>JAEQBH010003266.1:0-407634 GCA_016808115.1 Tetrastigma voinierianum
CTGCTTAATAGTTGGTTGTCGAATCCAGAACTTGTGCAGAACTCGCTCTCTTAAAATGAAGATGATATGTAATGAAATGAATTCCTTTTTATCTATTGAAAAAATGCTTGATCGTGTGTCCTATTTATAGACTTACTCATGACTGTTTGGTATAGGCATGAAGCTTGGGTTGTGTTTGTTCTATTCATGACAAATAGACACAGTCGCGTCTATGGAAAAGATGCCCATTCAGTCAAACAACGCTTCCAAAACGACAGCGTTTGGACTCCTAATGGTAACCTATTCTTGTCGCAAAACGACAACGTTTCAAGTCTGAAAATTTTAAGGATATATACACAATCAAAAGACACCTTTTGAATGTATTACAACCTTTCAAAGATAAATACAATCACACCCATACCTACACCTCAGCCCGGTCTACCCGGGCTGAGGTGGGCGGGCAACAACAGGCGCTACAGAGCAGTCTTCTCCCCTCTACAAACGGGGAAGTTCCTCGGGGCCTGCACTTACCTGTAGGTGCATATATACTCTTTTAAAGTCTTCGTTTCCATCCTATTTGGGGACACAAAGTTCTTTTCACAGCTCGTGCCTTTGTCACCATTTTCAAGTGGTGATGTTTGAGGCAATTTCTAATTCACTCTTTTAATGGTTTTGAGCAACTCAATATATAATCTCCGTCTCCTCATGGAGGAGAACACATTCTATGTGGACCGCTCACAAAGAGTTTGTGGGACCCATTTTAATTTTTAGCTCAAAGATAGCAATTTATTATGCTAAACCCATTTTTCCAACAATCCCCCACACATGAATGAAATCGATCGAAAGTAATGCAAATGACATGCTGACACTAAGAGAGAGCTCAGTTGGAAATTTTCTATATAGAGGAAGGTAGCTTCAGACTAACCTTCCCTCAAAATGCCATCTGGGGTTATCACTGATCATGAACATGATGTCATGAACTGCTCAATCATTTGTGTAAACGAAGACACAGTATCACACGTAATCTTCCGATTACGCTTAGTTCTCACGATTGTGTTCATTATGGCCTTGAACAATTCCTGGTATTATGAGTGCTCTTAGAGAATTTAGCCTTTATCATTCTCATAGAACTAATCTTACTCACTCACATAGGTGACTCTCTTATGGAAAGTATTCGTTATACCCCAATTTGTCTTTAACAAGATATAAGAATCATTAAAAGCTGCATATCCCGTTCAACGCTACTGCATCACTATTCGCTAATAGGAACGAGTAGGGAGATTTGTTCTCCTGCAAAGGGATCTTCAACAGTCACACAAATTGGTCATGCCCTTTGAACCTAGATCTTGGGATTCTTAGTCGCCTAGGTCAGTTGCCATTATGATGACTTTTAGTGTATAGGCATTAAACCATTCCCTTGATGATTTACTTACTTGCTCTCTCGGTAAAACCTTGGTTAACGGACTGCAATGTTCTCTTTGACCTTATAGATCTAATGGTCATAATGTTCATTAGAGAGAACTTGTCTTATGGTATTATGTCTTCAACTAATATGTCAAAATCCTACCAAGAGTATATGATTCTAGCCACAATTGCTCATTGATTCATCGCAATGAATGCGTATATGTGCACAGTGTTGTGGCTACATTCGTAATATCTTTCTAAGAAATGATTTAAGCCACTTTGCTTCTTCACCGCCTTATCTAGTAAACTCATATTCCATCGTGGATCTAGCAATGCACGCTTGTTTAGAAGATTTCCAAGACACCGCTCCACCACCAAGTAAAAATAGATAGCCACTTATGGACTTTGAGTCTTGGTGTTGGATATCCACCGCTGGCCATAGTATCCTTGCATCGCTGGATATTTTGAGTAGTAACTATGCTCTCAGGTGTATTTCAAAATACCAAAACTCTAACTATTGCCTTCCAATGGTCCTGACCGATTACTTGTGTATCTACTCACTTATCGACATCAAAGCTATGTTTGAATGGGTACAATTCATGACTTTTTTTACATTAGCTTCCACTGCTATGCATATTCTTGTTATCATACGCTTTTGCCATTATTTTTGGATAAATGTAGATTACATCTACAGGTGTTCTCGTTGGACTGCTATCATAGTGTTTAAATTTCTTGAGAATTTTCTCAATGTAATGTGATTAAGATAATATTAGTCAATTTGATGTTTTAGAGATCTTTATCCCAAGTATAACATCGGCAACACCTAAGTCTTTCATGTTAAACTTATTATTGAACATTTTCTTGGTAGTTTTAATGACTTCATTATTACTACCCATAATGAGCATATCATCACATAGAGACAAAATAATGACACTAATGCTCGGGTGTTCTAAATATATACACATTTGTCACACTCGCTGATTTTTGAAACCCATTTGTAACAATGAGTTCTGAACCGCTGAGGCGTGGTTTCAAGTAATGGTAAAGTGCGTGGCCGGACATAGGAGTAAGGTTAGAAATATCGGTTTTAACGGATATATCGGGTATTTGAATTTATGGATATATTGATATCGCATATTTTGCGACGAAGATCAATATATCGGAAATTAACAAAAATACTTTGAAATTCATGGAAATACTTTGTAAAAATGTAAAAATGATATTAATAATCAAATATACATATTGGGATTACATTGCAATAAGTTTTTAAAACCAAAATGAAGATCGATATGGTTCCATTGCAATATTCATGAAAGCGGATCCCATATCATAAGCATACTATATCACGATACGCTGCTCGATAATATTAATTATAGGATTGAACATGTTATGCATAAATGTCTTGACTGGTACCCACAATCTTTGTAATTTAATTTTAGTTGTTGGATTTAATTTTGGTGCAAATTTGACCGTTAGATATTCTTTAAACCGTTGGGAACAATCCATAACCGTTGGATTAAGTTAGAATTCAAAATCTGATTGTTGGATCGCAAATCCAACCGTTGGAGAGCATTCAAGATTCAGATTTCATCTGGATGGGCCATTAGATAAAAGCAAATTCAAATATGACTGTTGGATGTCTTTGGATATATCCCAACATATCGGTGATATTTTAACGAAAATTTAACTGTTTCCTCCTTCATACACGCGCTTACGTAATTATATTTCCAATGGATATTTCGAAGTCTTTAACCGATATATCGCTGACATATTTCAACATTTTCTTTCAAAATTTCGACAACCGATTATCAACAATGGTCAAATATCGTCAACCCCATTCCATGTCCTATATATCGGAGATATATCTGAAATTTTAGACCCTGCATAGGAGAGAAGAACTAGGATAGGCTCTTTGTAAAAATAGAGTACTATAACAGTAAAATGCAAAAATGAATAGAAGTCCAAAAAAGAAAAAAAGAAAAAAAAAGAGTCCTGAAATTGAGGGCAAGAGTGGAGCAAGCAAGCAAAGGAATATTCATCAAAATGGTCCAAAGTGAAAGCAAGTATCATAAGTTTCCAGAATACAATGAATTTCTTGCATGTCTTGGCTAAGTGTTCCAGCCCTTGGAGAATGAGTCACAGCTGTTCTTATGCCATTAAAAAAGGTTACATATATTACTAATAAAACCATATACATATATCATCTCACCATACAAGCTTAGGCGTTTTTCCAAGAGATGTCAAAACTCAAAGCATCCACCCAGGGATAAATCCGTTGACATTTTGAGCATTACTTGCACCAGATAGCTGGCTTGAGCCTGCAGGATTATATCTGCATCCCCATAGAACAAGAGAACCAATTCAGCTATATAACTTACTAATGTTAAAAAGAGAAGATGGTTTTCACAAAGTGAAGTTTTTTTTTTTTTTTACCCTATTTGCAATGTGGGATTGCATTCTAAAGGCTGGAAGAACCCCTGAGACTGAGCTTGCTGGTGGCCGTATGGAATACTCTGCTCTCCACCTTCCCATGATAGCTGAAGGTGATTTTTGGCACTAATTTCATCCAGCTTCACAATAGGAATAATAAAAGTGTGGAAAAACCATAAACATATGGCTTTGGAGCCACGGCTTAAAACTGTTTGTCTCAAAACAAGGAGAACCATGAAACAAGGTGAAGAGGTCAGTTTCCATTTTTTTTATCAGACAAAACAAAGAACACTAAATCCGTATAACAAGAATAATTTTGAGAACACTAAATGTGTTCGACAAGTTTAAAACTGCTTTTTATAATAATTTTGAAAACAAACTAAACACACCCATATTAGCTAAAGATTGATTTCTTTTAATAGCATTTAAAAGATACCATAGATAAAATCTTGGGTAGTTTTATTGATTAAAAGATCTTTTGAAAACCCAATTTTGAAAATTTGACCTTCTTCATTTTTTGGCCTATTTTGATAAAAATACCCTTGTTTTCTTGCAAAAATAACAATATTTTTAGAGAGACAATGTAAATAGATGAAATGGAGAAAGACATTTTTGTTCAAAATAGGTTTTTTTTCTACAAAAAAAATATGGGTAATATTAGATTCACAAATTTAGGGTTATTTGATGTCTTTTAACTAAATATTTCTAAAATATTTGACATGGACACAGAAACATGTAAAGCATGCAGACGAACAAATATCTATTTATTCATGCAGCCATAAGTCAATGAAATGAGGTTTTTTTGCACATATTATTTATTACCTTCCTCGTCAAAGCCTTGTTAGATTCTACCAAAACTTGTTCCTGTACTTGGGCCAATAGCTTGCTAGTGTTAGAAGCAAATAAAATGTATCCATTGATAACTTCAATTTTCAAATGTCTGTACCATTCTAACCTTGTTCTGCAGATCAGAAAGCTGATCAAGCATGTATTGGGTCTGCAGAAGGTAGATAAAAAAAAAAGTCAGAATAGAAAGAATAACCATAAGGCAATCTTATTGAAAAGTTGATGAGAACTTATAAATTAATAATGCATTATCAGAATAATTTAATTTATAGATTATAAACCTAAGACTAATTCAAATTAGTATTAGAATTACTTCAAATTGGCTACCTTTGTAGACCTGACTTGCTTCAAGGATGACTCAAGTTGACGTTCAAGCTGCTCAAGCTCCTTTGTGTTCAATGGACCCAAGTCTTCCCCAAGAAGGTTTCTAGAATATATATTCAGGGTCGAACAATATTGAATGTATAAGATCAGGTTGGTTATATAAGATATCTCCACATTGGAATAAAAACTATTATCCAGCTCGGAAAATTCAAAAGCAGAATTCAGAAAAGCCACAAATGATGTACTCAAATCACCTCTGAGTTCGTTGAAGGGACTCGAACTTAGATTTCAGTTTCAAGTACTCCCGATAGCTGCTCTGTTAAAGACAACTAAACTAAATGAATAAGAGAAAGTCACAGGAGAGAAAGTGGAACAGTAACATGGTTCGAATTAACTCAGCAAACAAAAGGCAATACTGTCTGGACTTGATAAAATACCTATCATTCTTTCGTAAATTTTCTTTCATGCCATATCCCTTGGAATGGAATATTTGGCAAAAATTTTTAGTTAAAGAGTATACCTGCATTACTGTTTTCAAATCCTTTTTGTGGGGCTAAAAATTTGTTTCCTTTTATAGCATATACAAAGAGATATCATTCTCAATTAACAGAAACAACATGATAATCAAACCACCTCAAGCTCCTTGCAGGGTCGGCTGACTTCCACTGCACCATAACTGCATTTTTGATATCTTTCCAGTGTCTTGAGCATGCTAAAGAAATAAAAAGACCCCATTATGGAACTGAACATGAAATAATGAAGTTTGTACTGAAAAAATTGAAACCCGGTCATCTGATAAATAAACAACGTATTATTATCTAATCTCCTAAGTTCACTAAAGTAACAAAAATTCACCATCTCAAATAAGCAACCCAAAGTTTTGGAATATCTTACAAACCAAGGAGAAACCAACATGCATAGAACACTTCCTCAGTCTACATTGATGTGCGTAAAACGACTAAACTTCATGTCTGGCAGATAATTGTAAGTTTGTCATAGGACAACGTCCTTGAGTCCAAGGGCAGCCCACTGATGATAGTGCTGCATTTGCTAAATTAAAACAAGGGCTGGTATTATGTTAGGAACAGATTTTTTTTTTTAGTTTAAATTTTAAAATTTGAAGTTATGAAGTTGTTAGGCTGTTAAGAATATGTAGGGAGATTTATATGTTCTTTTCATTCTTACTCTAAAACCTACAAAGTCGTATCAAAGCTCTTTTCCTTGGAGGCTTGTGAAGTACGTGAGTGTATCCAATGAGATCCAAATCACAACAAATCAATGAGAAATTGTTATGGTATATGGCTCATCTTAAGAGTAAAAGGGAGGGCAAATGCCGAAGCGGAGTGTGGGAAGGGAGTACGGTAAGGGGTAAGGGGTATTTTTGTAATTTTCCTATACTTAGGGTTATTATAAATACCCTTCCTTGTAATCTTATTTGGTGAGAGTGAAAGTTTCAACTGTCGTCTTATGAATGTAGGCACACTATTGAATCACATAAATATAAATTTGTGTTTTTACTGTTTCTTTCATTTCTCTCTAATTTTATCACTACTTGTTCCAAGAATCACAACGGACAAATACCAAATATGAGTGTTTTTCTCTTTGATTTTATCACTACTGGCTGCATGAATTACAACAAACAATTACCAATTATGGGGGAGAAAATGGAGAGCAGAAATCAGGAACAACAGAGAACAAAGAAAGAGCAGATATAAAGGCAAGATTTGCATCCACTTTATAGTTTCAGACACAATATTTACGAAGATCAAGACTTGTGAAACAGCAAAACAAGCGTGGGATCTCTTGAAAGAAGAATATCATGGCAATATTAGGAAAATGCAAATGCAGGTCCTGGACTTGAGATGGGAATTTGAAATGTAGAAAATGAAGGAGATGGAAGCATTTAAGGACTACACTGATATATTGTTGATGCTGGCCAACAAGATTAGGATGCTGAGGGAAGGGTTCTCTGACACAAGAGTCTTGGAGAAAATTTAGGCTGACCTTGCCTGAGAGATTTGAATCTAAAATCTCTTCACTTGAAGAGTCCAGGGATCTGGCAGTAATTACATTGGCAGAACTCTTTAATGGACTACAAATTCAAGAGGAAAGAAAAACTTGTAGAATGGAGGAGATAGTTTTAGGGAGCATTTCAAGTGAAAGAGGCTGATCAAGCTCAGGGAGGCAACTAAGGAAAGAAACAATGAAGAAAGAAGAATTATAAGAAGGGGAAAGCAGCAATAATGCTGTAAGAAAACCTCTCATTCAAAGGGTAGAAAGATAGGGTTTGTAAAAAACAAATAGCAAGAAGCAAACCAAGCTCAAGTATAGGATCAACACCAGGAGGAGCAACTTTTTTTTTTGCATCTTATTTTTCTAGCTTATAGATAGTAAATGCGCAAACCAGATGTTGTTTGATGAATTCCTTTTCACTGAAGAAAAACAAGTCAGAATTGGCAATGGACAATATATTAAGGTGAAAAGTAAAGGGATTCGTTGCACCTGGGCTTAATTTTTTGATGTATTTGTTCCTAAAATTTATCAAAATTTGCTGAGTGTGGGACAATTGCTTGAATAATATTATTCTAGTGTATTTAAGAATAAAATGTGCATGCTGACTAAAATGATGTGGTGATATTTGCTGTAAAAATGATAGTAACAGTTTCTGCCTAAATTGGAACAAGAATGGGTCTGGTGCATGCCCCTGTAATTTGGATCAGGCCAAGCTAAGGTACAAGACGGGTTCATTCAGACTGGATTACATGCAGAAAAAGGATTTGTGTGAGGAATAACTTGCTAAGAAGAAAAGGCAACAACTTGTGGAGTCTCTGTTAGCTTGGAAAGCAAACCAGATTGCCATTTCCTGTTAACAAGGCGGGAAAAGTAATTGAGAAGCTTTAATTGATCCACTCTGATATTGGAACGTAGACCTATGAGGAATACATCTTCTAGAAGTAACAGGTATTTTATGGTTCGTATGGATGACTTTTTAGCAGAACTGGTAAGATTTATTTTCTCAAAAAAAAAAGTGTGAGGTTGCTAGTGTGTTTTGGAAATGCAAAACATGGATTAAATTAAAATGGGTGTAGAATTAAGGTGATTAGATCAAATAATGGGACTGAATATATTGCTAATACATTTGCTAAGTTCTTGTGAAGCAGTAGGGTATGATGAGGTTGTTAAGGATCTGAAGTAGATGGTAGCAATAATGGAGGAGATCAACATCATTCACAACAATCAAACTTGGTAATTGATAAACAAACCAGTACACCTGAAAGTTATTGGTGAGAAATGGGTTTATAGATTCAAAGTTAATATTGATGGTTCTATAGACAAATCTCAATACAGGACAAGGCTAGCTGTAAAAGGGTATGCTTAACTATTTGGTATAAATTTTTGTAAGACTTTTGCACCGGTAGTAAGGTTGGATTCCATTAGATTACTGCTAGTACTTGTAACACAAAACAGTGAAGGATCTACCAACTTTATGTAATGCAATATTTTCTACAGGAATTATACTAAATTAAAGCAATGGTTGGGATTATGTTATGAACAATTTTCTTTAGTTAAATTGTTAAAGAGATGATTTTGTTAGTTTGTTGATTTTCTAAATTGTTAAGGTTTAGTCTCCTAATTCATTTAAGATTTTTCTTCTTCTCTCTTTAGTCTCCTAATTAGACTCTAACTATGTTTCATTTTTTGCCATAACACTAGAGTATAAATATGTATGTTTCCTCATTTTGTAAATTAATAAGAATCAATGTATTCCTTTTCTTTCAACATGGTATCAGAGCCATAAAAGAGTTTGAGAATACTAGGGTTAGGGTTTCGTCGTGTGGTCAATTCCGGCAACCCATCCAAAGACCGTGTCACACTCGAGTCATGTTATAGTCTTCACGAAGTCTCATAGAAGTCAAACCATTGTCGGAATACCTTTGTCGCCGACAACTTTACGCAGTGAGATTCTCCGCCACCTCCATTCAATGAGGAGCACATCACCGTGAGCATCCGATCTACCTTCCGTAGCCTCGCCAGAAAATACCTTCCCAAATGCCGATCTTCGGTCCGGCGCTAAAATTCACATGTCGGTGCGTGGCGGTGCGTGAGACACTGTTTCCACACCCGCCTCCTCCAGTAGGTGCGTCTGCTGCCGACAAGCCCATCCATCCATTCCACTGTTCTCAACGCTCTTCTCACAAAACCTCTTTTTCACTTTTTCTCTCCAACCACTGTTTTATGCCTACGCCCCGAATCTCCATTGTTTTGTGTTTTTGAAGCTCTACGACATCTTTAGAAGACTGGGAGTTGTTTCTATTGATTCCACCGATTTCATCTCGTCGAAAAGACGTTTTCTATGGTCAGGGTGCTGCAAGACTTTAATTCTTTGTATCCGAACTCCTATGATTACCTCAATAAACTCATAGGGAGGAATTTACCAAATGTGAGAGGACTCCTAGGGATCTCTCATTATTGCACTTACGGAGGATCATCTTACTACCGCGTACACAAGTATTCCTGAAGATAAACGTACTCGATGAAAAAAACTGATGTTTTACTTTGCAATATTCTTTGGCAATCTATTGATGCCAAGACTCTATATAATATTGAGGCCTATAAAACTATACACTTCAAATCAAGTAAAAATCCATACACTAATGATATTCACTGGCTCTACCGGCATGATCCTATCATAAATGCTTGATATATCTTCTTAGCGGTGTGGACAACAATACTTAAGGATGAACTTATCTCTTTTTTGCCAAAGTCTACTAATACTTCCATGTCCAAGATGGATCGAGTCTTTATGATCATTCTTCAGATTAACCTCAAGCCAGATTTTGAGAACATCCGAGAATAGATACTCATTGGAGCAGTTATTCCAAACTTACAGGCTCTGCCTGTTACTTCATCATACCTCCATCGCACTACCCATGCGATCTAAGATTACATTGTGACACTTCGTGATGGTTTCACCCCATTCTCGGCGATTCCAGAGGACGCGGTAGTTGGCCAGGTGGAGCATGTCCTCACAAGACATACAGCCATATCTGACAAACCCATGACGACAAAGTATCGTGCACATGGTTGAATTTTTACTACTCATTTGGCTCATTTTGATCATTCAAAGATGTTCGGAAGTTCTGCTCAAGGAGCCTCATCCATACCAAGGGGTCATTCTTTACGCCTAATTAATAAATGAGGAGGCACCTTTCATCTCACTCAAGCAACCAAATCTTCCTCCATTGATTCTGTTGCCTAGACCGGTAATGTCTCTGCTTGCCTTACACATTCATATGCACCTTGGATCCTTGATACTGGAGCCTATGATCATATTTCTTGTAATAAAGACCTTTATCTTCTCTTACCTTTCCGTCTCCTTTACCTATTGTTACCTTAACTAATGGTTCTCAAACCATAGCTAAAGGCATTGGCCTCTAGCTGTCCCTCCTCCCTTGTCCCCAATGTTGTAATTTTTAGGTTCCTGCATTTTCCTTTTTAATCTTATTCTTTATTAGTAAGTTGACTCCGTGACTCTATTGTGTACTCATTTTCACACAACTCTGTAACCTTGTAGGACCAAGTACGGGAAGACGATTGGCATCGACATGAGTCAAGGCCTCTTTCACCTCAGTCGCTTTGTTCCACCGCTATACTTCCACGTAAGCTCCTCTCCTCCTCTATAGTCGTCTCGGTCATCCAAGCCTCTCCAAGTTTTGGAAGCTAGTTCCTCATTTTTCTAGTTTATATTCGCTTGAGTGTGAGTCCTACCAGCTTGGGAAACATACTGTGTCTTGTTCTCAAAGCGTTTAGATCCTCGGACAAAGTCTCATTTTGAGCTTGTTTACACTGATGTTTGAGGTCCTTCTAGGTCTACCTTCACTTTAGGATTTTGTTACTTTGTTACTTTATATACATTATTCTCATGTACTTGGTTATTTTTAATGAAAACTCGAAATGGTTATTTTCTATCTTTCAAAATTTCTTATTGAAATTCACACTAATTCAATACTTATATTCGTATTTTTTAAGAAGTGATAATGCAAAGGAATATTTTTCTACACCATTATTCCTTATGTCTTCCCATGGGATTCGTTACTAATCATCTTATGCTATTGACTCCTCACAGAATGGAGGATCGAAAGATAAGAACCGTCATTTAGTTGAGACAACTCACACTCTCCTCCTCCATCATAAGGTTCCTCAACGCTTTTGGGGGGATGCTATCTTAGTTGATTGTTATTTGATTAATTGTATGCCATCCTCTGTTCTGCATGATCAGATCCCTCATTCAATCTTACTACCTAATCAACCTTTCTTTTGCCTCCCTCCTCATGTCTTTGGTTGTGTTTGTTTTATTCATATTCTCATTCCTGGGCAAGACAAACTCTCTGCCAAAGCCATGATGTAAAATCTGGGAAAAAAATTCAATTTTCTGAAAAAAAGAGGGTAAAACGGTAATTTCAGTTGAAAACCGGAAATTCTAGATCTCTGATACCTAAATGGATCGCGCCAGCAATTGCCTCTTATGAAATCTAGTGACCCGTAAAAGTTTCACTTAATACAGAGACAAGCGGAATATTTACAATTTTCAAAGATAAGTCAGTCGTTGACTCCAGACTAGATTTTTATGAAATGTTCAAGTCGTGAAATGGTTTTGCTGTTTATTTAAAATAAAGTGAACTAAAATAAATAAATTATTTTGGGGCAGAAACAAACCCGAATGAAGCAATATGAACCATGTATCCAAAATAATAATAATAATAATAATAATAATAATAAAAAGAGGATAAAAACGAAAAAATAAAAAGAAAAGTAAAAAAACGTCCAGGAGAGTTAGCGTGAAGAGAGAGAGAAGATATATATATATATATATATATTTTCCACTTCTCTCTAAGATCTATGGAAATTGGACCGTAGGTTTTCGTCGGGGTTGAAGGTAAAGTTGATTCACGCAGCGAGGGCTACGCGTGGGTACCAAAATCTTAGAGTTCCGTCAAACTCCACGAGGTAAGGAATTTTAATAACTTGTGTTATTTCTAGCGTAAAGGTCATTTAATGGCTTGGGATTGGCTTAGAGGCCATGAAAGGCCGAAATTTCGCCCCAATTTTTCGATTCGAGTGTAGGGAATTTTAGGAACTTTCGGACTGTTGCATATTCAAGCTGAATTTCTGGATCAAGCTGCATAGCCAGCTAAATTCTTTGATTGCTCATGACAGTTTCTACTGGGGATTTTCGACTATTTTCGGAAATTTTAATCGTGTTGAGGTTTGGTTTTGATCCCTGACCGATGTCTGGTTTGCGGTGTGTTTTGGTATCCAACAATCTTGATGAAACCATATGGATCAAGAGGTGCCCTGTTTTCTATGGGTCTGAGATTTGGGCAATTTTGTGTGTTATTGTTGGAAAAATGAATTACATGTTGTTTGTGTAAATTTTGTTAATATATGCATGCTTAAATATATTAACATGAATTGTTGTGAAATGACATATTGCATTTCATATGCATCGGGGCACCCTAGAACCGTAGGTGTGAGTGCATGCCATGTTTTCGGAGGGTCACCTATAATTGATTATCGCAGTATGTTCACAAACGTAATAAAATCTGAGGGTCATTAAAGAGTACTCCATCGGAAAGTTGTCCGAAGAATTGCTTTGGGTTGGCCCAACAACTCACGGGCCTGAGGATGTCCAATGGATCGTTTCTGAGAGTTGTCCAACATTCACTTATGAGGATTGTCCAACATATTTGCTCGAGGGTTATCCAAAAGAATTTTATCTGAATTGACAATGTGTTTTCAAGAACAAAACATTTTGTTTTGAAAATGTTGTTTTTCTACACTCTTGGCATATGGCGTGAGGGAGTCGAGAGGGTTCTGGATTTGAAAGGGTGAGTCACATTCTCATCCATAACATGTAGACATTCGAGTAGGGACATGTTTTCGCTTGAACGCGTGCCATCAGATATGCACTTAGGTGGGGAGTAACCATTGTAAGAATATTTTTCTACTGGGCATTACTCACCCCGTCGTAGGACCCCCTTTCAAGTACAGGTCCGGTGTCGGCGTCTGACTCGCATATGGGACCACATGAGGGATGAGAGTCGGATTCGGCTTTGTTATGTTTTGTTTTTTTGTCTTGTATTATATTCGAGCAGAACCAAAACATGTATACCTTTTTGTCGTATAAAAAGGACTGTTAAATGGACTGTTGGTTAAATAGTCTATTATATATTTTTGTATATTTGTGAATTAAATATGCAGGAATGGGTCTCAATATATGAAACAAATGAGTGCTGAGAGATCTGACACCCGATATTTACAGTTTTCTGTGAGGGTTGACAAAGTCACAAATTCGGACCCCCGATAGGGGTGTCACACATGAAGTGTGTCTTCTTGGGTTATTCTCACCTTCAGAGAGGTTATCATTGTTATTCTCCCAACACTAATCGCTACTTTATCTCTACTGATGTCACATTCTTTGAGGATTCCTCCTTCTCCCTTGTAGCGCGTCCTTCTGTTCCAGATGTCTTATATATTCCTTCTGTCTTACCATCTCCCGATTTCCCTTCTCTACCTATAGATGTCGTGACTCGACTACTTCAAGTCTATACTCGCCATCCTCGGGCCCTCCCATGTGGCCTCGTGTTGACTCATCTTAGTTGGTACTAGCCATCTATTGCTTTGGTTCCACAACTGCTCGATGATCTACTTATTATAATCTCTGGAAGGTAAATTCGCTTCTACTTCTAACCCACATCCTGTTTATAATTTTCTTAGCTTTCATCTTATCTTTACCCTACTTTGCCTTTGTTTCCACCTTGTCTTCTGTCTCTACCCCTAAAAACACTAGTGATGCTCTCTCTCATCCAGGCTGGAAACAAGAAATAGTTGAGGAAATGGATGCTCTTTACTCTAATGATTACCGGAACTCGCCGCCTTCCTCTCGCAAGTCTCCGCTGGCTCGAATGGGTTTATACATCAAGGTGGACTCGATGGCTGATTGATCGAAATCTAAGGCCCTTTGGCCTAAGGGGTACACTCAGCAATATAGCTCCAAACTCGTTGGCGGATACTTTTCTCCTGGGTGGTCAAGATCGCTCGCTCACTCGCTTCTTTCTACGGGCTACTACGCATTCAATACGCCCCTTTTCATTGATATCAAGAATGCCTTCTTCACGCTGATCTACCATATGCTTATATTGGCAACCAATCGGTTTTTGTTGCTCAGGAGGAGTCTGGTTTGGTATGCAAGCTACGTTGTTCCTTATATGGTTTGAAACAGTCTCCTTGAGCTTAGTTTAGCTTCGCTTAGCCTGCAGGTTCGTGAGTTTGACATGATTCAAGCACACACTACTTCTATTTTTATCATCATCCATCTACTCGGATGTAAAGGTATTTACTTGATTGTTTATGTGGATGACATTGTCATTACAGGCAATGACCAAGATGGTATTCAGAAACTCAAACAACACCTCTTCAGCCACTTTCAGACAAAAGACTTGGGGAAACTCAAGTATTTTCTAGGCACTAAGGTAGCTCAGTCTACTTCCGGAATGATTATTTCTCAGAGGAAGTATACCTTGAATATATTGATAAACACTAGTATGTTGGACTGTAAGCCTGTAGACACTCATATGGATCCGAATGTCAAACTTGTACCAAGTCGAGGGGAGCTTCTACGAGATTCAGAATGATATCGACGACTTGTAGGTAAACTGAACTATCTCACTATCACTCGACCTGACATCTCATTTCCTGTGAGCGTAGTTAGCTAGTTCATACAATCACCTTGTAATAGCCATCGATATCAGAGTTCGTGGATATCCGCTATCAGCGAACACCAAGTCAAGGGATGCTGTATGATAAACGCAGGTCATACTCCGTCGCCGCTGCGTTGATGCGCATCAAGTGTGCTCACTCGTATGTAGACGCTCTACATCGTGGTATTGTGCAAAGTTCCACTGAGGTAACTTAATATCCTGGAAGAATAAGAAACAAGATGTAGTAGCCAAATCTAGTGCTAAAGCCGAGTACCGAGCTATGACCTTAGCAACATGTGAACTCATATAGTTGAAACATCTCCTCCAAGAGCTAAAATTTGGGGCGATTTAACAACAAACCTTATAATGCGATAACTGCCGCCTTGCATATTTCATCTAACCCAGTTTTCCATGAGAGGACCAAACACATCGAAGTAGATTGTCACTTTATCAAATAAAAGATTGCATCAGGATGCATGAATACTAGTTTTGTCAACTCTAATGACTAACTAGCAGATATCTTCACTAAGTCTCTTAGAGGTCCTAGGATAAAGTATATATGTGACAAACTCGTGCTTTGACTCCATACCGCAGCTGAGGAGTGTTATGCTTATTCTCCTAATCCATTTAGGATTCTTTTCCTTTTCTCTTTAGTCTCCTAATTAGACGCTAAATTTGTTTCCTTTTTTTCCCTAACACTAGAGTATAAATATGTATGTTTCCTCATTTTGTAAATTAATGAGAATCAATGTACTCCTTTTCTGTCAACATATATATAAATAATTTTTTTTAATAATTGTTAACATATAGAGTTGTAACTAGTTAGGAATCCTAACATGTAGAGTTGTAACAGATTCGGAAATATAGACTATTCCTTCTGCATATATACACATGTTAATTCAATGCAAAAATACACAAGGAATTCTTTCTACAAATTCTCTCTTGGTTGTATTTCTACATGGTATTAGAGTCTGTGTTCGAAGTTTGAGAATTCTTTTGAGGAAATTTTCACACCCAGTATTTCTGGAGGGGGTGACTTTTGAAACACCCACCTAGAGGGAGCGTGGAGTCTCACCGTAGGCTTAGGAGGGTTCGTTAGCCACCAACGAGCCAGCCGCAAACCGATGGCCGACCTGCGCGTGAAGCTCACGCGCCACGCTGAGTTTTTGCACCCACACGTGCCGCATGTGGGCACGTAAGTACCGCTCCGATCCCTGCTCTTTCTCCAAGGGTGGTCCGTCGCCAACGTGGCCGTACAATTTTGGTTTCGTTCGTTCCTAGATTCGTAGTTTTGGGGTTCAGGTCCTACAACCCCTTTTTTAGGGTTTCGTACGATTTTTCTAAAACTGAAAGCATGAGTGCTCTTTCGCTTCGATCTTCTTCTCGGTATCATAATGAGTGATTCAGAGGAGAAGAAACCAACACCGAAGCTCGAAGTGGTCCCGATGATGTCCAAAATCACGGAAGACAAACTGACTGGTCCCAACTATTTGGAATGGAGCAAAACAATTCGAATATACGTTAGGAGAGTATGTATGAGCAGTCACCTCATTAAGGATCCGCCAATCGATGATTCGAAAGAGCAATGGATAGAGAAGGATGCTCGCCTGGTCATCCAAATCCATAATTCCCATCGACAAGAAGGTATCGCCTCGTTAATCATCAGGAATTTGTTAAAGAAGCAATGGATTATTTGAGTTTGTGTTTTCTCGAAAAGGAAATGTTTCTCGATATTTGATATGTGTAAACATTCTATCGATAAGAGAACAGATCAATCACTCACGCACTTTGTATGGCCTACAAAAAGACATGAAGATTTAACATGATTATGCCCTTTAGTCAAGATGTCAAAGTTCGAAGAAAAGTCAACGAGAACGTATGGCGCTATGATTTCCTTTGCCACTCTTCCTTCTGAGTATGATTAAGCTAAGGCCCAGATTTTGTCCAGTCTTGAGATATCATCTCTCTAGGAGACCTTTAGCAGGATTCTTCGCATGGAGGTATCATCATTTTCTTCACCTACTCTTGTATCTGCCCAGACAAGCAATGCTCTTATTGGACGAACCATTGAGTCAGAGAGGCAACGAAATAGAAACAGTGGTCCAAGCAATAATACTAGAGGGCTTGGTTCTGGAGGTGTTGTTTGCCACACGCCATGTTTGACCATGATACGCTGGACAAGAAACAACATAATCAAATCAGAAATTTCGCACGCCTATACTTCTACTACCGGCGCATCCGATCGCCAGCTTCCGCCTCGCCCGTGGAATCATTAAGATCTCCATCTACTTCGACATTACTATTGTCGAGTCCCAGAACTAATAAATGCCTTGTATCTTCTCTTCATCTCCGAATGGGTCATTGACTGAGCCACGATCACATGACAGTAACTCTAGTCTTTTCTCTACCTTTCAATCACAACCTTCACCTTCCACTGTCACTCTGGCAGATGGATCACATTCATGTGTTCTTGGGTCAGGCACAATTGTGCCCGCTCCATCTATTCCTTTGACATAAGTCTTGAGTTTACCAAATTTCTTTTTTAATTTGATGTCTATTAGTAAGTTAACTCGAGCATTTAAGTGTTATATCTCATTCTTTCCTGATTTTTGTCTCTTTCAAGATCTTATGACAAAGCAGATTATTAGTAGAGGCCCTGAGTCTGGGGGTTTATACATCCTTGATCCTACAATCCTAAGACCTATTGCTTGTTCTGGAGTCACTACACCCTTTGAGACACATTGTCGGTTGGGTCATCTTTCGCTGCCATTATTAAAGAAATCGTGTCCTCAGTTTGCGAGTTTGCTATCCTTAGATCAGGACTTCGTCAATTTTCAAAACATCATCGCCTTAGATATAGTCCTAGAGTCACAAACGAAAGCAAGTGCTCCTTTGAGTTGGGGTCCATCTCGTAGTGGTCCATGCCCGCCAGTTCCCAACCTGGGTTTTCGATACTTTGTCACTTTTGTTGATGATTATTCACGAACCACTTGGTTATATTTAATGAAACCGCTCTCGAGTCAAGTTTCATTTCGTGCCTGGTGGCCGAGATTCATACTCAATTTCATGTTTATGTTCAAAATCTAAGAAGTGATAATGTAAAAGAATATGTTTCAAAACAATTTCAGTCCTTCATGCTTCAACATGGCATCCTTCATCAGACTTTTTGTGTTGACACTCCTGCTCAAACTGGAGTTGCTGAGAGAAAGAATAGATACCTCAAACTCCGCAGCTCTATTATTTCAGATGCATGTGCCCAAGCATTTATGGGCTGATGCTATTTCCATAGCTTGTTTTTTGATTAACTAGATGCCTTCATCAGTCTTGAATTAGGACACACCGTATCACATCATTTTCCCTAATAAACCTCTATTTCCTATTGAGCCCGTGAGCATTTGCGTACATGCTTTGTTCGAGATGTTCGCCTTGTAGTATCTAAACTTGACCATAAATCTTTAAATGTATATTTCTGGTTATTCATGGTTCGTAAGGGGTATCGTGTTATCAATCTAGTCTTCGTGAGGTACTTGGTTTTTGCATGCCGAGAATGTCCCTTCTTCACCCCCGAATTCACACTCAGTCAAGGGGAGGCGATTTAATTCGCAGCTGCATACTCATCGCCTCCCTGCGGGCCCCTCCCGTCTCTCGCCCAAAGAATCCAACCCCTCCTGTTCCTACTTCAATAAAGCCTCATATCACTCAAGTCTACACTGACGCCAACCCACCGCAGACTGTCCTCCACCGACCGCTCGACATCGATCCAAGCCTCGATGATGATCTTCTATTGCTCTTCAGAAGGTAGACGTCAATGTGTCCATCCACTTCTCATTTTGCACCTATAACTAGCTGTCTTCTCACCCCGTTTCTTTTTATTGCTTCTTTGGACTCTATTTCTGTTTAACACTTTTAGGGAAGCCTTTCTCAAATTCGGGTCATGAGTGCTATGATAGAGGAGATGGATGCTCTGAATGAGAATGGTACTTGGAACTTGGTACATTTGCCTACTGGGAAGAAAGTCATTGGATGTCATTTCGTCTTTGCGGTCAAAGTTAATCCGGATGGTTCAGTTGCCCGATTGAAAGCACGACTTGTGGCTAAAGGGCACGCCGTACCTATGTCAGGATCATTCGATACCTTTCCCCCATTAAGCAGATGATATATGTTCCTACTTTTATTTCCCGGTCGCACTATAATTGGGATCTTCATCACTTGATATTAAGAATGCCTTTCTTCATGCATGATCTTAGAGGAGGTATATATGGAGCAACCTCTAGGGTTTGTTGCTCAGGGGGAGATTGGGAAGGTTTGTCGCCTTCGGATGTCGTTATATGGCTTGAAGTAGAGTCCCCATGCTTGGTTCGGTAAATTTAGCCAAGTAGTTGAGAAATTTGGCTTGCAGAAAAGTAAATCTGACCATTTTGTCTTCTATCGAACCCGGGCCGTATCATTTTGTCGGGGTGGTGTATGTGGATGATATCAAGTATCACTTCTGGGAGCGACTCTACGGGAATCTCATCCTTAAGTCATTTCTTCACGGCTTAGTTTTCATACAAAGTGACCTAGATGCTTAGATATTTTGGGTGTTGAAGTTATGCGGAGTAAACATGGAATCTTCTTATCTCAAAGGAAATATGTGTTTGATTTATTGTCTGAAACTGGAAAATTAGGAGCAAAGCCATGTAGTTCCTCTATGGCTCCGGGCGTACACCTTACTAGAGAAGACGAGTTGTTTGAGGATCCTAAGAGATATAGAAGACTAGTTAGGAAGATGAACTACCTTACAATAAATCGTCCTGATATTGCACACTCAATCAGTGTTGTAAGTCAATACATGTCTTCCTCGATTGTTGACAATTAGGCAGCCGTAGAACATATTCTATGTTACTTGAAAGGAGCTCCGGGACGAGGTATTCTATATAGTAATCATGGGCACAATAGGTCGGGATGTTTGCCGTATGCCGAATAAGTGTGGTCAAAGGAAGATAAGAGATCCACATCTAGTTACCGTGTTTTTGTTGGTGGAAATCTAGTCTCATGGAAGAGTAAGAAGCAAGGGGTTGTTTCTCGTTCAAGTGTAGAGTCAGAATATAGAGCAATGACACATTCTGTGTGTGAAATCATGTGGCTTCATCAACTCTTGATTGAAGTCGGCATTAAGACTGTGGTCCCAGCAAAACTTTGGTGTGCTAACTAGGCTGCCCTTCATATTGCCTTGAATCCTGTATTCCATGAACAAACTAAGCATATTGAGATTGATTGCCACTTCGTTCGTGAGAAAATACAACTCGGTTTGATTTCTACAGGATATGAGAAGACGGAAGAATAGTTGGGTGATATTTTCACAGCCAACAAAGGGGACCAAGTTAGTTATTTATGTAAATCAAGTCAAGTATGATCGACATCTATGCTCCAACTTGAGGGGGAGTGTTAACATATAGAGTTGTAACTAGTTAGGAAACTTAACATATAGAGTTGTAACTAGTTAGGAAACTTAACATATAGAGTTATAACTAGTTAGGAATCCTAACATGTAGAGTTGTAACAGATTAGGAAATATAGACTATCCCTCCTGTATATATACAAATGTTAATTCAATTAAAAAATACACAAGGAATTCTTTCCTCCAATTATCTCTTGGTTGTATTTCTACAATAATGTATCAATTTTATGCATACTAGCCTCTAACGTGACACAACACATACATTTGTTGATTGTAGTTCAGTTGCCAAACTAACAGAATCATACATCAAACGGTCACATACACAAATTTTAGGACTGCAACAAGAAAAGGTTGGGTTTATTCTGGGGATCAGTTAAGAAAAGTTGATGAAGATGCACTTGTAGTTTCTCCATTCCTATGTACACAGATAAGGAATAATACTTGCCTATTCTAGGGAAACACAAAAGAAAAGGTAACAAAAACAAACATTATAGGAAGACCCTAACCAATCTAAAAAAAAACCAACATTACTATGATATCTTCACCTGTGTACAACTTGGCAATGTTACTCTTTTTAAGAAAAAAACATTGCTTCACTACGAATTATCCTCTCCTTTACAATCATCCGAAAGTCTAAATTTTTCCCCAAAAAGCATCTCATGTAAAAACCCTACTTTGATTGATACCATTAGCTCCAAGTAACACTCCATAGAAACACTTTTGCCTTCCCATAAAAATATAAAAGGGTTTGAAAAAATTTACCATTTCTCAAATCCATCTAATTATTTATATTCTGAAAAGTGAGATGAAACATTTTGGAAATGACTTGCGTAGAATCATGCTTACCTTCCACCATTTATCTTTCTTAACCTTTACAATTTTACCATGCCTACCTTAAGGCTCCATTTGGAACCCGGAAAGTATTAGGGAAAAAAAAACATAAATGACAACGATTTTCTTATATTTAGATTCACCGTAGAAAATATAAAATAAAATCAAAATTCCTTAAAGTTTTACATATTTTTTAAATTTCTTAGTCCTTATATAATAGAGAGAAACAAATAAAGTGAGTTTGAATAAAGACATATAACTAATTTATTAAGTTTCAACCTACTTTTTATTTTCTTCAAATTTTCTGTCATTCCATTTTTCCTCTTTGTTTTCCTCTCCGTTTTCTTTCTTTAGTACTTTTTGGGTTCTAAACGAAGCCTAAATGAATTTATGCTATCAAAATTTCTTATACCAATTAGATGTTATCTATGATTATATACTCAAAAGATTTTCCATTCCTAATTGATGTGAGACATTGTAAGACTATGGGTACACATTCAACAATCCAACCATTGAACAAAGTTTCACTGAGCCTACCCTTAAAACAGGATTTCTTTCATTGCAACGCCTTACATGAAAATATTGACAATTTCTATCGATAAACTTCCACAATCTTACACTCACACTTTTAAGGGGTTATGTACAGTGATGAAACCAGGCAATGGCTCCAAGAGGGGTGGGGGCGCCGGGGCGCGGCGGCACATTTAGGTATTTAGTTCAGGAGGGGCAGGCTCAGGTTCTTTCTCTCTTTTAATTTTTAAGACCTTTTCCTTTTTGTATAATTTTGAAAACAAAAACACAAAAGTAATGAAGATAACTACCCTACTTCAACTTGAGTAAAAATAACATGAGTAACAATTGCATAGCAATATATAATAACTTATAGTAAATATTTAGCACAGTTGATGTATTAGATCGTTTTCTAACATCTAAAGAATGAGAATCATTTTAATGGTCTGAATTAGAGCATTTTTCCGTTACTGGTTTATGATTACTACTTAAAGAATGAAATAAAAAACAGTTCTTCCATGATATAATCATTGCTCAGAAAAGAAGGAATTATTTGACTAATATCAAGGGAACTAGTATATTGTTGTCCAAGGATGTAACATAAATAAAAGGGTAATGGAATGCTTATAACCTTCTTTTTTGAGTCAAGGGATTGAAGACCGATTAAGTAGGAGTTTTTCTTAGCACTCTCTTGTCAATTTGTATGCAAATAAAGCCTCAAGGATATTTAGATGATTTAGTTATGGTCTTCTGGCAATTCAATTAGGAATTTTTTTACAAGTGATGGGATTTATAATGGAGCTTCACAAGCTTGGATCTTAAGAGAGAAGTTTAGAAGACACTTTTTTTTTTTTTTGATTAATAATCAAGTGTATTAATACCAAAAAGGACCCCAAGGGTATATAGGGCGTATACAACGAGGAAAACAAAACCAAACAAAGGAAAAAAAACAAAGCAGCCCACAAGGCCAGCGCTAGGGAATTTTGAAAATATCTCTAACAAAAGGGTGTTCTACTTCAAACATCAAGCTAGCCCAAGAAGAGAGAAAATAAAAAGCATGATTTCAATCTGGACTTGGAAAAGGCTTCATCATCAAACACAATCCTATTTCTCTCTTTCCAAATAGCCCAAAACAAGCAAAGAGGGACCCGCTCTCTGCTAACTTCGGCCTCCTTTTTCCGCATGGGGAGGTGCAGCCAACCCCGCAACAAGTCTTTCACCAGAAAAGGACAAACCCACCCCCAACCAGACAAAGAGAAAATAGCAGTCCACATACTCCACACCTTAGGGCAATGGATAAACAGGTATTCTAAAGATTCTTCATCCTTTCCGCAAAGAGCACACCTGCTGGCCAGCGAGAAACCTCTCTTTTTAAGCTGATCCATGGTCAAAATCTTGCCCCACCACACTTCCCAAGCAAAGAATCCCACCTTAGTGGGAACGATAGGATTCCACAGCATCTTTATAGGCACCAACTGTTCACTACCACCCTCTAACAGTTCAAAACATGTTTTAACAGAGAAATTACCATTTTTTTCCTTTTTCCACCAGAATCTATCGGTAAGGTTAGGATTGATACTCCAGGATCGGGACCGCGGCAAGGAAGCCTTGCACTTCCTCCAATCCCCAATCATGAAAGTGCCTTCCAAAACTGAAGTTCCAACCTTCCCCGACTCTCGGCCACCTAACTCCGCAACCTTAGCCCATTTAGAGTTAGCCAAGCGATACAGTGAGGGAAAAGAAGAGCATAGTGGAGCTTCACCACACCACCAGTCTTCCCAGAATCTTGCCTTGGAACCATCCCCAATCTTCACTGAACAGTGATTTCTAATGAACAACGCTTCTTTGCAAATTTCCTTCCAAAGGCCAACCCCATGGCATCCTTTAGGAATAGGAGGAAAACAGCCCCCATCCTCCAAACCATATTTCAAGATAATGACGCTCCTCCACATAGAGTCATCTTCCATCGAGAATCTCCAACACCATTTCCCAAGCAAAGCCCTATTAAAGTTGGTAAGATTGCGAATACCCAAACCACCTTTCTCTTACTCGACAGACCGAGTCCCACTCATCAAATGGATTTTCCTCTCCTCAAGAGCCCCCACCCCAAAGGAAGTCACATGAATTTTTTCTTAGTCTAAACTTAACTTCTTAGGGATCCTAAGAGACAATAGGTAGGTAAGGTTGAGAGCACACTTCAATGAGAGTGAGTTTCCACCCTTAGAAATATATTGTCTTTTCCAAAGAGCTAGCCTATTACTTAAACCTTTCTTCCACTCCATCCCACACGCTAGCCTCTCAGGTTTTGCGCCTAGAGGCACCCCGAGATACTCAGTAGGCAAAGAGCCAATTTTGCACCCTAGCTCGAAAGCACGCCCATCCACATCTTCAACCCTACCCACAGGCAATAAGGAGCTTTTCTCTAGATTGATCTTTAACCCCGAAAGCGCTTCCTTCAAAAAAAAAAAAAAAAAAACCAAGCTAAAATCCAAGATAAGTGTGTCATTTGATCCTCGCATCCTTACGTAAGACAAGAGACATCCGCAAAGAGCAAATGTGTGGATTTGTTTTACTGAAATGTTTCCCTTAAACATATACCTGCAGATAAAGCTCCTTCTACCGCTTTGTCAATCATTACCGAAAGAGCTTCCATGCCCAAAACAAAAAGATATGGCGATAATGGGTCCCCCTGCCTTAACCCTCTCGAGCTCCCAAAAAAGCCAGCTGGGCTACCATTAACCAGAACAGAGAAAGTTGCAGTAGAGATGCACCACTCTATCCAACTCACCCATTTATCCTCAAAACCCATCTTTTTTAGCACCTTCAAAATGAAGTTCCAGTTTATCTGGTCATAAGCTTTCATCATCAAGTTTGCAAAGGATCCCCTTTCCTTCCTCTTTGCATCGAGTCAATAACCCCATTGGCAATGAGGACGACCAGATTTGTCTACCTCCACAAAAAGCATTTTGAGCCAAGCACCAAACCCATTCATAACCTTTTTCACCTCATAGCGCGACCTTAGCAATCGGGCTTTGAGTAAATACTACTCAATCAAGCCGATTGGTCTAAAACTTTAAGTCCTCTCGCCCCTTATCTTTGGAATCAAGACAAGGAAAGTAGAATTTAGGCCTTTCCCAAATCTTCCCCTCTCATGAAAATCCTTGAAGAGATCCAAAATGTCCAACTTAACAAAGTCCCAACTAAAGTATTAGTCCTAAAAAGTGTGCTAAAGACCTAGAAGGGAAACAGACTCAAGAAAGAGGTAAGAAAAATGGTGTTAGCGTCCTTTGGGCAAGATAAATAAATTTTTTTATGTAGTTATTATAGAAAATATAGCTACTCTCTAAGAAGAAAAGCATGATAATTGGTTCAAATGTGAGTTGGATATCAAGAAGGCTTTTAATTTTGTCAACTAGCAAGGACTTTTATTAGCAATTATGAAAAATGTAAATCATAGGACAAGTAGATAAGTTAAGGGGTGTATATCAAGAGAACTCAACTCTCCATTTCGGTTTATGGAATCCTAACAAACTTCTTTCAAAATCCTAGAGGCTTTGAAAAAGAGTAATCCTTTATCCTCTTATATATATCATAGTCTTAGCTGTGGAAGCGTACTTCACTAACCTAAACAAGGCAAAAAGAAGCAATTTTCTTCGTCAGTTAGTCAATTGATGAAACAAGAGGAGATAAAATAAAGATGTCTCATAATTTATTATTATTATTATTATTTTATGATACTCTTATTCCCCATCACACCATAAAGGAGTTAATAGAATACTTGAATTAAACATTCATGTGGTTCAATGTTATCTCAAGCCTAAAGATCAATTAAGAGAAAAAGTAACTTGATTCTTGTTGAGAAGATAGTCAATGTGGAAAATTTAGCTACGGTTTTAGCATGTAGCCTAGGAACCATCCCCATTAGACATTCACGCCTTCCATTGGGAGCTCCTTTCCTTTCAACTTAACTAATCAAGTTAATTTGGGGTGTAGCCAAAGAAAGATTTTCAAAATGACGTGCTGTATGGAAAAAAACTATCAAAAGAAAGGTTGACTCTTAAATAGCAAATATTTCTAATTGGCTAATTTTATATATTTTTTGTCATATGGAAGAAAGTTTAAAGTTGACAACAGTAAAGTGGACTGAGACTTTCCAACTCTAATCCAATCAAATGTTTCAAAACTAAGACTTGTCAACTGGTTAACACTAGAATTTTCTAGTTAACCTAGGTTCTTATATATATATATATATACAATTTGCATGTTTGTTTGTCTAAAAAGAGTTATATATATATATATATATATATATATATATATATGTGTGTGTGTGTGTGTGTGTGTATTTCCTTTGATAAAAAATATTTGACATATTGATGTTTTCCCGTAATTTTTTTTCCACTTCCTTTGATAAAAAATATTTGACATATTGATGTTTTCCCGTAATTTTTTTTTCCACGTAACAAGGAAACTTGTCAAAGAAATATAAGAATTAAAATGAATTTTTGGGGAGTACTAAATGTGAGAGGTGAAGATAGGAGGAAGCGATGGAGAGACATGGTGGGGGTTAGGCTCCAATTTATGTTGTTTTATAAGTGCTTGAAGGATTTAAAAGGAGAAACTAAAGTCGATAACCATAAATATCAAGGTTGGATATTATGATGAAATATGGTAATTAGTATCATCGAACATATAGGTAAAATGGTTTGAGTGTCTCTTAGCTTAATCAAAGGTCTGAAGTTCAAGCATGAGAATGTAGCAATGTTCTATGATCCAACCTATTGTAACACATGATCCTCTAGGATAGGAATGGCAATTTCCTAGGTTTTTTGGGTAATCGGCTCTGCCCCGTTCCTATTGAGATAGGTATAGGAAGGTGGTAATAGGGAATGGGACGGGTTTGGGGAATTTTCTGAAAACCCAAGTCAGGTTTAAGACAAGTATGGGTTTTTATCATTCAGCCTGGATTGTATTGCCAAATTACATAGCAGCACCTCCTTTTCTTCCTCTCAACCATGGTGCTAAGGCTGACAAAATTTGACACGACACATGAACACGACACGAACCCAACACGGTTTTTACGGGGTTTGCTGATATAACTGCCAGTCATATTCTGTTGACCGCTAACATGTTTAATAAATGAGTCATATTCGTGTTGACACACTTCTTTCTGGTGGCGAGTAATCAGGATTTAATTATTATATTAATTAATTAACTGTTAATAAGTTATTTGTGTTAAATATGGATTATTAATTATAATAATTCCTATTAATTTAAATAATAAAATTAATAAACATGTTAAATTTAATAGGTTATTTGTGTTAAACGTGTATGAATGATTAATTATAATTACTTATTATTTTAAATGTCCGAATTAAATGGAGTCGTATTAGTGACACCCTTAACACGAATAATAAATGGGTTAGGTTTGAGTTAGCGCATGTTGACATGTTTATTATTTGTGTTGGGTTTAGGTTGACGAATGTTGACACGTACATTGACACGACACGAACACGACCCATCGACACGAATTGCCACCCCTACATGACGCTCTTCTTCTTCCTCTTTGCCATGGCATCTATTTTGTTTTTTTCGAATTTAGGGTTTAGTTTGAATGCATATAGGAATTTAGGGTTTGGTTTGATTACATATTGGATGTTAGGGTTTTATTTGATTGCATCTGTTGTGGATATTTGATTTTTGAGAAAATTTTGGATTTCTCTATCAAATTTGGGTTCTGGTTTGATGAATCAAAATTTGATTCTATCTTCTTTGTAATTGGGTATCTCACTTGGAAGTTGGAACTCAGCCTTGTCCTTCATATTTCATCTCCATTTTTTCGATAATTTTTTTTTATTGATATATATATATATATATATATATTTGGGGCTAGAAATGAGATTGTCAATATTATATTTATCGAGTTTGGGTAATCATTTATACGTCCTGATAGGATTTGGGACGAGAAAGGGAAAAAAGTTTTATAATGCCCCATGCCAAATGCGCACTGTTGTTATTCCTAGTTTAGGAGTGGGAGTTTGTGAATTATGAGTAACACCGTACTCTTTTCACCCTTGCAGCATCTCTAATATGAAATGCTAATACCAATATCAAAACTATTTTAATTTTGTTAATACATATGCTAAGATAACAAAGTAAAAAATTGTCGTAAATCACTACTATTAGAGTCCTAGACATGAGTCCCTTATGCCTAGTTCATGAAGTAGAATATTCAATGATTCATAAGGCAAAAGCATAGGGAAGGGGTGTCCCGGGGTTCGAGTCGTAATGAGAACAATTTACATATTATAACTAAAATATTTAACTTTCCAAAAAATAGTCCTAGACATGAAATAGCAAAAGCAATGCCAAATTAGATTTTAAGAAATACCAATTAATGTTAGCACATGAAATAACATTGTCCATTAAATATAAATCAAGGTATAACATTTATGTTGTAGAGCAAGTACATAAAGCTTAATGTTAGCATTTATATATATATAATGAAACAAACAAACATAGTTCATTTATTTTTCAAGATTGTTCTAAAAATATAATAATCAAACACAAAAAAAAAAAAAAAGAATGTCTTTAGAATAATGTTTTTCATGCACTATGATAAATAAAAATAATGAATCTTAAGCAAAAATTTTGGAAAAGTATTTTTGTTGGAGGATAATTATAGGTCCCAGAGGGGGAGGATCGATATTTTTTCAAAGTTATCCAAAAACAAATACGGAATGTTTTAATGACGAAACTCTTTAATAAGCTGTCAGCTCTAGGTTGAAGTCAATTCACGTAAACAAGCTCTAAAGTCTAAACCTTATGGGTCCTAGGCATGAGTATGGATTCTTATAAGCAGCCTAACATTAAGCAGCCTAACATTTTATAGTAAAAATACTTCCATTTTACAGCCTCACCAAATAAATCTAAACCAGTTGAAGGAGCTAATTTTTTATGAGAAACTAGAGATCTATTTTGACATGATGAAAATAAATGTGACTTATGTCATAACCAATGAATGATAAATTCCTAACAATGAAATCGAAATTGATGAAAATTAAAGGGTCACAGCTTTTAGGAAAGAAGATAAGAAAAAAATTTATTATTTTGTTTGTACATGAAAGAGCAAAGGAAGTCGAATCTCTGAGAAAGGTGTATTTTTTTTAAAGCATTACAAGACATGGTATTGACTGATGATGGAAGGGTCTTTAGTGGTGAGAAACCATGGGCAGAAGAAGTTGAAAAGAACAATGAATAAGGAGGATGTAGAATTTTTGCCCTACTTTTTTTTTTTTAAAATTTTAATATTTTTGATGATATTTTTTATTTTCCATTTCATCCAAATATTGAAAATAACTATTTTCTTTGATTTTTTTTTTCCTGAAATTCAACACACATCAACCAAATTAATTACTGGACTTGGCTCCGGAAAAGATATGTCCTCTTGAACAAAATTTTGTGTTTGGACGAGAAAAAAGCCAGAATTTTTCTCAAAAGGACCTTGAAATAGGGGGAGTTCTGAACATTTTACCCAAAAGAAATGGAAAAGAAAGAAGTTGTTCATGACAATCGAATCGGAAAAAAAAAAACACAAAAAAATAAAATCTTCTTCGCGTATCATATAAGATATACACCTACTGATGACGTCTACATAATCGAACAGTGATTTTTTCTTCCGGAAATGAAGAAATAAAGCAAAGGTAATCAACAGATCTCCATGTGAGACAACTAAAAAGGCTACATATATGCTTCAGATCTCTCAGTGCAAGAAACAAGAACTCAAAAGATCGGACCAAATAAACTCGATCACAGATACGAAAAATCAAAACAGACTTAACTGAAATCGTTCAAAATATCATCTTAAAAATAAGCAAAAAAAAAAAAACAACTTTGGAGCTCATAGAAACCCTAACCTCATCAACGTCCAAAAATCAATTCACATTTAAAAAATAGAAAGAAAAAAGAATAAAAAAAGAAACACGAGTCTGAGGTAGAGGATAGAAATACGAAGACGATTTCTTTGACGGAGCAGCAACTCATAAAATCGTAAATCAACAAAAGAAAAAACAAACAAAATCAAAATTGAACAAGTCAATATAGATTAAAAAGAAAAATAAAACAAAAAGAGGACCTGGAGCTGCTGCAGAACTCATAGAGCTTTCCACGGGTGGAGAAGATGATGAGAGCGACTTCAGCGTCGCAAAGGACTGAAAGCTCATAAGCTTTCTTGAGAAGACCATTTCTTCTCTTTGCAAATGTCACCTGTCTGTTTATTTTGTTCTCTATCCTCTTCAGCTCCACTCTTCCTCTCCCCATTTCCTCCCTTAATCCTTCTTCCTCTCCTTTATATCAACCTCTTTCTCTCTCTCTATATATCAATCTGAAAATATCAATTAATGCTCATCATCTGTTCTTCTGATCCTTCTTATCTCCCAGTCTGTAAACAAATGTAACCAAAAAGTGTAAAAGTACTGTTAGAAAGAGATGGATCCTGCAAACCCTAGACAGAGAAAGGGAGAGGGGTTCTGTATTTGCTTATCTTCTACCTTTGTTTCTTTCAGTTGTCTTTAACCCTTAGACTTCTCTTCTTACACCAGAAATGAAGTTAGGGTTGGTGTTCTTTCTAGTTTCATTTCCATTCTTTCTCTCTCTCTTTTTTTTTTTTAATTTTCTCTTTTGTCCTTTTTTCTGTCTAATCCATCACCACCACTCGCATCAGAAGAGCGTGGAGAACACCGAGTGGGTGAGATTGGGGAAGACGTAGAACGCGCCATGGAGGAAAGTGGAGAGAGGGTGTTCAGCTGTGCTATAATCAATGTTATTTGGCTTGTAATGACTTGAGAGGTATCAGAACAGAACGTCGTCACCAACCTTAATATGGATCTCCACCTGTCGTGTTATAATTGGTTGAATATCTCATGCCAAATTTACTTCAACCCACTTCACGTAATTATAATTATACAATACTATAAATTGCTTTTTTTTTTTCATTACCATTAAGTACTTCTTATCATATAATTATTTTGTTATAATGGGACTGAGCGTAGAGCTTATACATTAACTGGATGTGCTTTATGCTTTTATTTTTATTTTTATTTTTAAATTTTGAAAGTTCTATTAATTGAATTAGGCAGTAAATCATAAGCTGAGTAGTTATTATACGTAAGTTTTTATTTGTTTCTTATAGCAAAAATCTTTCATAGTTGTGTTCCTTCTAATCTATAAGACTACAAATTTTAGGTATGAACTAGAATTTTTATTTTTTTTGTCATATATTCACGCTGTAATATTTTGCTTTTACACGAATTCAAATTTGAAACCTCTCCTACTCGATCTCATCCATTTACCACTTGAACTAGGTCTCAATAATTAAACCACACCTATTATTACTAGAATTAATAATCACAAAGTTTTGACAATGATCAGAAGGGACAAATACCCCTTAAATTTGTGTTAACTATTTACATATTGCTAAGTTAAATAAAAATAACTTCTATGGATTATGCTTGTTCAACCTTTTTATTGACTCTGAAGCTTCCACAGAGAATAATTTAAGATAATCAATCATAAGTAGGAATCAAGATCTTACACTTTATCACATATAATATTAAGCATAATAATTATTTGATGAGACATAAGCTGACTTTATAAGCATAACAATTTTGTTTGATAATTACTTTGACAAGACCTATTATGTCGTCTTACAATTGAAGCGAGAGCGAGCCTAGCTAGTACGGTTAAAAGAAATAAGAATATTGAAATGAAGAAATGAAATCAAATAGAAGTCGAATTGAGAAGGGCCAAAGTAATAAAGTGAAGGATAAGAAATGTGAAAAGAATTAGGGGAGGGGGGGGAATAGGATACCCATAAGAAAGGAAGGAAGAAGCATGAAGAGAAGATAAGACATAGGTGGGGTGATGTGGCTTGTCATCATGAAAGGAGAAAAACTTTTGTGTGAAATGCTTTCTCCCGTTTATTCAAGGACGTTTGATGGGAACAGGCTCCAACCTTTGTATTTTTGTGGTGTGGGGACTCTCACTAATGTGTAGTCGTCTCGTATTATTGCTTTTGGCTACCATTCATGTTTCAAGTACATCGCCTCTATTCATTTCCAACTCTCTTTTTTTTTTCCAAGTCAATCCTTACCTAATTTCAATGTACCTTACCCATATTTGATCACTCGTTTAAGATATAAATCTAATGGTTTGATTTTGATTTATATGCATGTATGCGTTACATTATGATTACTAGTCTCATTTTTTTTTTTTAATAATAATTGTGGTATTTGGATATTATAGAACTACAAGAATCCCCTTTTACCAAAAGTTGTCTAAATCTAAGTTGAGTTATCATTAATTGAAATAGGAAATGAATTTTTACCTTTTTCACTTTTGTATATTGTATTGTATTACAAAGATTCGGTTATGGTTATCTCAAATGCTCATTCCAGGCCTTAATGTCAAATAGGAAATAAATTATAAGACAACTTTTATTGTGAAATTCACTTTTGATATTCTCAAATAATTTAAAAAAAAACCCCTAATAATTAACAAATAATTAGAGCATTGAAATTATTTAAAAAAGCAATATCCCACAATGATTAAGAATGATGAAATTAACAAGACCGACCATATACAGCATGCAATTCCTTGAAATAGATGGAGGTACTAATGGGGGCTTAAGGCAGATATCATTCAGTATTCATAGTAGAGGTGATGCGATGAATATGCTTTTGTCACTAGGCAACTTAAATGCCAACTGGCATATCTTAAAATCATGCATTGATTATTGTCATGAATTGCACCTTTATCGCTGCCTTTTTTAGGTGGAGCTCTATATATATATATATGAGAAATAAAAACTAAATTTTATGCCTTTCAATAAAGCAATAATTTTTATTATGCCTTTCAATAGTATTATTATTATTGTTGTTTGAAAGAATCAATAAGAAAAAAGTTATTGAATACAGGTGATTAAAAAATTATGAATTTTCATTGACCAAGATGTAATATAATGTGTTTATTATATATAGTTTAAGTGATAGAACGTTTACCCGTTAAATTAGGTAAAAAGGCATATGAACGGTTTTAAGTTCGAATCCTAATAAAAATAGTTTACTACTTTAAAACTATAATGTATACAATGTTTTTTTAAATAAGATTTAGTATAATGTTAAACTGGCAATTTTCATAAAGATTTGAGTTTATAGGATTTAATTTAATATACAAACTACAAGAAATAAGATTTTAGGTTACCATAAGAAACGGTCACCAAATCTTATTTAATATGACTAAAACCAATTATTACCATCGTATAAAACTGTGACATGTGGAAAAAATCACCCAGATAAGAAAATATTTCCTTTTTCACTTAAATTTATAAACATATATAGTCATGTCTCTGTCACACCCATGACCACAAAAAAAAAAAAAAAATTTTGATGATATTTTAATTAATTAAATAAACACTTTTGAAAAGTAAAGAATAATGAAAATTTATTAAAACCAAAAATAAAAATTTGATTTCTCTCTGTAAATTATGTACTCTATTTCTTTAGGTACACATATCAAGATGATATTTTATTTAATACTTATTCTGAAAAACGACCCAATATTTTGTTTTTTAGAAACATGATGAATCCAAAGTGCAACCACAAAAGCGAGGAAACATGTGACATTGTATGCTGGAAAATAAATATGTTTATGCATAAGGTATGAAGCGGTGACCAATCCTCTCATCCCAAAAATATCTTTAAGCAGAAAATGGAAAAAAAATAAATTAATTTTTAAAAAAAAAAATCCACTTAAGAGTCCAAGACTATGATTTATCTAAAAAGTAGAACGATTCATCTTTTATTTGTAGAATGCAATGTATGTCCATGGGGTTAGCTGTCATTTCTTAAAGTGACAACTACCTGTCATGTTTTGCGCTTCATTTACAAATTATTTAGTATCCTATGTTTATATTCTTTCTTAACTATGCTTTCATATGGTATTAGTATATTGCGGCGCAAACATGTCTCTCCAATTACGGCTCTAATTAATTCAAGATTCTTATTGATAGCCTTTTTTTTTTTTTTCTCAAGAACATTTTATTAACTATTTCTCTATTATATTCTACACTCTAGGCATCTCATGCACTTTACTTGTGTTCATATTTGGTTTTAATATCCCTTAAAAATTAGCAAAACTCAAAAAAAGAAATAATTTTTTTTTGAAGAGAAAAATAATTTCATTTATTTCAGTGTGTCATTAAATAGAAAAATAGAATCCAAAAATCTTTAAGTACAAAATATATTGAAGCATCGTCAGTGTTAATAATATAATGAAAAAATAACAAAACATATGATTTGATAGTTAAGTCTACGCGTTGATATAAGCTATTATATTTAGAATATTTATTTCAAGTTCTGCAGTACATCTGATATTGTGGTTGATTCTTGCTCTGGTGTATATCTTTTGTTTGTTTAAATCGTCTAATCTGAATAAACTGTCACCAGATTTATTATTGAAAGAATCGGCTTTATTAAGAAAAAAGAAGATGAAATAGGAGGTATAAATGGTGATTCAGTCGAGAATGATAAAGTCGCTCTCGCTACTTCAAATAATGGTTAATGTTTAAGAAAAAACCGATGAAATAAATGATTAGAAAAAGGACAAAAGTTTAAAATAAACAAATACAAGACATTTTCTCTAAAATACAAAAGGACATTATTCAAGCAAAAATGCCCTTAATGATATAATTATAATGTGGGAATAAAATAAAATGACTATGAAGCTTTGTTTTTTTGGAAGAAAATAACCATGGATATTTAATTAGAGTGATTTGATCAAAAAAATATTTTTAAATTCATGATTTTTAACAAAAGTGTCCCTATTATTCTCTTCTAAAAATAACCATTTTTTTTAAAAAAAAATGTAAATATATAAAATAACAAAAGATATTTTTTGTAGGAGATAGTTAGATTAACAAAATGTTGACATATTTAACTAAATATTTCATTTATGATTTATCTTTACACTTGAATGAATATTTGTATTCAAAAAGATTTCAAGGTTACAAATAACTTATGAATTAGTCGATTTTAAACCAATTTCTTTTTAAAAGACTAAAAAAAAAAAGTTTAAAAGAAAAAAAAAAAGAAAAAAAAAAAAGGGCAATGACTATTGAGTAATCCGATGGAGGAGCAAAACCTAGTCAATAAACAGGTGTCAACAAGTGAACCGTGTCCTGCGTTACATCGTTAAAAATATTAAATATGGAGTGAAGAGCGGCTCCCGAGGGTCAAGCAGGGGAAAAGACTGGGCTGAAAACGTGTTGGCCTCTGATTGGGGCAGAAACTAATAACGCCAGGTGACCGTACAAGAGACTGCGTCATAAAGAACCATACGCGTCAAGACAAGAGAGGAGGAGAATAGAAGAGAAGAGAGATAGATAAAAGGATAATATGGTCGTCTGTTCCCCCACTTGGAAGAGACTACTACTTACTAGTTACTATACACACTCTGCAATTATGATCCTCCCTGTAAAATGTCAATTTACTTATTTGCCCATGGCTTTTGCCTTTTCTGGTTATCCCCTTATTCCTACCAAACGGTAAAAAAAGAGGGTGGTGGGTTGCCAGTCCCTACTGAACTTTCATCCATTTGGTTGTGATGTGTTTGAGTCTTTTTGACGATATTTTTTCAATACTTCTAAAAATAATTTTTTTTATCATTTATAAAATTTTAAAAACAATTTAGAAAACTTCAATATTAAGGGTGACCTTTTATCATTATTTTGATAAAAATATATTTCTTATTATTTTTTTTTTTTGTAAAATAATTTTTTCTTTTAAGAGATGATGTAGATATATGAAATGTAAATTAATGTTTTTGTTTAAAATAAGTTATTTTTTAATATAAAGTATGAGAAATGTTAGGATCACATATTTTGAATTATTTCATATTTTTTAACAAAAAATTTCTTCAAACAAATACTCAAAACTTGTTTTTCCTTTAGAAACTTCAAAAATATGCTTTTAAAAATTAGAAATTGTTTTTCAAATTTGAAAATTAGAAAATTGCTTTCAAATATATGGTATATGTCCTTGGCGCATAGATACAAAACGTGATTTGATATAAAGGAAGCCCTTTAATGGAAGTAACGTCACTTCTAGTCTCTGTCAAGGTTTGAATCTAATGATTCTATTTCAAACAAGAGTTCATGCATGTTTTGCAATGCCTGTCATACATTCAATCCAATGTCAATTAATTCCGTTTTGTGGGATTAGTTAAGGTGCACATAAACTATAAACTAAAGTGGTCGATTATCAAATTATTATTATTATTCATCCAAAGGCTAGAGTCCAAAATATGATGATTTACACAAATACTTGCAAATCAATGGTCTTAACATATAGTTGCCCATATGATGATTTAGCAAGTAAGAACTGAATAATTAACAGAAATTAATACTTGGATATATCTTAGAAAATGTAGCCTCCACTGTAGTCGATAGTGTCATCCAGGTTCCACAAGCCACCCCATAGGCCCTGATCCTCTCCCTGGAGATGATCTTGATATGTCACAGGCAAGCACTGATCATCATCTTCCAGTACAATGGGGTACATGGAAGCCACCTGTTGCCTAGTCTGCTGGTCGTCGATCTCCTCCTGATACATCACAGGCAAGCTTTGATCATCCTCCATGAAAATGACCTCTTCCTTCCCTATTGCCTCACTCAGTTCTCCATTCTTCAATTTTATCTCATGATCTTCCTGTTTCTGTTTCTGCTTCTGCTGCTGTTTTGGATGTAGATCAGGTTGATGATGATGATTTTTTGGCTTTTGCTGTTTTCGGTTTTTCTTGAAGTGGGTTCTCCAGTAGTTCTTTATTTCATTGTCTGTTCTTCCAGGTAAGTATCTGGCAATGGTGGACCATCTGTTCTCACAAATATCAAAATTATGAGCAAGAAATAAAATATTTATAATTTCAGGGGAAAAAATAAATAAATGAAGAGAATTAATGTATATTTCATTACTTGTTACCCCAAAGTGCATGGAGCTCTATGATGATAGCCTCTTCCATTGTAGTTATATGACCTCTTTTAAGACCAGGCCTCAGATAATTCACCCACCTTAATCTACAACTCTTGCCACTTCTATTCAACCCTTTAATAAGTAAAAACAACCCAACACCACCACCAGCAACAACAATTTACTAATCAATAATCATATAAAGTACAAAATTACTGAAACTAAAAATATGTATCAGCCCCACATAATAATAATAATTACCCGAAGATCTAGCAACAGAACTCCATCTTCCATCCCCATGAGAGCTGACATATTCAGTAAGAAGCTTATCCTCTTCAGGAGTCCATGGCCCTTTCCTCCAACCTTGCTCTGGAACTGATCCCCAACCCATCAAGCCCACCATGATTACTTCACTTTCTAACTTAGATAAGCTGTCTCCAAATTCTGAGACATATAATGCTCAACAGCTTCCTTATATAATCCAGTCACTTCAATGTATGATCTCATTACCACTCATGATCTTTTTCGAATTCGGGTTGAAAGAATTGAATCCTTTGGCTACAACATAGTCTAACACGTCCATTGCATTGTACGGTATATAATTAGGATCACGGAAGATATGATAAGCCAAACTGGAGACATAAAAATTCCTTAACAGAGGCCAGATTGTCAATCAGAAGACTAGAGACAGCATAATCTTGGGTAAACCAAAAGGGTAGTGCGGTTGTTGATGTTTCCTTGAAAATGGCTTGCACCCCAATGTCTGAGAGCCATTTGTTGATCTGCATAATCTTTAATAGCAAGCTTTATTGTTTGTTTATATAATATATTAGCATTAAGAAGGTTCTGGGATGCCATTTTAAGTAATGGGGGTATTTAAATATTGGAAAGGCGATAGACATCGATGACTCACCCCCCTACACGTGGCCCTCGCCGTATATAATTAGCATAATTGCTTATTCTGGCACGTTTGATTTATTGGCTAAGTTCATTTGTTTAGGCTCAAAATGCCTATGTATAGGTGGTGATGGGGCTGCATAAATCATTTACTAATATAAAGGTTTCAAGATACAGGGAAAGTCTAAGATGTTGTAATGTTAAACTTTTTGGGTAGTCTCCTTTGGATTCCCTAAATTAGTCTGTTTTATAGGAACTAAAGGTAAGACAAGCATATGGCTTGTGCTAGATCATCCTCTAAATCCTGTGTCAATGGCCTGAAATATTCTAAGCTTTTGTGGACATTTAGAACCACCCATGTGTATACAAAAGAAAGTGGCGGGGGAGGATCTTCACGGGGGAACATGTAATCACTCTATATGTCCTCTTGAATAAAAAATTTTAGATATTTTGTGCCACAAATTAACCTTCTAGAATGATCTCATTATAATAAAATCATGGGCCCATGTGGATTAATTATGATTAGTTGTGGAATTAGTGAGTTACACACGCCTCTCTACCGAAAGTTCCTAGGATTCTCATAAACACTGCCTTTTGGTTAGGAAGACATTGAAGTAAGAAATCAAGATTATCAAGGATGGAATGTATATGATTATCATTATGTTTATAGAGAATCAAATAGAACTATAGATTGTCTAGTCAAAGATATTAATTATTACATATTTAAGAATTTGAGATCACATTTTCCTAAGAATGTTACATATATTAGCTTAAAGATTATTATGGATCTCTATCCAATCACCTTTGTTATAAGATTATGATTTTGTAGTTTTCTAGGGGTGGACCTAGCTAAGGCCTAGGGAAGACATATATATACCCCTCTGAAATTTGTTTTGCAAAATTTTTTTACCACTAGACTATAGTTCCAAGTTTGTCAATATATGCCCATTAAACTAAATTCCTGCTTCACCATTGGTAGTTTCCTTTCATATAAATTTATCAGGGATTTAATAAAATAAAGCTTTACAACAAAAAGCAAGAGACTGAAAATTTTACTTTTTCATGTTTTGCTTCATTCAAAAGTGAACTCAACGTTGCACTACCAACAACTTGACCTGAGTCAAACAAAATTCCTACCAGCATCACCTTTATAGAAGGGGAAGATGACTGTCACTTTGTCATGTGCAAATGCTTTAGTTCCCCAAACAGAAAGGAAAATAGTAATTTAGTTAGTGTTTTAGGTGGATGTCCTTGGTGAAATATGCTTGTTGTCCATGTCTCCTTTACTGCAGATTGGGGAAATTACCAAGAATTCATATTGTATTCATAACAACTAAGTAACTACCATCGTTTACACCCTTCTTGTTCATTGGAACAAACCGTGTTAATTTGATGAAAAAGCTCCCTTGCTTCTTCCTGAAGTTTTACTAGGAATATAACTAAGTTTAAATTTTAAGGCATGCATGCCATAGAAAACAAACTGCCTTATAAGATGAACAATCTTTTTTGGTGTCAATTTATGATATATAGCTCAATAAATCATGAAGTTTAAAATGGTTAAAGTTCACCGTTAATGGTGTACAAATTCTAATTAAGGTATGTGTCTGTCTTTGGTGCAATTTAACAATATTATTGGTTGGTGAGTGGAAGATATGTCTACTGACATCTGATGCTTGCAGTAATTAAGTTAGAAATGATGCGCAAGATAGCTAACATGAAGGGATTTGCTTAAGGCTCAAGCTATGAGGTAGAGACAGGAGAGGTTAATGGATGGTGTGAGTTGAGATGTGAGGGAATTACAAACATGTATATTTTGAGACAGAAGGTCCTCTTAATTTGTGGTGTTCGCTTTTCACTTGCATAGGAAATTAAGGTCTGGTTTGAGGAATGATCAATCTTTTCCTTGAGAAAGTTCGCTAATTATTGACTTTGAAGACATTTGTGTCTTGTGATTCTCAATAGGGGAATGCCTAGTGTGTATTAATATTGTAGTATGTGGCTAATATTATGACAAGCATATCTATGGAGAGAAAGTAGGCAAATGTTAGAGTGAAGCGGGGTATAAGGGTATTTTTATAATTTTGTTATACTTAGGATTATTATAAATATCCTCTTATGAAACTCTAATCGGTGATAGTTAAATTTTTTGTTGTTATTCCAATGAATATAGGCACATTGTCTAATCATGTAAATCTGTGTCTACATTCTTTTTCTTCTTTTTCTTTTTTCTTTAATTTTACCAATTTTTTTTTTTTTGCATGAATCCAAAGTATCAATAGGACATATTTTGACATTAAATATGAATAATGAGTGCACATGCATTAGAGGGAGAAGACTTAAAAGCTAGGGTTCTAGTGTTGTGATTGGGTGGGTGCTTATTAGATGACGTCTTCTAGGACCGGATTCTTAAAGTATGGTTGGACTTGTAATACAATGGTTCGATCTTCAGTTGGGGGGCTTTAGTAGGTCCTTCTAGGTTAGGTGAATTTACTTAGGTGGTTCATTACATAGAAAACTATCCCAAATTCTTAAGTAGTGAAGATTCAATTAAATTTTATGATGAATATTGTATAGACTATTTTCCTAAGCAGTATATATATATATATATATATTATGTCCATGCACCTCATCTAGCAACATAAAAAAAAAAGTTTTAATAGTTTGTTAAAAAGAAACACCCTCATGCAATTGAGGGATACATGAGAGTGAAAAGATGTGCGACATCACATATATCATTACAAAACAAACACAATAAAACATATTTCACACAATTCACCCTACAATTAAACAACCAAATGACATAGAAAAAGAAGTGCAACAATTATGCAAATATGGTGCAATTTCCTCTTTTTGTGTGCAATTTCCTTCTTGAAAAGGCCACTGTTACAGTTTTCTCTTCATTCTCTAGTTTTCCAGTTTTCTCTCATTATAGTTGGTGTTTTTATCACAAACCCTAAGAATTGTTTCAGGGGGCGACTTCACAATGATGGTCGCTTTTGCCAACGACTCGCTCTTACGCTCAATCGCCCCGCCGTCTTGAGTACAACGAACTTTGTAGTGATTCGAGATAGTTGAAGGGTAGTTCAAAACAGTGGAAGAATGGTTCAACAACATTGATACTTTCCAAAGAATGTGACATATCCTCCGATAATAAGGAAGAGTTTAAACTTTAGGAGGTTGCAAAATCTTGCATTTAAGTGTTTAGTTCTTATTTTGAAAATTGTTATTAGAGCAGTTTTGGCTTATGAATAACCTGATTTTAGTATTTTAAAAATTGTTAACATTCTCAAAAATTTAATGGTTTCTGCGTTAACATGTTTTAGAGCGAAAAATCGGGAACCAAATAGGTTCTCCTTGTTATTGAGAACAGTAAATGTTTTTTTCAAACTCTAACCAAACATACCTTTAGTATTTTCTGTTTATTTTTCAGAACAATAACACACCATGTCACTATGCTTAAACCTTGTACTGAACAATAGAGTTCTGCATTCTTATGAGAGGTGGTTTATGATGAGAGGATAGTCCGATTACTTGACAGACACATTGATCATTTTACAATTGAGATGAGCGGATGTATGAGCGGGTGTATTGGGCACTTGCATATGACTTCGAGAGTTTGATTTGGCTATGATGGTTGGTTTATATGGGTTGACAGTGAATAACTTGTATTGGAGAGCATTTAGTCGATTTGATGAAATTGTTATGGTTACGTTATGATTGAGATGGAGTGAGAGGTTTTATAGAGCATATGAGATGATCTTTCACATGATTTTGGAACATTTCACATTACCACATTGGATGGATACCGATATTTAGCATTGACAATGCGTAATCTTGAGAGCATGATGTATTGATGTTATGGTCAAAAATCGTTCACGAACTGTTATATCCGAAACATACATATATAGAGTTATTTGTTGCTAGCCTTTTAAGCCTTACATGGATATTATGACATTTTCTTCCACCATCTCGTTTTTCTTTTACACTAGTTTGGGAACTTCATGATATATGGATGCATTGATTAAACATCTTATGAGCTTTGCACTTGATAAATTCGTGATGATCCATTTCATTCTTTATTATCATGATATTTCTGTTTTGACATCATCATTGCTCCAACTCATATCACATGACACCATCAGTTTGTCCTATCCCTTTTCTTGGCATGTCATTTCACGTCATACGTGAGTTGCCTCATACGACTCTTTCTAAGACTCGAAAGCCCTCTCAAAAAAATAAATGCAAACACAAAAGACTTTTTCAAAAAGCCTTCACCCTCCTATTCAATGGGGCTATTAGAGAAGTTGCTTTGTTCCTTGACTTCCTTGCTCAATCAAGCTTCCTTGTTCCTTAGTGTAGTCTTAATCCATAGTTTAAGATTTTGTTCCTTATAGCCTAGTCCACATCCACAATTGATATGACGTGTCGACGCCTTTTCCTTTGTAGACAACTAAGTGACTTAGTAACCTTAATGTAATTATGCTCGTACTTTCTTTTTTATTGAAGCGTAGGCCTTCGTAATTTTTAATTAGGAGCAAAGTATTACTTTTTAACAAATTTAGGAAGAAAAGTGTTCAATTATTTTCAATGTGAGGGAGGTAAAGAGTGTGTACGTATATACATAGTAATTGTAAAGTTAATCTGGTCGGGAAATCTATGAGAGAGAGAGTAGGACAAGGAGCAAATAATTCAGTTGCCCTCTTAAAAAGAATAGTAAGCAACTTCAACTTTCAAGTATGAGTAGTTAGTAAACATAGATTCAAAGTATATTCTTGAACAGCTTAAAGAAGCTTCTCTGGACAAATAATTTCAAGAGTCAATGAGATCTATGTTACATATGTTTTGTATTACTTTCATATATAATTTTGGATAAATATATATTAAAACTTGTGAATAGTAACCTTCCTTATCTTTTTTTTTTTTTTTTTTAATTTTGAAACAAAGTGATCATTATTATCTTACTAATTTTAAAAGTGTCCTTGCCACATGTATATATGATTCTTGGGAGCTTAAGGGGATGAAAGTTTTACGAGTGCTTCAAAAAGCATGGTTCAATAATTTCTCTTCCTTTCTGCTTCAGAAAATAGGAAAGTACTAATTAATGTCTTTCTGAATGATCGTGCTCTGTCATTTTTCCTTCTTCCCCCTTAATTATCTGTTCTTTGGCCTTCCTTTCCATGGTGCAGCCTAAATTTTTCATTAAAATCTCAAATCAGCAAGATTTTTTATTTATTTATTTGGTTGGTACATCTGGCTGTTAGTCAAATTTAAAAGTTTGGTTGAGGACGGGCAAGAAAGACTGACACCTTTTGCAAACTCATCAGCATTTAGAACTATGTGTGACGTTTGTTGTGCGTATGAACAAAAGCAATCCTGTGAAAGTCTCTTCTTGGTATATTGAAATATTCACTTTATACTTGATAGCTAATATTGATAGTTGATAGGTCGTGCAGGAAGTTGATAGTCAATTATAAATTATATTTAGTAAAATAGCTTATTAAAAGTAGCTGATTGAAAGTAAATTCTTGCTCTAAACATGATTGGGAGATATATATATATATATATAGAAAAAGACAAAAAAACAAACGGTATTTTAGGTCCTGTTTGGATCATGTTTTTGAAAACTATTATTAAAAACAATTTTTAAAAATACAGAGAACACCATTTTAGTGTTATATGATAATTGTTGCTTACATTATACAGAGATTTAGTGTTTTTTGTGTTTTAATATTTTCTTTGAAACATTTATTAAAATATATTTATTACAAATGTAAAAGAAGAATTTATTACGAATAAATATTTCAACATGATATTTACATGAATAACGTAATTTATTAAAATATCCTCTATTTTATTTTATCCATCAGTATAAAATAGTAAAAAAAAATCTATTTATGATAAAATAAAAAATAAAAATATTTGCATTAGGATTTTAATTAATAATAAGAGTTTTAATAAATAATAAAATTTTAATTACCATAATAAAACCTAAAATATTTCATAATCTTTAATATTCATTAATTTCAAAATTTAAATAAAAATTATGAAGATAAAAGATTTTTTAACTTATTTAATTCGAACAATAGAAATAGCAAAGAAAATAAAGCATTACTACAATTGATTAATATAGTATATATCTTTAAATGATTAAATCTTTATATAAAGGAGTTATAATCGAAAATAAATTAGAATTAACATATAAAAATATATTTTTTTCATTTTCTTTTTCCCTTCATTTTCTTTCTTCCACATTTCCCCAAAATTCTTATTAACCGAATATAAAACAAGTTTATTTATTATTTTTCTTCAAATTTTATTTTCTTCAATATTTTCTCTCTTACACTTTCTTCCATCCAAGGATACATCACTTCTCAAAGCAAACCTATCATGAATATTTTCTTGAGAACTCTCATTTATCTATCATTTAATAAAATTAAGTTTTATAAAAATTATATATAATTATAAAAAGATAATTTACATGGTATATAATTAGATTTAAAAATAAAAATAAAATAAAGTGAAATCATCACACCTTCCCATATAAATAGGGAGACAAAGATAAAAAGGGAAGTTGGATAATTTTATAAGAGCGTTTAAGAAAAAGCTATGATTTATAGTTTTTTTCCATCAACTCCTGATTAGCCATAATAAGCTATCAAGAGCTGATTAGGTGTTTTTATCGACTACCCTATAAAAGCTGATTATGGGTGAATAAACTATTAACTCTTGATAGCTACCCCAATCACCTCAACCAAATAGGGCCGAAAACTAAGAGGTAAGGCTGAAAACTAAGAAGTAACTTTCTTGGTTAGTGATTGCCTGAAATATACTGTTTTATGAATAATGATCAGAATTATATCCTTACAAATGATAGATATGTGGAATATTAGTCAGCATTTGAGAGGTTTTCGGATATTTATGTTGCTGGAAAGGGCCTCGTTTTTCTGGTGAAAATCAAATCTTAGCTAAATTCAAGATACCAGGAAGTTCACTTGGATTTTTTTTTCTTCTTTTGAATAGGTTTTGCCTTCAAGTTCTTTTTGTTCTTGTAACTTCATTCTGTGGGTGGATTCTCTGATTCCTGCATTTCTTTCCACTAGTTCCTACCCATTTAGTATACTTGATTGGGTCTCTCCATTCAAAGTTTAGCATGAATGGTACCATCAAACAAGGCATTGTTCTATAAAACTCTAACCATGCTGAATTTTGAACCTGCCCCATCCCATGTACATATTGGTAAACAGGATGAGGACGTTATGCATAAGATTATCATTATGGGGACGTTTGGAAGAGAGCACATTCCTGAAACTATTTGAGTTTATCTTCTTACATAAGTACTTATAAAAATTATAGATGTTTGAAAGAATTTATAAAAATAACTTATGACTCCTCTATAAGCTCATTTTAGCTTATTTTAATAAGCTTCATGGAAAAACTTATCAAAAAAATCTTAAAACAGCTTATACAGAAACCTAAAAATCGATCATTTTAATGACAAAACTATAATTCTGACAAATTATGTAAAAAATAGGAAAATAATGTAGGAAACATTTTTAAGGCCTACAACATTCTTTAGGTCGCTTCATTAATTTATTTATTTTTCAATCTAATTTTAATTTTCTGTCATGATATTTCCAATTTTGGCTTATTCAAAGTTCAGCATTACTAATGCTTGAATCTCGGTTAGATCTTGTATTTTTGTTGTTACTTAGATATTTGTTACTGCCTAGTTACTTATCAAAAAGAAAAAAGAAAGATATTTGTTACTGTCAAGTTGTAGTCGTTAAAAACTTATGATAAATTGATACACCATATGAAATATGATAATAATGTTTTTTTTTTTAAACAAATTGTGATACATTTTACAGCACCACGATTCATGATTCTCTGATACAAGCATTGTTGCATATTTTTAGTAGTTCACCAAAAATTTGGATATTCATGACAAGGAAGTAAAAGAAGAAAGAGAATCACCCTATTCAAAAGCATTATGCACGTGCTGTCAAAGTTTTGTATGAATATTAAAGTTTAATTAGAAGTCTAACATTTTCTCTTTCATCCTTGTTTTTTCTTTCTCTTTCCTAATTATTTGATGAAGTCCATTTCCCAATCAACTCTTTTTCCTTGGATACAGATTTTGGCCCAAGAAATTGAGAACAAAATAGACCAATCAGAATCAAAGTCTCATCTTAAGTAAATTAGGAGTATTTGATAATATCCAAATCCATGTTGAGTCTTTACAAACATGGGTACATTACATGAAGTGAGGACTCTGAGTATCATAGCTTTTTTCAATATTGGTTAGAAATATGTTGGGATTGGAATTTTTTGGATAACATCTATAGAAAAAATGGTTGGAGCTTAGAACTAAAATTATGGTAAATAGTTTTGGATGTTTATTTTACGTATTTTAGATGACTTTACACATTAAAATGGCATATATTGTTAAAGTTTTTAGTGATTTTCAGTTATATAGTGTTGAATATAATTTACCTTGTTTAACCATTTTAAATGAAAGTTGTTATACATGGTTTTATACATCATTCTTCAGTATACATGTTATTCCTGTGTGTGTGGCATTGATCCTTGATCTATGGTTCTAGCTGCATGCCTACCAAGTACCACCAGGGTATTAGATAGCCTTAGGCCAACACAACAAATCTCAAGAGAGTAGGGCACCCCACAGCAAAAAGATGATAAGTGAATAATTGGATGGTAATGCAGAGAAACCAAAAAACCGTTTGAGCAAACATTAAGGATACTCCATTATTTCTTATGAGTGCAGAACTTAGATTGAGTTGTTTTTATTTTTTGTTTTTTTTTTTAATTTTGTGCTATAGGCATTAACAGAGCTTCTTCAAATGTCGTGTAGGAACTACATAATTTCACAAACCTGAAAACCATGAAGGGTACTCCATTATTCGTTACGTGTGAAGAACTTAGATTCTTTAAATATAAACTGTTTCTTTGGTGGGGTGAGTCTAGATTATTGATCGATGGATTCCTATTTGGCATTCTTCATTAGGAGCTTGGATTCTCTCAGCTCTGTGTATGCTCTATATCTGGGTCCCTTGTTAAATTATTTTAATAATTTAATGATGACCGATAATGATTTTAAATAAAAGAAGGCTCAGTATATAATTATTGGGCTTAAGGGGAGGTTATTATATCCCTTCCCTTTCCTTTCGTATAAATATGTTAATGGTTATCAAAAAGGTAATTTATTTATTTTAAATGTTAAAACAAACTCTAAGTTACCTTTTTGATTATACGGTTCTTCTCCATCAAAGAACACAGAAAAGAGGAAAGCAAAGAGAAAATAAAATCTTGAAGAATTACTAGCATGGATTAAGGTATGTTAAATTGTTTTCTATCAAACAATTTTCTAGGCAAGAAAGTTTTTGGAATTTATTCTTACATAAAATATCATCAATTGGATTGAGAGCCAACTTCTCCTAGGATTGTTTGATTTTGATAGTGTAAGACCACAATTCCCAGTTTTAAATAAATAGTAAATTTCGTTTCGATCGATTAGGTATTTATTTGAAACTTGATCAAATAAATAGTTTTCGAAAAATAAGCCCCGAAAATAAAAAATGTTCATAATAATGTATTGAGTCAAAAGAAGTTGAAATAGATTAAAACAAAATTATGTTAAGGGGTGAAAATGCAATTTTTCTGAAAAATGGCAAAACGGTAATTTACCATAGAAAAATATGAAAATTTTCTAGATCTCGGATGACGAAACGGACTTCACCGTTGAATTCGTCTCACGAAATCTAGTTACCCAGTTGAATTTCGTTGAATTCCGAGATAGTTGGATTTTCACAAAATTTGAGGCGATAGACGTCGATTGGACCCTGAAAACGAGATTTTTAGAAAAATCCCGAAAAATGTCAAATATTTAAAGAATGTCCATTTAAGATAAGCGGGCGAAATCGGGGCCGAAATAGAATTGTTTCGGAAGGCAGCGGAGCCCAGAAGAAGTGTGACACATGGCGCGATGTGGGCCACGTGTCCACACTATAAATATCCTAAAAAAATCTAAAGCTCTCCTTTTGGTCTCAGCTAAACCATAAGAGAGAGAGTAAGAGAGAGAGAGAGAGAGAGAGAAAAACAATCTTCTCTCTTCGATTCACGGGATTTCGTCGGTCGGATCTCGTTAGGTTGAGAATTAAAGGCGTGCAGCGATGAGGATTACGCGTGGGTACGGGGAATCATAAGATGCGCAAGGTCGAGTTCGGGTTTTCACGGAAATCGAGAAAATGCGTTGTCGAGGAAAACATGCCATTTGAGTAGAGTTTTCTCCTACTCGGGTTAATTCGGTCAAGGGTATGTGTGTGTCGAGGAGATCTTTGTCAAGTTTTTCTCATGAGCCAATGACCCGTAATTTTAGCCATAACTTGGCCATCCTCGTCCAATTGAGTGATTCAAATTGCTAAATAAAGCTAGTGATAGGAGAGCATTCTCGGCGAAATAGGTCTATACAAATTGAGCCCATTTAGACCAAAAAAAAATTCATTAGTAGAGCTATATTCGGCGGTTTTTACATTGCGTTTCACGACTCCATGATTGTATTTTAGCCATAACTTGGCCATCACTCATTCGAATTGAGTGATTCAAATTGCTAAGTAAACTAGACTGATAGGAGAACATTGCTCCTTGAAATAGGTCAATCCAAATTCCGACCCATTTGAACTTAGAAATGTATTCAAGGGATTATCATTCAGATAGTTTAAGTTCTGCTGGCAAAGGTAATCCAGGTTGTTGGGATATATCTTGAGTTTCGGTGATCGATTTGGGTGATTCTAGTTGGAGAAGAGACCTAAGAGCAGTATCTCAAAATGAGTCTGAAACGATGTCAAATTATGGATTAAGGCCCGAAATCGGGTATCGCAATTTGTTCGGTGTAAGCATAGTAAATTGACTCGTTTTGGATGAGCCTGCTTCTTGATAGGAACTCAGTTTGGGTGTTCTTGGACTCTACTCTGGAAAACCCACATTGAATTAATTCTAACCATATTCTGTAGAGAGGGCCGGTGGATGAGCAGGCAGTGACTGAAAATTTATGGTTGCACGAGTGTGCGAGGTTGCTTGGTTATGTCGATGTGAATAAATTTGGGTTTAGCGTGACCATTTCATGGCATGTTGTGGAGCTATTATGAAGTAGTACTTTCCATGGTTAGCATAAGAAAATGATGAGAACAAAAGAGGTTGAGTTAAGTGATTTTGTCAATTTAGGTGATTAAATGCTTAAGGGTTGCTAGAAAGTATAAGATAGTTAATGGTTTAATTAAACATGATTGGAATATGGATATTTGTCGTTTTATGGATAATGTGACTTGTAGGAGGAAGAGTGATTACCGGACAACGGTGGAGGTGGGAAGTTTTTAAGGGAAAAATAGGCTTAGAAATAACCCAAAAAGCAAAGGTGAGAGAAAATGAATGTTTATGAATATATATATATATATATATATATATATATATATATATATATATATTAATGTTTACCAATGTATATGTTTCATATCTATGTTATAAATGTTCAAATGAAAAAAGAAATGTGGTTTTCGACTTTAAATTATGTTGAGAAAATAGAAATGAAATGTTTATGAATGATATTTTATATATACATGTTTATATAAATGTTTGAATCCATAGATTATCCTATGTTACAAAGATAAGTTTAAAGGAAAGTCGACTAAAGTATTTTACGCTGCATGGTACATGGGAAAAGGTTGGGAATTTTATAGAGGGAAGGGAAGAGTGATGCATATTGCCTTGCACGAAAAGTGACTAAAAGCTTCTTACCAACGCATAATGTGATTTATTCCATAGTGCAATGGTATTTAAAAAAAAGGCACGATTTATCGGAGGTTTCTTTTTGGGCCAATGGTGATCGTAAGACTGTTTCCTCGTAGGTTCTTTCATGGGCCAACGATGGTTAATCTGTGATGGCACGACAAGGTTCACTTTGGGCCACTTCCAAGGATCGTGAAGACCTAAGTTTCTCCGAGGTTCTTCATGAACCAACTGGTTAATCTGCGATGCGGGTTCCATTGATATGACTCCGATTAAAAGAAAGAAAGTATATTGAAAAGTGATATGTTGATAATCGTTAACACATTGTATTTGAACTATATGGAAAGAAAGTAAAGTAAATGTTTATAGAAATGAGATCTCTATACAATTGTTTTACACGCTGTATTTTGAATAGAAAGGAAAAGAATGCAAAGAAAATGTTTATGGAAATATATTCCTATACAATTGTTTTACATATTGTATATGTGAACTATATCCGAAACATTATTTTCCTATGAATCGTACCACCGAGCCGCTTAGCCCACCCTTCCAAACGCTTTATAAATCGCTTTCAGCGCGTAGACCGACGCGGCAAAGACGAGCATCCTCCGGCCGTTGACACCGTCTCACGTGACGACCACCTTTTTGAAAATGTATAGTTTTTATTGTAAATAACTACTTGTACACCTTTATTTTGTAATGTATATAAGTTTTAAAAGATTGTTTATATATCTATAGTGTTCAGAAAATGATTTTAAAGTTTGATTTGAAATTGGTTGTGGTGGACTTGATGTGTCCCATTGTCGATGTGAAAATTAAATTGTTTTATTGGGTTGTGGTGTAAATTGGGACATGTCCTAAAACAGAGAAACTCGCCCATTTTCTATGTGCTGTTTGAATATTAAAAATAAAAATAAAAAATTTGTCCCACCATGTTTCATAAGATTTTAATGGAAAATATAACTGTATAAATGGATTCGCTCCACGGATTCACTTTTAAAAAGGTTTAAACGAAATGAAAGGTTTTTTTTTCGAATTCGTAGGAGTGCCAGGAGGGTCCCCCAAGTTAAGAAAAGGAAACTCGGGTTGGGTCCCTTCAGATAGTGGCAACGATTATGTAAGACCCGAGAAATTTAAATTTCTTGAAAAATGGCAAAATCGTAATTTTGGTTGCGAAATTGTAATTTCGGTTACGAAATCGTAATTTAAAATTGTGAATTTATTCTCTCGATCTCATGACGAACAATTTCATCGCTGAATCGCCTCACAAATCTAGCTAGCACGTGAAATTTGTCGACCTCGAGACGGAGTTTGGCACGCTTTTCGACGGCACGCGGTCGCGAAAACGATTTTTCGATTCGACGAAAATCATATAACGCAGACTTATAAAGCATAAGTGGTATGGAGTAGATAAATGATGAAAATGGACTGCCGATATAGAGTCAATGTCAAACTCGGGAAACGGTGGGACGAATGGTCATTATGGGATTTGATTTGCCATTGAAGGACAAAACTTGGCATAGTGTCTTCTCCGCATTAAGCCAAGAGAAAAAAACGTGGGAAACCAGAAAAACACATCCAATAGCCGATTTTCTTTTGTTTAGTGTGAGAAGGTCTGACTTCTATATAAAAATACTAAGGATCCACCACTACAGCCCTCGACAAGAAGGAAAGGTAGCCATTTGACACTGAGGGCTTCAAGGCTGGTGGCACGTGATTTAAGGAGTCAGACAAACCTCGAGATAGGGTTTCTCCCTATTTGGGTTTTATCTCCTCTTTAAGTACTTTTATGAATGTTTGAGTCGATTGAGGCCGTTAGGGTTGCTGATCGTCCCAAACCTTTGAACCGACCATATGAAATTTTGAAATCAATGGTGTGTTTCGTGATCGACTCACTATCGCTGGGTGAAATTGTATATTTATATGTTAAATCATGTAGTGATTTAAATTAGCCTCTGAATGGCCGTGAAATGCGGGTTCACAAAGTGGAATCATGAATTGTGATTTTTCTGAATAGTAACCTAGGGTTTCATCATTCCCAAAACAAGGTTCTCAAAATATATTTTGCGGTGAAAACGTGTATGGTCGAAAGTGATTCGAGTCGAATTGCTCGTGTTTGATCATTGTACCTAAGTGAGCTAATTTGATGTATGAATTGATTAATTATATGACATGATTGTGTGATTGGATATTATGGATATGTGCAGTTTACATATTCCGCATTGACAGGGATCGTATCGGGAATTGACATACATGCATTCCATATGCACTGGAACATACTAGGAATATAGGAGTGAGTGCATGAGATGAGTTTTGCAGAAAATGGCTCGATGGTCTAAAATATTACCATCGGAGGTAAGAAATTCCTCAAAATATCAATCAGTCTGAGACGCCCAATCGATATATATACATCGGAGGGTTGTCCACTAACAAAACAATAATTCTCATACGAGGCTTAGGGTGAGTGTGAGAGAGCTCTGGGTGAGGACTCCTGATCCTAGTCAGTCATGTGACATTCAAGTAGGATCATGCATTTGCTTAATGTATGTTTATTTTTGGGAACATTGCACTGCACTTGAGCGTGAGTAGCAGAAATTTCCACTTAGGGCGATTCCACTATCGAGCATTAGCTCACTCCCGTCGAGGGATATTATTTGGCTGTGCACAAAGGAGTTGCGTGAGGGGACGACTCGTCCTGGGATCGAGGATTAGAAGAAAGCCTGTCGGGCTTTGGTCGATGATATATACATGTATTGAAATGTCTAATTTTAATATATGTATTGTAAGAGTGAAAATATTGTAACTCTTGTAACTATTTATATATAGTTGATTCATAGTTAGTATATATTATGAGTATCATTCAGGGCCCAAGTGGTCGTATTATCATGATTGGATATATTGGATATATCGATATATCAGACCTGCTGAACAGTGTATATGCAGTGTTTTGTATTCGGGGTAACTCCCAGACAAAGGAGACTCGCTCTCGATTTTCGTGAGAAATGTCGGTCACTGACATTCATGAGTGTTTCATGTTGGTAGTCAACGACCCCTGCCTGGGGCGTCACAGATTATATATTCTTTTTCGTATTTGATTAATTGTCACTCAACTTCACACGCCACTATGCGTGATAAAGTTTGATTCTATAAAAGTTTTGAAAGATTTAAAACCTTATCCTATAAAAGTTTGAATTTAAATTCCGGTGAAAACAAAACAAAAATGTTTGATCCAAAATTCCGTTGGATAAAGTTTTGAAAGAATTTAAAACCTTATCCAATGAAAGTTTGAATTTAAATTATGGTGAAAACAAAACAAAAAATGTTCGATTCAAAATTCCATTGGATATAGTTTTGAAAGAATTTAAAATTTATTTGAAATAATTTAAAGCTAATTATGTAAGTAGGATAAAGTTTTGCAAACTAAATTCTATATTGTTTCTAAAAAAGAAATGTAAACTTAAGGTTTTATCATCCTGTAATGATAATATATTATTATGAATATTTTATGTGTAGGATATTAATCAAACGAAATGTTTGGTCCAAAATTCCTTTGGATAAAGTTTTGAAAGAATTTAAAACCTTATTCTTTTGTAAAGTTTGAATTTAAATTTTGAAAACAAAAAAATGTTTGATTCAAAATTCAATTGGATATAGTTTTGAAAGAATTTAAAATTTTATCTAAAATAATTTAAAACTTCATTTTGTAAGTAGGATAAAGTTTTGTAAACTAAATTTTGTACTGTTTCTAAAAAAGATATGTAAACTTAAGATTTTGTCATCTTGTAATGATAATCTATTATTATGTCTATTTTATGTGTAGGATATTAATTAAATTAGAGATTTTATTAAAATTTTATGTGTAGGATATTAATTACATCTGTACAGTTTTTGAAAAAGAAACGTAAACTTAAGGTTTTGTCATCCTCTAATGATAATCTATTATTATGCCTATTTTATGTGTAGGATATTAATTAAATTAGAGATTTTATTAATATTTTATAAAGTGATATTAATTACTAGAGATTTTATTATATCTCATTAAAGTTTGAATAAATTAAAAATTAATTAGTATATGGAAATGAGTTAGCTTCACCAAATTGACCTAGTTTTGTTAAGATATTTGGTTATTTGACCTAGCATTTTCATGAGTTCATATTGATGATGGAATAGTACATAAAAAGATTGAACCAAACAATTGAAAACATTAATTATAATGCTAGAAGGTGACCCAAAAGTAGACCGTTGCTTATAATTAATGACATCATAGTGTCTTATCAATATACTTAGTAAATGTACATCATTATTGGTAACTATGTATTTAAAGTTCACCCAAAGGTGAACTTAAATGCATAATTAGATTTATTACTTTCTTGAATCCATTTAAGTTTTCTCAAAGCATTAATGTGTGAGCACATATAATTTTTGGCAGTTTCTATCAATTTGCTTGTTATGAGCAATCAATTGATCAGGTTCAAGGGATTGAACTATGCGGATTGGTTCACACAAATCCAGTTTCAATTGGGTGTTATGGATTTGGACTTGGCAATAGTTTATGAAAAACCTACATCCATTACTGAGACCAGTACAGAAGCTAACAAGTCTTTTTATGAGGCTTGGGAGCGGTCTAATAGGCTAAGCTTGAACTTGATGAGGATGACAATGGCTGAAAATGTAAAGCCAACAATGCCTAAAACAAAAAATGAAAAGGAATTCATGCTAAAAATTAAGGAATATTCCCAACTGGACATAGCTGACAAGTCCATTGTAGGGACCTTAATGAGTAAGCTAACAAGCAAGAAGTTTAACTGGTCACAACCCATTCATGATCATGTGATAGGCATGGCTAATCTGGCAACAAAGCTGAAATCAATGAGTATGGATGTGAGTGAATCCTTCTTGGTTCAATTTATCATCAACTCACTTCCTCTTTAGTTTGGCCAATTCCAAGTGAATTACAACATTCTTAAGGAAAAATGGAACCTTTAAGAAATCAAAGCCATGTTGGTTCAAGAGGAAGGAAGATTAAAGAAAATGAAGGAACATTATGTTCATCTCACATTTCATAATGAAGTCAGCAATAGCAAGGCTAAACTAGGAAAGAAGGATAAGAGAAAGAACAAAGGCACAATGAAGGTTAATAAGGGACAAATTCATACGGAGTTGAAGTGCTATTTCTGCAAGAAAGCTGGTCACTTCAAGAAAGATTGCCCGAAAAGAAAGATTTGGTTTGGTGCCAGTGATTCGCTTTAACGGCATCGCGTTTTAATTGATAAGTTCTTCGCAGGGAAATGTAATGAAAGCACGAATAGAGGGAACCGGGACATGGCATTGGGATCTTGGATACCTATTGTCACCCGATCTAGAAAGTGTCCCCCAATGTGTGCTAGGAAATTTAATTAGTTTATATTGGAAAATTGGATTATGTAGGTTTTAACTTTAAGATTGGAAACAATGGTTTTTCATTGTACAAACACAAGTACTATTATGGTTCTAGTGCTTTAATTGATTGTTTGTATCGCTTAATCTTGATGTTAACTCTCTGTCTAACCCTATTTCATGTTGAACATAGTATAGGTAATAAAAGGAGTGCACATAATGAATGTTTTGCTTTCTTGTGGCATCAAAGATTAGGTCACATATCCAAGGAAAGAGTATTGAGGTTAATAAAAAATGGAATCTTACCTCAATTGGACTTTGTTGACTGGGATGTGTGTATAGATTGCATTAAAGGTAAATAACTAGACACACATCAAAGAAACCAGCCATAAGAAGCAATGAACTTCTTGAGCTAATACACACGAATATATGTTGTTCTTTCGACCTTCCGTCTTGAGGCGATGAAAAATATTTCATCAATTTTATCGACGACTTCTCACGGTATTGTTACTTGTTTTTGCTACATGAAAAGTCTCAAGCAGTGGACATCCTAGAGGTGTTCATTAACGAGGTAGAAAGGTAGCTAGACAAGAAAGTGAAAGTTGTAAGGTCTGATAGAGGTGGTGAATATTATGGTATATTTAATAAAAAATGACAATGTCCAGGTCCATTTGCAAAGTTCCTTGAAACTCAAGGCATATGTGAACAGTATACAATGCCTGGTACACCTCAAAAAAATGGTGTAGTTGAAAGGAGGAATCGTATCTCATGGACATGGTTAGGAGCATTTTAACTTACGCACTATACCTTCATCCTTATGGATGCATGCATTAAAGACTACTGCATATATGCTTAATAGGGTTCTTAATAAGGTCGTTTCTACAACTTCTTATGAACTTTGGACAAGAAGGAAACCCAGTTTAAGGCATCTACATACTTGGGGTTGCCCTACATAAATAAGGATATATAATCCACATGAAACAAAGCTTGATGCAAGGACCGTTAGTGGTTATTTCATCTGCTATCCTAAAAAATCAAAAGGATACATATTTTATTGCCCTAACCATAATATAAGAATTGTTGAGTCTGGTAATGCACGGTTAATCGAGAATGGTCAAACTAGTGGGAGTGATGAACCACGTAAGGTGGATGTTCAAGAGACTCGGGTGGAAACTTTTACACCCAGTGTTTCTCCTCTGATTGTTGTTCCTCTTGTTATACCATGGTTCCGCAACATGTTAGAACAACAAAGTAACATTCTAAACCTACTAGATGAACATGTTACTGAAGAACTAGATGACAATGAGCAAGCTATAAATGAGCAAATGATACCACAAGAAATAGCATTACGAAGGTTTGCAAGGTAGAAAAGACCAGCTATTTCGAATGATTATGTGGTTTATTCGCTTGAACATGAATATGACTTGAGTGTTCATAAGGAGCTAGTCTCGTTTAAACAAGCTATGAAATGTAACAATTCTAAAAAGTGGATCAATGCTTGAAATAAGAGTTAAAATCAATGGATGACAATAAGGTCTAGGATCTAGCTCGAGTTTCCTAAGGTCTCAAACAAGTCGATCAGAATGGCCCCAAGACCAAACATGATTTAAAAGGCAACATTGAGAGATATAAGGCTAGACTTGTTGCTAATGGTTACACTTAAAAGGATGGCATTGACTATAAAGAAACCTTATCTCCAAGTTTCTAAGAAGGATTCTTTAAGAATTGTTTTGGCTTTAGTGGCTCATTATGATTTAGAGCTTCACCAAATGGACGTGAAGACCGCATTTCTTAATGGCGACTTAAGAGAGGAAGTTTATATGGACCAACCAGATGGTTTTTTAACCACAGGAAAGGAACACTTGGTGTGTAAGTTAAGGAAGTCAATATATGAATTAAAACAAGCCTCCCGATAATGGTATCTTAAGTTCAATAATACCATTATATCGTATGTGTAACACCCCAAATAATACCATAGTAGTTTATTATAGTTTAGAGATATAATAAAAGTAAAATTTGTATTTTTCCAGAATTTAAGTGCTAAGAATGAAAAACGATAAACTCATAATTAATCCAAGAGTCAAGGGTATAATGGTAAATTGAAAATTAAGGACTTAAGAGACATTATGTTAAATGATGTTATGCCATATTAGAATTTGTGATAAGTGATTTTCAAATGATAAAATGAAGAGGGACTAAAATGCAAAAAAAATAGAAAAGTAGGGCCAAACTCCCTTAAGACCAAACATGGTCTTCTAAGAAAGGAAAATTTCCCATTTTGTTGCTTGGAGTTAGGGCCATGGTTGGGAGAGAACCAATTTTTGGTTTCCTTGTTCTCCATTTGTTCAAGGTTCTACTTGATCAAGTAAAAGAAAGGAAGAAGGAAGAAGAAAGAATAAAGAAGAGAAAGAGGAAGAGGAGAAAGAGAAGAAGAAGAAAGCTAGGGTTTGAAGTTTGGTTAAGGTTTGGGATTTCCTTCTTCTATTTTGTGTTTGTTGGTGTTGTGATTTTGTTTTGGATCCTCAATGGAGGAGTTGGGTGAAAATATGTAAAGAAACATGTATGTATTTTAAGGGATTTGTTGTCAAATTTTTTGTAAACCTTGTTTTTGTTTTGGTCATATCTTGGCCTAGAGACCTCCAAATGGAATGATTCTAATTGGAGGAGAATCCTAAGACTTGTAGCTTTAAATATTCAGAAGACCACTAGGTCAAATTATGGTACTATGAGCCATGAATTTGGGATTCAATTCTAGTTCTCGGTTTTGATTGGTAACCAGACCAGCCTTAAGTGTTTATGTCATATCTTGAGTTTTGGTGATCCAAAATGAGTGATTCTAATTTTTGACTAAACTAGACTTCTTGTAGAACATTTTCCATGAATGAAGTGTATTCATATTTAGGCCCCATTGTCTTTAAATTCATATCAAAGTGGAACTTTATTTCTGGCCGCTAAAGTTCATCCAGATCAGTCTCTGGTGTTTCGAAAGGCCATATCTGGGACAAAGTTGATCCAAATACATTGATTCCAATTTATGGGTAAACTAGACTTCTAGAAGAACAAATTCCATGAAGGAAGAGTAATCATATTTGGACCCCATTGTACCCAAAAAATTCATCAAAGTGGAGCTCTATTTTCAGTCAGTTAAGGTTCGATGCGATGAACCCTTGTTTGTGAGAAGATTCATTTATCTTATCTTATGTGACCCTGAGACACTTAGATGTCTCTTAAATGATTATAGAAGACCAATAAAAAGAGATATGTGCTTAATTATGAGTATGTAATAATGAAAATTGTATAAAAGTTATATAAATTAATGTTACATGATATAGGATAGATATATTGAGATGATTAAAGAAACTAAAATGATATAACTCGATCGTAAAAGAAGAGTACATGTAGCTTTTGCCATAAAGAAGCACAAATAAGAATTCAATAGATCATAAGAAATATATGAAACTATCTCACATGTTCAAGAGAATAATTGACAGTGAATATCCCATATGTATAAAGAATATTAGTAATTATTCATGTGTATGAGATATGTGTTTTGATATTTGAAAAATTGTTAAGAAAACATAATAAAATTGATTGCCTGCTTTTGACAGGGTAGTTGGATAGATAGGCATGCCTATAAAGATAACAATGCTGCAACATACAATTTACAGATAGAATGGCCCCATTTGGGTTGATGACATGGATCCCGTTTGGATCATTACAGTGGCCCCATTTGGGTCATACAATACATTACATTTTATAGATCACTGTCTTGTACAGTGATAGTACTTTTGGGTACATACAGTTCATCCCATAATCCACTTCTTTGGAATATGTAAGCATGACATAAGATGAGATGAAATTTTTTTAATGTTTCTAAAAGACATGAATTATGGAAACTACATGAAATAAAAAATGTAATGAAAATTATAAATGACAAGATATAAGACATGAAGTATAACTCATACCACAGTGATTTAATGAATGTCATAGAATATGCAAATAACCAATTAGAGGAATTGCTATGATTTATTACCTATGCTGAAATGTTAGTGATAAGTGGCTAAATGTATATGTATATATATAGTTAGATGCATTTGTACATGTGTTTGTGGACGATCGTTATAGTGGTCATTCCATATTTATGGATCCCAATAAGCTTATCAAGCTTTTAGTATCGGTGTTTATCCGTGTAGGTATCGAGGGTGCGATGATAGTAAAGGACGTTCCACATCAGCAAAGGTTAACACAACAATAGGTGCCCATGAATGATGTTTTGGTTTATTTTCAAACGATGTACATATATTTTTGAAAATAATGAAAAGTTTTGTATATAATGTAATTGATTATGTTGATCACTCCAATGGTGGGGTATGATATTATTTTGTGATATGATAATTTATATATATATATATATATATTTTGTAAGTATATATTTTCAAGATAATTATTTTGAATGATATAAGTTAACATGGTTATAATTTCACTCGCGGGACACCCTTCTGACAATTTGCAGGTCAGGTGTCACAGATGGCTTTATAGAAAATACTGTTGATCGGTGTATCTATATGAAGGATAGTGGGAGTAAGTTCATTATATTAATCCTATATGTTGACGATATTCTTCTTGTTGCTAATGATGTTGGTTTATTATATGATATTAAGAAATTTCTCTCTAAGAATTTCAAAATGAAAGATATGGGTGAGGCATCCTATGTGATAGGAATAAAAATATTCCGTGATAGATCACAAGGACTGTTAGGATTGTCTTAAAGAACTTACATTGAGAAACTATTAGAGAGATTTAGAATGGAAAGATGCCCTATAGGAATAGTTCCAATTTAGAAATGGGACAAGTTTAGTGGGATGCAATGTCCTAAGAACGATTTGGAACGATGGACAATGGAGCTCATTCCTATGTGCTAAGTTGTTGGGAGCTTGATGTATGTCTAAACATGTACTCGAATTATATATAAGTTTCTGCTTATTAAATAAAAGTTAGGCCTATATCAGAGTAATCTTGAAATGGACCATTGGAAAGCTGCAAAGAAAGTATTAAGATATTTACAAGGCACTAAAGACTACATGCTTATATACAAAAGGTCAAACCATCTTGAGGTGATAGGCTACTCGATTCGGGACTATAGTTTAAGCAGTGATTCTGAAAAATCTACATTCGTTACATGTTTCTATTGGTTGGAGGAGTTACTTCATGGAAAAGCAAACCATCATTGCTACTTCCACTATGGAGGTTGAAATTGCAGTATGCTTTGAAGCCACCGCTATGTATCAGGTCATGAATTTTATCTGCTTAGATATTGCCTATAGTATAGATAGATCAAGAACTAATCAGATAATTGCGTTGTTTTTCTCCAAGAATGACAAGTATTCTAAAGGTGTAAAACACATGGATTTGAAGTACTTGTCAGTTAAAGAAGTGCAAAAACATAAAATGTCAATTGAGCATATTGGTACTGATATGATGATAGCGGATTCGTTAATTAAAGAATTACCACCTAAAATATTTATTGAAAGGATGGGCATGATAGATAAGTCCTTGTTAGCATGATATATATATATATATATATATATATATATATATATATATATATATATATATATATATACACACACATTTGGTTGTTTAGCTCATGTTTATCAGAACGTCCCATCCCCGCCGTGCTTGACGAGGGATGCCACGAACTCGGTGGTAATTTCCAGTTCGATTTTTCTCCGATATTTGTGGGCCCATTTCAAAATATAAATACATATATTAGATAAAACTTGTAATACTACCACCGTAGTGGTATTTAAAAGTTCTTGTACATAAATTCCTGAGTCCCATTTACTTGTAATACTACCACCCTAACTCATTACAAAATTATTAAATTTACATTACAAAAACAAAAACAAAGACTTACATCAGAAAGACTCCTAATGTCGTGTCAATCTCGCGACGCGGGATGTCTTGACGACCTCTTTCGACATACCTACACGATGAAACACCCTTTGCTGCTTTATAAATCTTTAATGTGAAAAAATAGATAACATATATGACCACATGCAGTGGTCCACAATTACAATATACATATAACATAATTCATATATCAGAGTTTTCACATCTCTCGTAGGAGTACATAACAAAAATCTTGTAATAGAAGGTACCCATAGGTACACTACAGAACAAAACTGATTACTTGTGATTTCGTATAATTATTTCCATATATTACATTATTCATATTCTTATCATATAAATGTTTAGCTATATAAACCGGAAATAATGAATGAGATGGACACAACACAATAGTACTCCAGCTGCACTAAGATAATACTAAACGTAGGTGCCGGCTACGTATGTGCCCGCCCATCGTAACAGAGGTGCCAGAGCACCGATAGAGATTGTCAAGCCGCACTAATCGTAGAGTGTCGGGGCACTAAACAAAGAAATATTGCCAATAACTGTGATGCGCTTTATTCATTCACTATTCTGGCCTTTAAGCAGCATACAATTATATTTTTTGTGAGCATTCTATTTTTCTTTACTCACATTTCAGACTTGAATAACAAATGCAAATATGGCAAGAAAACCAAAGTTTGCTCTAAACAAGATTGTTTATACGTTGACATATAACTCAGATACGACATTTTAATCTTTCATTCACTTGTTAGGATCCTACATTAATCCAATTGATAGTTTCTAGAATTATCAGAAGACAAGAATAAAAAAAACAAGACTGCAAGTTCGCTTAGGTAAAGTGGCCTTCGCAGAGGCGAGGTAGAAACTGACAATTTTGGTGCTTCGTGTTCGCCTAGGTGAAGCGAGATCGGGTCGGCATGCAAATTCAGGGCTACCTCTTTCACTGGAAAACTTCCTTCCAAAACAAAATCTATTAAAAACAAACCACAAAACTAACTTAAACCAACCAAAATCACCTTTATAATGAGTCGGGCTTTCCTAACACAAACATCACCAAAGAAAGAGTTAGGATAGTTTCCTAACAAAAGTTTCATACATCAAATGAGAGTGTAAAACCTAGGAAAAATTTAATTTTTCTGAAAAATGACAAAAACAAGAAATTGCTCTAAATGATTCAGGAAGCTCAGATATTTTTCTAGATCTCAGATGACGAAACTGACTTCATTGTTAGATTAGTCTCGCGAAATCTAGTTACTTAGAAAATTTTCATTGTATTATGAGATAATAGGATTTTTTTGATTTTCGGCGCAGTGTCTAAGGATCAAAAAACTGGATTTTTGAGGAAAAAATTCTAAAGTGAAAATGAATTAAGTAAAGTTTATTTAAAATAAATTGAATTTCTGAACCAGATGAAATAAATTATTTCAAGGTAGAAATCGAACTCGGGACAAGTCAGCCACGTACAAGCATTTGAACATTAAAAGAAAGGAGTTAAAGAAAATGGGGCGGGGAAACATAGAAGAGCCCATTTTTAGGCAGAATGTGAGATAGAGGAAATATAGACTCTAACTAACCTGTGATCTATGGAGTCGATTGGTCGAATTAGTCGGTACAGAGCAGTTCATCTACCTCGACGAGGGGTTACACGTGGGTCTGCAAAGGCATGGGGTTCAGGATTAAGACGGGGAGTTCGGAAATCAAGGTTTTTGAATTTAAGAAATTAATACATGGAACTTCTAAAGTTTCTTCTATGCTTTCAGGTAGAGATTCTTCATACTTTGGTATATTTCCATTACAGGGCTGTTTGGTTGAGTTTAATGCTCCCCAGAAATTTGTTTGGTACATTTTTTTGCCTAAGGAGGTGTTGGCAAAATATTGAGTTATAAAGAATATTGCCCTATTTTGACCCTATATGATATCCAGTTTTTAGGGCTGATTTTCGGTTAGAAAAAGAGGAAATTTGAACTAGTGTCCTTCATGACAATAATTATGTTGAGTTGTGAAATTAAGGTTAGGCTTTTGAATCACTCAAATTGGACACCTCTATAACCCCAGTGCCGATCAGATTTTTATCGCCTATTTTGGCCAAACCTCACGTCATATTTTTTGAGACTGATTTTTGGTTTGGAAAAGTGAAAATTTGGATTAGTATCCATCAAAGGAAATTGTATATGTGATAACTTCGATGTTAGGCTTTTGAATCACCAATCCGAACCTCTATAACTCAGTTATAGTCCATTCGGGGCTGCTACCTTAAGGTTGTTTAATGGTTTGTGTCAGTTTTAGGAGGCGGTAGGGGACTAATTTTATGAACTAAGTTGGAACTATTCTATGGTCTAATATGGCTTGTTGTGTGTGGAATGTTTTTGCGAGCATCTCTAATACCCTGGCCCGGTCTTGAGGATCGGTAAATCGCATTGCTTGACGCTAAAAGGTGAGCATGTTTTGGTGTCAATGTGTGTGCTCTAACATGTTGACATGAGATGAGTTTATATGTGCAAATGACCATGACATGGCTTGATTGTGAGTGTGTCACTACTTGATAATGTAGTGACCTATGTGGATGTCAATATGTGTACTCCAACGCATTAACATGTGATGAATTGTATGTGCAATGGCCATTACATGGTTTGCTTGTGTGTGTCATTGCTTGATCATAAAATGACATGCTGAGTGTGAATGTTGCTATATGCTTGCATGATATATTGACATAGACCATTATTGTGAAATCATATGCGGGTGATGTGATTGTCCATGACATCGGTAAGTGGTGTGGATTGTGTTTGTCCATGTAGCATTCATTATGCATGTGACGATATCTCTTTATCTAATGGCATCTTGCGTTACATATGCACGAGGACCGCATAAATGGGTGTGAAGTAAATTTGTTGGTAAATCGACTATAACGCCTCAAATTATACCATGACAGTTTTATAACGTGTTTTGGGTATACTAAAAGTAAATGTATATTTTCTGAGCTAAAATGTCACTAAAAATAAAATAAGAAATAATTAATAAAAATTAGAGATTCAAATTACGTATTTTAATTTCAGACTGAAAGGTCATAATGTATGAAAATTATATGTTAAGTATTGAAAATAAAGATAAGTTAGGATTACATTAGAAAGAGAGGTTGAGAAGGACCAAATGGCAAAAATGGAATTTTGTCTCAAATTTTGGATAAGACCAAGCAAGACTTAAAAATATCTCATTTTGGCTTTTGGTTAGGAGCCAGCGGAGTTGAGAGAAAAGGGGAAGAGAATAGAAGAAGAAGAGGAGTGCAAGAAAAGCAAAGGTATGGAATGTTTGGAACTTTTTTATGGAATACTTAGTTGGAATTGTTTAGAACATGTATGGAATTTATGTTTGGGTTAGGAATTTTTCCAACCAAATTCTTTGTATATATGTAGGTTAGGAAAAACCCTAACTTATAAATGTGTTATATGGTTATTTGATTTTGGATGAAAGGAGTTCCTGATGGAAAAATATGTATAGAGAAAATATTAAGGACTTTCTAGGGAATATTTATGTAGTTTTAAACAACTCTGTTATTTTTACATTGTGCAACTTGATATAACATCAGATGGTGATTCAGAATTATAAAAAGATAATAGATACCTCAGCTTTGAGCTTTGTCTGCGGAAATCAGTGTCAAGGGAGGCCCAGGAGCTGTTGGGAACTGTATAAGGTCTGAGATAAGGTGACTCTACTTTGGGTCAATTTTGAGGTTTGGTTCTAATCTGGTTTGGGTTTCGGAACAGTTTTGGTATTTAGGCCATAAGTTGAGTTTCACTCATCCAAATTGAGTGATTAAAATTTTTGGATAAACTAGACTTCTAGGAGAATAAATCTTCCTAATAAGTGTATCCAAATTTGGACCCCATTGGACCTAGAAAATTGGTCAATGTAAGGGAACAATTCTATCCCTGAAATCTGTCTCATAATAGTCCCTTGAACTAGAGTAATTCCGATTGTTTAAATCATAACTTGAGTTATACTGGTCCAAATGAGGTGATTCAAATTTTTGTACAAACTAGACATTTGGGAGAACAACTTTCATGAAGAAATCTGGTAAAAGTCACATGTCTCTATATTACAGAAAATTTTTCAAATAGGACACAATTCGAATTTGTTCACGGAAGCGTCGAGGAAGTAGTTACGGAATGTTTAGACCATATCTCCCAAATTAAAGAAGTCTAAATGACATGATATTTGAACCATAATAAACTTAAGACATGGGGGTATATTAGGTTAGAAGATCGGTTCTTCTAACAGTCCCATTTACCGAAGTCAAAATTGTGAGTCGAAAATGGACTTTGGGGCCACCTCGAATTGTTCAAGCGAGGGAATTGGTTGTGAAAGTGAAATATAAAGGCTATATAAATGTATTGTTATAAGAAATAATGCATCATAGTAAGTTGATCATGATAACTTATGTATTATGAAAGCTAAAGAAATACATATAATTTTGTTATGTGAGAAGAGTACAAAGTACGGTTAAATGTTTATAAGAGATTATTTGATAATAAGATATCTACCGTAAGTATACATGATATCAATAGTTATTCATATATATGAGAATCTATATTTTCCATTTTAGAAAAAGATTGATTGAAAACATAATAAAACCGATTGCACCCATGATCGGGAGTAGTTGGATCAGGTAAGAGCATGCCTAACGGGATAGTCTTCTGACATATAATTTATAGATGTCGAGGAATTAAAGTTTAGAATTGATAATATCGATCAGTTTAGTCATTATGATGCTTGTTTTGGAGTCATACGAGATAGAAATCACTATTTCGTACAGTGATAGTACCTTCGGGGATTTTCTCTGTTCTTTCAGTATCCACTTCTAGGTATATGTGACATGAAACATAAAAATAGAAAATAAACAAAATATGCAAATGATTCATTATGATAAATGACATTATATGACATGATATGAGAAGCATAACAACGCATGTATTATGAGTATCTTTGTGACAAGAATAAGAAACGAAATGTATATGAACAATGATAAGTAAATATGAAGTATGCATAAGCATGGGTATAAGTATATGATGTGTTAAATGTATATGCATGTGTTTAAAGTGTGATAATCCTTATTAGGGGTTGTCCACACAGTATTTATTCAGCTAAGTGCATAAAGCTTAGCACGGGTGTTTAAATCCATGTAGGTGCGAGGAAGGAAGAGGCCCAGAAGCGGACAATCGTATTGTGAGGTCGACGCAATCTGCCAAAGGTCGCATTTACCAGAAGCCTACATAGTACATTTTGTATATGTATTTGTTTTTGTAAACAATGTAAAGTTTTTATATGTTGAACACTCTCATTTATGGAGTTTGAATATATTTTGTAATTCGCTGCTACAAAATATATTTCAAGTTAAATGTTTAACAGTTTAAGAATGAATAAGTTTATAGTAAACAAGAATAAAAAAAAAAAAGACACCCTAGCCTGACACTAGGTGCCAACTTGGGGGCGTCACATCGACACTGTGTTTGGTGTTGGATTGGGTGGGCTTGGTAAATGGGACAACGTCTAAAATGAGTCCCACGATCACATAAAAGAAAAAGGAATTGAAAAATATGTGTGTTGATTATAGAAAGTAGGGGTAGATACCCCATCGAGTGAAAAACCCGGTATTCTTGGTTAGACATATGTATCCAGCGATGAAAGTTCGCGAAAGTGTCGAAAGGGGTGTGAAGCTTGCGGTGAGACCCTGGAAATTTGCTACCCACAAAAACACGCGGGACTTGGTAAAAACAAGTGAATATCGGAGTTTCTCTAATGGATTTTAACTTATAAAACCAAAAGCTTTTGTTTTGGAAAAATGGTCATTGATGGAACATAAATGGCGGTTTTGACATTTGGCATATGCATGTGTGAGGGAGTTGGTGAGGACTCGGGACATGGGATAGGGTGAGTCACATCCTCATCCTTGACATGTAGACATTTGAGTAGGAATGTGCATGTTTTTACTTGAATGTGTGAAATGGCGCCGTGCATTTCACTTATCGTGGGGACATTGCATGAAATGGAATGTGTGTGTGCATGGTTGTTTTCATTCACCATTCTTGGTGAAGAGATGGGTGGTAGACTCGGTACCTTGGGCGGCGTCTAATAGAGTTCCACCGGTTTGCATAGTTTGTAAATTAACTTTGTGTTTAGGTGGTGATTATGCGGGGTCGGAAAATGGGACGATGTCGAATTAGTCGTGCGGGTTTGAAAATGGAAAATGAAATTATGTCTTAGGGTGGCTTTCAGATTTATATTATTTTAGTTACACATATGGATCTATCGGTGAAAGCCCGTAAAAGTGTTGGAAGGTTTGCGAAGCTTGTAGTGGGACCCCGAAAAATTCGCCACCCATAAAAGACACATGGATTTTTGAAAACAAATGATCATTGAGGTGAACATCCAAAAAGATTTTGGTTTGAAAACAAATGAAATTTGTTTTCCAGCCAAAATGATCTTGGATGTAATCCGAGAATGGTAGATGTTATCCCACGCATGGGTTTGGCATTGAGGTGATGGGAGTCGGTTGGGTTCGGGTTTGAGTGGAGTCGGTGAGGACTCGGTACATGGGACATGGTGAGTCGCCATCGCCCCATTCATAATGTAGGAGACCCCATTATAGGTTACCTGATTTGATTGGAATGTGTTTTTGGTGACATGACCATTACATGTGCACTTATGTGGGGAGTAGCGCACGTAGAGTTTACTCTGGGCATTGCTCACCAGTTTGGCCAGGACACTTTCAGATGCGAGGGAGTGTCTGCGAGGGCGGCGCTCACTTGATGCTACCATTGTGAAGGCGAGGTTGTGGGTTTGAAGTTTGCTGCTGCACTGCCAAAATATATTAAGAACAGAAGCCCCTATTTTGATATATGTTTTGTGGCCAAAAAGTATTGTAGTGAAGCTCTTAGAACTATGACATTATAGCCTTGTATGCATTGTATGCGAGTATGGCTAAATGGATCCTATGTATTTGGTCATTTTTACTCGTAGATGGACCGAGGAGGTCATGATATGATATTTGGCCCGGATGGGTAATATCTTTGATATCTGTACAAGTTGTATTTTGATAGAGCTCCTTGGCCTAAGGACCTCAGTTCAATTTTGTAGAATTAAGGGTCCGATGGGGACATAATAGTGTGGTGTCGGGTTGACATCCCACAGTTTTTCGATGGAGTTGAAAGCAGACCCTTGGGTTTTGAAATCCACGATTATGAAGCGATTTAGTTTTCCAGGGTTTTAGATGTAGTCTGGTTATGAGTTATGTAATTTGGTATTGATTTTCTTTCTATTTGATGTTTGAATCACTTTCTATTAAATGTTCTATTCTATTCTTCATGCTTGTTGATGATTGATCATGATCATCATTGACCTGATTTGTGGTTTGATTCAAGATATGAGAAGTGAGAATTAAATTAGACCATGATTTGGATGTCACAATTCGCCATTGACTAGAGAGACTCATGGGTTTTGTGTTGCAATTATAGGATTCTCGGGCTTATTGCGCCTTTAGGATCTTAGGATTGAGTAGAAATGCAAAATACCTAAATCCTAAGGGTAGATTATGGGTTGTCGAGAGAGATTCACATATGCAGTAGTGAGGCTTGCCAGTAATAGATGATTCGATTGTTAATTAGGAATAAATTAGACCTAATCCATAAGGATTAACTAAATTATATCAAAACCCTAGGCCTTTTCCATTCATACTTCACATAATTGCATGTTAGTTTAGGATTTCAATTCATTATTTGTTTTCCTTTTCACTTTCATCTTATTTTCATCCAAATAAAGTTATGACTGTTCTAATTTCAGTATATAGTAACCTAATCTCAGTTGGAACAATACTCCTACTTTTCACACTATATTACTTGATACGATGCGTGCCTATATATACACGCTACGTGTCTATTAAAGAGTTTCACATGCAATATTATGATTTCTTAGGAGTTGTACGGGGCATGTAGGGATCGTGCATAGGGCGTGTGGTGGCCGTGCAAGGGTCATGTAAGGTTCGTAAGGTCCATGCTTTGCCCTCACAGCATGGGCTTGGTTTTGGTTTGTTCTATTGTTGTAATTATTTTTTAGGGTTAGGTTTGTTCTCTTTTTACTTATAGTTGTTTTATTTTGCTTGGTTTGTTCTCACTGATGGCTTGAACCCTTGGAGGGAGGTCATCTTCTTCTTTCACCTAAATTACGTATGGAAGACCCAAAACCAACCTTAGGGAATAGTGAAACTTCATATGTCTCATGTAATAATAGGTTTCAAATGATGATAAAAGAAATTGTTAAAAAAAAAGTTGTTAATATTTAGTTTTCAAGTTAAAAATTAATAAAAAAATACAGAAATATAATAAAAATTAGTTTTAAAGTTTAATTATGTTAAATCGGCTCTTACTTAAATTAGTTAAAGTATTAAATTGACTATAGCAAATAAAACAAAAACAAGCCAGCCACAAAATAACTTAGCAATCTTTGGATTGAGAAGAAAGTGCCAAGGCTTTGGGTTAGGTCGGTGAGTCCCATTCTTGCTAACTACACAACAAAATATGGAAAGTATTGAAGTGTGTCCTTACACTAATATATTTTATAGTAAATAATGGAACCTCTTTTCAAAAATTAAAAAATATAATACATCATACCAATAAAAAGAAAATAGCAAAATCTTATAAATCGTTGACAATAAGTTATATGCAAACCTGTAATAACGCCCAAAAACCTCACTTATTATATCCCTCTCTACCTCCCTCTTTCTCTCCCTCTTTCCCTCTCTACCTCTCTCTCTCCCTCTCTCTCTTCCTAAAAAAAAATGGAACAACAGTTGGAGGAGCTCCCCATGATCCCCATAAGTATAAAAAAAAGGAAAAAAAAAGAAGGCTTGGGGTTTAGAAGTTTTCAATCCTTAATAAAGTCCTCCTTTCCGTTGGAATTAGAGGTTTATGGCTGAGATCAAAACAAATGTTATTATTTGAAATCAAAAAAAAAAAAAAAAAAAATCAAGACACATGTTATTCTTTTCATTTTTATATTTTTTTAAATATGTATTTATTTATTTTTTTTCTCCAAGTTTTCTAGAAACCAAACATAAAATAAGTGATACAGAGCTAAAAATGATGCTAAATAGATTAATCTGAATGTGACTTATTGAATTCTTAAAAATTAAGAAAAAAAAGCAAATTGAACTACAAATTAAATTTAATGAGTTAATTTAGAAATAAGGTAAATGATAATGAGAAATCAACTAAAATATTAAGATTTTAGATATCTTGAAATAAGGTTATGATTGGGTGGTGTTTTAAAAAAAAAAAAAAAAACTTTTGACAGACTCGAATCCGGGACCCTTCCCCTTTACGTGGGCCTTTTTGAAACATTGTTGAAGATTCTACCATATGAGTTAGGGATAACGTGCATTTAATAATGTTAAATGTTAAGTTTTTATATTATATTTGTATTGAGTGTCTTTTTAAGCTAAACACTTTAATTATAATATTGTTATATTAAGTATTAAAACGTAATATAAATGAATAAAATAATTGGAATGAATAAATAATAATTAATGATGAATAAAGACTTATAAATAGATTTATCTTTTTTATTAATTTTTTGAAACTAATATATTTATCTTTATTTTAACTAAAAGTACAAACGAAAAAAAGCATGAACCACATTTTCGATTTTTGTTAAATATAATAATTTTATTCAAATTTGTGTAGTTATCCCCGAAAAATTATTTTAATTTTTATAGAGAGAAAGAACATTTTGATAAATATTTAAATAAATATGGGTAATAATAAATAAATTAAATATATTGCTTAAATAAATTTAAAAATACATCCATTACTATCATCAAAATCATAATAATAATAATAATAAAATAATATATTAGATATGCTACTTTTGTTTTTGAAGAGAGATATACTTCTAAAATAAATTATATATATATAATAATACAAATAAAATTTAATTTTAATATATTTTTATATTTGGAAGGGTTTATATTTATTTTTAAATTTATATATGTATTTTAATATGTATTTAAAATTATATATTATATATTTATGACATCATGTGTTTGATCACGATTCGATCGTCGATAGACCATTAAGGCGCGTGAGTCGAGTAAGCTTTTTAAATTAAATAGTAAAGTCAGATTTTTTAAAACATTATTATAATAGGTTTACAGATTCGTTTTTTTACCTAAAATTCATAATAATTATTGATAGACTTTCTATTAATTTCATGTATTAAAAAATGGATAACATATAGATTTATAATTTATTCATATGAAAATTTAAAAAAAAAATAATAAGAAACTTACAAAATTATCCTCTTTCTCTTTTTCTTTTTTCTTTTTTTTTTTAATAATAAATTTATATATTGTGATTCAATTCAAATTTTCAATATGGAAGGTTGACTTGGTTAAATAGGAAAAAGTTTTTATGTTTTTTTTTTTTCAATTATAAAGGGTATTAGCGGTTTTTAGGGAATCATACATAATTGGTATAGGACTCCGTCCGTCTCAGTGACTTCTACTATGGTACAAAAGATTTAACAGAAAAGGACAAAACAATTTAGTTCTTTTTTTTTGTTACATAACTTGTAAATTAGTACTTTTGGTTTCTCAAGTTTAGGCTTTATGCATACTGAAAAATTAATATTTAGTATATTGGAATAATTTGATCGTTGGGTTGGGTATGGAGCTATAACTACTACCCTAGCATTTTTCAAATAATTAGGGACCAAATAATTGAAAATTACTTTATAATAACATAATTTGATATATTTATTTTATTGATTTTAATGGACAAAAACTTGATGAAAAAACAAATAGAGAGGTTTGCAATATTTTACATCTTCCTTGGGTATGAAAAAGAATAAAAACTCGCATAATGTTTAAAAGCGGAATTGGTAGAGATGTAGGTACCATGGCTTTTGGCCTAACATCCCCATTCAGAAGGCTCAGACGGATCAAAGCCCACAGGAGGCCCTAATATCCCCACACGAATATGGATCTGGACCACGACTTGAAGTCCGGCTTGTGGGCTATCCGATCACAGCAAAGGCCTCCAAAGTTTATTGCCCAGGCATGTCCTCTTTCTAGTCGGCCCCTTGCGTCCTCTTTCTAGTCGGTGCAAGCCCTCTTCCTAGCCCATTTAGATCTCTAGAAGATGGCGGCCCGATGATTTCTCGGCTGTTGCACGGATCAAGAGCATATCATTATGCAAACATGTAGCTACGCTTTAGGATGATTGAGCGATTAGCGAAGGCGGAAGGTGGGATGACTTTGCTATCGAAAGGAAGTTGATGTGCCAGATGGCGCCTTCCTCGCCATTTCGAAGCAATCTTACCCACTTTCCATATAAATGGATGATCCTCCTCCTTCATAAATAAGGATTGAATGACAACAGAAAGATATGTGAAAATACACCATTGAAGATTGAGGGTTCTTTGCTCTCCTACATTTCTCTGTCCTAACTTAAGCATAGGAGGCGGAGTGAAGGCACACCCAGCTGCAGATGCCTTGTTTGTTTTGCGAGGTCCTTCTTCGCGAGTTAATGTCCGGGTGATCCAGGGAGACTATGAGGTCAGAGACAGAGCCATGCAGGCCAGAACGACCCGAAACAAAAATCTCATCGGGAATGTGTAAAGCTACGTCGGCTATCAAGCGATCCCCCACACCCCAAAGATTTGGTAGTTCCTGCTCACTCATCCGATTCGTTAGGTCCTATCGCTATGGCCAGTAACCCAACAAATCAGTCCCTTGAAGACCAGTTTCTTCTCTGGCGTCAGGATTTGGAGACGAAGCAAGAAGAATAGAGCCGAAGGCCAGGATGGCGGGTGCGGGCCGTCTTGCGATGCATCTCTGCGATAAGAAACGATCGCTGCGAGCTCTCGTTTGGAAGAGGATCGGAAATGCACGGGGGGGCGGCCATCCCTACACCCCGGTCGAAGCGGGCCAGGCGAGGAGCCCGTCACGGCAGGGCGGCGGTGATGCGGCGGCGAGACGGCGAGTTATCCTGCGGTGGCTCTCGGCTACAATTTGCCGCGAGCATGTGGAGGTTGAATATAAAGAGGCCCCGGCGCGCCGTTCCGGCCATTAAGGTCTGATGGCATGCCTTCTTGCGTATGAAGAAATCGATGAGGCGGCGATATTGAGACAAGCCCCCAGAAAATATGCCGCATTGGCGCGGGGGTGTAACGCATAATCATTTATGTTCGTATCCTACAACCGAGGCTGCGCCCGACCGGTGCGTGCCTCAAATCCCTTGCTTGTCAGGGGACTTGAAGACATCTTATCCTCTCGTTGAACAAGCACATCTTGAGCTCTGACACTTAGGTGGCTTTGTCATGCGAGTCTTTTGCCATGTATGATGGCTCCTTTGTCTATATGACCACATGCACTGATGTTGGCAGTGATACTGATGCAGAAGCCCGGCAAGAAGGGCTGCTGCGGCTTGGTTCCGCAAACTCCCACGGAGATCTATCTCGACTAATTCGAGTGAGTTGGCCGAAATTGCGTCGTTTCCTAGTACGTGCTCGGTTCCTAGTACACGGCGCAGTTCGACGAAGAAGCTGCTCGACTCTCTGAGCCATCTTCAAAGCGGGAGGGCGAGGTTAAATGCGATTCTGAATTTAGAGGGGCGAAAGTCCAAGCCAGTTGATTTGTATAGTATAGATCACGGTCACTGCAGAATTTGAAGGGTTTTAGGCCGACCACCCCATTCTTCCACTCGCTATCTCTGGATCCGCCTGTGACAATGGAAGAATCGTACAGACAGGTGGATAAATATTCAACACTGGAGGACAATATCTGGGTTGCCTCCCAAACTGTGATGATCACAACCCAAAGCAACAAGCCGGCTACTAAGGGTCAGTTTGAACAAAAAGGGAGCTAGAGTAAAAAACATAAATGCTCTTGAGACCAATCAGAGAGAAAGAGGGAACCCCCGCAGTTTACCCCTCTAAACATCTCTTACGATAGACTTATGCCTCTCATTCGGGATCATCCCGACTTCAAATGGCCCACACCCATTCAATCATATCCGCCTGTATGACAGTCTTTGAGATGAGTTTATCCACGAAAGAGCCATGGGCATGAACCAGCGATGTTAGGCTTTGGAGATTTATGGTGGGGATTGAGTAGGGTTAGTACCTCGAGAGATATATCAGGGAGATGGTCAGCGGAGGCGGGAAGCCCCTGGCGGTTGAAAGAATTAGCGACGTAGCAGTCTCCCCTGAACCTCGGCCCGCTATAAAGCTACGTGGGTGGCCGTGACGTCCCGATGTCGATCAGCGCGAAGAAGGGTTGTTGCGTGCGTGCGGTCAGGAACTAAGTAAACACCGTCCGCGTCCTAAGCATTAGCGAGAGCGATCCTAGCGATTGACGGCCTATATCCTTTCCACATTAACCCATCTAGAGTCATTGCTACGCGCTGCGATGCGCTCGTACTTGCACATGTGATGCCGATTTTGATGTGCAGAATGCTAGTTGATGTGGCCAGAAGCCAAACACATTATAGCTTCCCGCCTTGAGCGGATGAACATCTCTTTTGACGGCGAGTTCGGTTGGTAGAATCCCATGTGGGGTTTAGCAGGCGACCACGTTAGCGATGGGCGACATTCTTTCTCCACCCAGTGGGGCCGTAGTTGTGAGGTTTATTTTTCGGTTGTCGAGGACACAGGCCGTCTGATACCATTGTTGTAGAGCAGTACAGTAATGATGAAAGTCGTGCCCTCGGCCTACCACCAAATGATAAACTATCTGACCAGTGTTGGGCAAATTGACCTCTGGCGACGACTAGTAACTGGCGGTCTTTGCTAATTGTTAGTGCAGGATTGTGAGAAAAAAGAAGGCTCCTACAATCTGATCCTTGAGACTCGGACCTCAGAATAGCAATTACAACTCGTAGCCCAAGCAAAGGCGGAGGAACGAGGAAGCGGTGGTGCGTAGACCCCCTGGAATCAATATGTACAGGCGGGTCGGATGGAAATCCACATATGTTAGTTCCTCAGCCTAGTGCGGAGAGAGGTGAAATGCGGCGGAGTTACGCTCCGTAATATGGATGTATTCGCTGGACTGTCCAGAACATAGGCGACGTGCAGAGTACATGCCTCTGAGCTTCGATATCATCCCTTGGTAGGCTAGGTTAGATAGAAAGTGAGGCGTTTCCACCTAGACTCCCATCAGGTTATTTAGGCAGAAGTGGATAATCTTTTGAGCGGGTCATTAGGGAGATAAAGTATCGAGATGGCTGGCCCGACGTGGTGAATCCAGAAAAAGAGGCGATAAATGGAGTGTGCGTGGACTACGGATCTCAACGAGGCATGCGAAAGACAACTTCCGCACCTCGGATAGACCTTGAGTTGTTGACGGCGTGGTCGGCGTGGGATGTTGTCGTTTCACGGATGCCTTCACGGATATCATCAAATACCCGTGCATCATGAACAGAAAAAAAGCCTTCATCACTTGAGATGTTTTGCTACAATGTGATGTCGTTTGGCCCAAAAATCTTTGGGGCAACATATCAAGGTTAGGCAGATGTTGTTTGCTACTGAAAAAAAACCATGGAGGATTACATTGATGACATATTGGTAAAGTCCAAAGAACGCCTGGACCATGTTGGACACTTGCAAGAGGCTTTTGAACTCCTACGGGTGTATGGTATGAAGCTCAATCCCTCAAAGTGCACATTCGGTCAGTCTGAGGTCGATTAAGGTTTCATGGAAGTGACTCGAAAATTGCTATAGAAGTCAGCCGCTCAGCTTAAAGCATTTTGGAGTCCGTCGCTTCTGAAAGTGCGACAATTAGCGATCGATTAGCTAGAGGCGGTTTATCTCTCGGTTTTCCTGAGCCCAGTCTAAAGGGCGTTATTGCCACCCCAAGGGGGCTAACCGAGGGGCGGGTGGAATGTGGAATGTGGTGGCCTCACGGTATCAAACAGTATCTTGCGAGAACCTCAGTCCTTGCTAGCCACGAAGTTGGCGAAACTTTACTCTTGGTATACTTGGGTCTGGAGATATCTCGAGTGAGTCTTTTGCCATGTTCAAGAGAGATGAGAATAGAAAAAGAAAGAGGCCCGATTATTTTTCGTTTATGCAAGTCCTAAAATCATTTCGAAAAGGCTACGATACGACCACCTCGGTAGCGTGCAGGTGCGGCGAAGAAGCCGCCCGTACTTCGAGCACACCCCATTGTTGAATGCCTAAGCGACCTTCCTCTTCGAGACACCATTCTGAAGCTTGACTTGTCACGGGAGGATGGGCGTGATGGGCAATTGAATTGGCCCGAATTTAGTATTGATCTGGCCCAAGATTGGCTAAAGGACGGGGTGGCGATTTTCTGCTCAAATCCTCCAATCGGATTGGAGTTCAGCGACTGGGCGATGGACCCTTGTGTAGACGGGCATCACGAAAAATAGTTTTGAATATAAATGATCATTGAGGTGTAACATACAAAAAGCTTTTGGTTTGAAAAACAAATGAATTTTGTTGTAAAATGATCATTGCATGTAATACAAGAATGATGGATTTTATAACGCATGGGTTTCGGCATTGCGTGATAAGTCAGTTGGGACTCGAGTTGATGCGTCGGTGAGGACTCGATACATGGGACATGGGAAATTCGCATATCATTCATAGCGCATGTAGAGAATTCCATTCCTAGGTTTGCATAATGTCTTGATTGGAATGTTTTTATGGGGACATGACAATTACATGTGTACGCAGGTGGGAAGCGTACCATGGGGTTTATTCTCTTGGGCATTTGCACCCCATCATGAGACCTCCCCCTTTTAAGTGCAGGGAGTGTGCGGGGAGGCGCCGCTGGCAGGCCGCTCAAGTAGCAGGCTAGGAGTTGTGGCTTTGATTTTACTTTGTAAAATATATTAGAACAAAAGCTTGTTTTTGATATATGTTTTTGTGTAAAATGTGTAATTAAACTCTTAAGGGTATGGTATTACTCTTGTGCATTATGTTTGAGTATGGATAAATGGGCCGCATGTGGTCGTTTTACTCGTAGATGGACGGGAGAGGTCATGATATGATATTTATTACTGAATGGGCCATCTTGTCGTCATCACATTGTACATGTTATACCATTTTTGGTAGAGCTCTGTACAAAAGGCTTCATAGTTTTTCTGAAGTAGTGACCATGGATCCGTGGGAACCGCAAATAGACATCGGGTTACGGAAGCATTCCTGAGATTTCCAGAAGGTTGTGTGGTTGAATCGACGGACCCCTACAGTTTGCATGAAGTCACCACGTCGCGTATCGGATCTTTGTTCATTGTCGGTCTTAAACGAGGCATCTGATTATATGTGTTTCAGAGCATTATATTTTTCTTACTCATATTCTTGTACTTGAATAACACAAGCAAATAAGGGCAAGAAACCAAAGTCTGCCCAAAAACAGGATCGCCGAGGCGAAGCAACATATAACTTGTATACATATACAGACCCTTTCATTCACTTGTTAGGATCCTACATTAATCAAATAATGGTTTCTGAAGATTAACAAAGAGCCGAGGGGCAAAAAACAAGACTACAGAGTTAAGCCGAGCTAGAAGTGGCCTTAGATCGATGCGAGGCGAGTCTGGCAATTTTGGTGTTTGGAAATTTATTCGCTGGCGACGGATTGAGCTTGTACATGAAGTGGTGGCGCTTTTTGCCCTATTTCATAGAAAAATTCCTTCCAAAAACAAAATCCATTAAAAAAATAAACCATAAAATGGAAAGCTTAAACCAACCAAAACCACCAGCATAATGGAGTTGGGGTTTCCTAACACAAACATCACCAAAGAAAGAGTTAGGATAGTTTCCTAACAAAGTTTCCATACATCAAATGAGAGAATTTCCATGTAATCTTTCTTGAAACCTTCGAAACCTAACTTTCATTTCACTTTTTCTTCTTGTGGCTTCAGGGATAACTCCTTAAACAAATGGAACAAATGAGCCAAAGTTGGCTTCTTCTTCCTCAACTGTATGCCCTAGCCTCCTTAGCTAAAAATGAGAATTATCTCTCCTTGGCAGAATTTGTTCTCTTAATGTAATTTTTCCCCTGTTTTTATAACTTGTTTTAGTCCTTCATCTTTCTTGTTTGCAAATCAACCATCAGTGTTCCTATGAAACATATAATAATCTTATTAATTTTTGTCTCTTAAGTCCTTAATTTGCAACTTACACATTTCACTTAAGTGAAAATACAAATTTAGAAGCTTATTACTAAACTATAATAAACTATTAGGGTATGATTTTGAGTTACATTTATTGTAATACTAATTGAATTCAAATTAAGTTACATGTTTTGGCATTTTATTTTGTTACAGTTTCATATAATAATGTTAATATAGAATATTGTTTAAGTGAATCTTGATAAGGTGGATTATTCACGGGTATATCTACGATTAAAGACATAGAAATTGAAATAGATTGGCTGATACGGAAGAATCACATGATCAGTGACTTTTGTATTTGCTTACTTGAATCCGATCATTTCAATTAAGTTAGAGATGACAGGCCATATTTAATATAGATTTTTATTTAGGGATTATTGAATGCAAAAGTGTAACATGAATTAGTGGAAGAGATTTGTGGGGATTATGTTAATATTTAAATGATGACCAATGTATTAAAAGATCTTTTAAATAAAAGAAATAAGGATGATGGATTAAAAGTAAGGGCTTAAAGGAGGTTAAAATCTATATGGGTTATATCTACTTCCACTTTTCCCTTCCATATAATAATATTAACTTATTTTATTAAAAGTGGTATTTAAAATGTTAAAAACAAAGTTGTAAGTTACGCACACAGACCATGTTCTTCTCGTCAAAGAACAGAAAGAAAAGGTAAAAGGAAGAAAGAATCTTGAGAAAATTATAGCGACAGAGATGGTAGGATTGAATTTATTTTCTATCAAACAATTTTGCAAGCTTGAAAGTTTACGGAATTTATTCTTGCATAAAGATCATCACCCTCCCTTTGATGTGTGATCGATGGTAAGTTGATGAGGAATGTCTGGGTGATTTAAGTTTGGAGATTTTGGGGGAAAAGATAAAGGAAATGGAGGGTAGTTTTGGAGTTTGATGTGTTTGTGTTGAAGAAGGCATGGATCCTTGGTACTTAATCATTAAATTCGTGTCCCAGGATTTATTGATTATTTGGGAATTTTCATCTATGTATTAGGTTTTAGTTTGAAGGTAAGGATATTAGGTGCTTCTTGGACTACCCAAGATCCTGGTAAACCTGACTCATTTTGTGAAAGAAAATATTAGTTTTCAAAATTTTTTGAAATCAAGTCCAGAAGGAGGTTTTCTTTTGGATATGTACCATTTTTTTGTTATTATTTTATGGGGAAAACAGTGAACACAAAACTTGGAGAATGACTTCGGAATATGGAAAAGCGCCTTACAAGGCTTATGATTTTGGATAAGAGTTAATTTACTATGGGGAAGGGGTGCCTCAGCTGGCATGCTTTGTATGGGCGGGAACAGATCTCTCTGTAATGATTAGATCTGTGAAGGAACATAGCCCGATGGCGGAATGGAGATGATCTCCTGAGCTGAAAACAAGCCTGAAACACGGGATTGAACTCAAACTCATTGGTATCGGCGTGGCGCACTCCGACCGAGGCCGATGACGTACGTGGTCACTGGCCGACGCGTATGAGGAAAATTGAATAACGCAGTTTGACGCTTATGGCACCAAATCTCGCAAGTCTGTCTTATCAAAGAAACAAAGACTAGGAGAAACCATGCATGTCTCAACCATCGTTGATGCTACCATCTTGACCGCCAACCCATATCTGGCTAATGGAAGAAACAGATATTTCAAACACTGATTATTGGTTCAACGATCATATGGACGGCATGAGTCTGGGTTGCAAGAATCAAGTGAACCATTAACTGAACTAAACCCGTTTTAGATTTTTAAAAACATGGCCTGCGGTTACCGGAAGCCGAATGGAGTCGGGACTCACAAAGGTCACGGGCTTGATTAAGCTGAAATCGGACGGCCCTTACAAAACACAGAAGTGGTTGATCAGTTCCCAAAGCCGATCGATCCGGTTAAGAACAGTGCAGAAAATTTTACGAACGTTCCCTTACAGTAAGGAAACCAAAAAGCAAACGGTGTACAATTCGACAGAATGACTAGAGAGCAGGCACAAGCGATGGGCGATCCGGTTTCCCAACCAGTTCAGCCGGTTGAGAGAGACTCTCAAAATTTTTCAGAACCTTCCTTTGAGATTAAGGAATCCAAAAAAACGAATCAAGTAGAAAACCAACTCTGAATGGCGAAGCAGGCACAAATTGCGCAGGCCTAAAGCTATTTGCATTACAGCAAGCGAATACAGTGAGCTAGGTTGATACGGTTTCCCGGCAGTCCAGCCGGTTGAGAGAGGCTCTCAAAATTTGTAAGAACCTTCCTCAAAGATTCAGGAATCTAACAAAACAAATGAAGTACAAATCTAGACTCAGTGGTGAAGCCGACACAAGCGGTGCCAAAAGACCCAAGCTTCTTTGTTCGACAAAAGCGAAGATTAGGTGAAGCAGAAGCTGGTTGGTTTCCCAACCAGTTCAACCGGTTGAGAGAGGCTCTCAATTTTCAAGCCTTCTCAAGGGGAGTCAGGAATCCAACAAAACAAGCGAATTTTCATCAGACTCAAATGACTAGAGCAGAACCTAATCTTTTCAGTGACCCCCTATGTGGAGTCATGAAGCAACAAAGGCAAAGAAAAGCATAAAGAAATGGGAGAAACATATAAATGTGGTTCTATAAGATTAACAGCTATTTATTTTTTCTTCTTTCTTTTCGCTCCAACAGTATCCACTCCTTGAATCCGTCCATAACTCCTCTTGAAACCGGAGAGACCATGCCTCCAGTTTTAAGATAAACTCTCCATTCCTCATTTCTCCCCTTTTTTTCCTCTTTTCTTCCTCCCTTCCCTTTTTGATCACCTCTCCATGTTTTCTTCTATTTCTCTACTCCTTTCTCTCACGAGGCCCACTCCATTTTGCACACCTTCGGTCCAGGGAACTCCTTCGGTCTCGAACTTCCCCGGCTTCATAAACACTTAACTCCCGAGGTCCATAGGCGGCCACATTTTCCTTTTTGCTTAACCACCAAGTATCCAAGTGGACCCAAGGTGGATTTGCAAGGAAACCCATAACATGGTCGAGCCTGGATCAACCCACTAGGACTGATCTGGGACATGGGCCGTCCATATGGGATAGGCATCGAGAAATCGCAAAAATTAGTGCCTTGTTGTGAGATGCACCGGCTATACAGTTCCCAACTGGTCGATTCGATTGAGAAAAAATCTGAAATTTTGAGATAATATTTCTTGAAGAATAAGGAGTCCATGAAAAAAAATGGTGCTTGATTCCGAGTTGAGGGAGATATGACCAAAACAAGCCTTATTGCTCAGGTCGAACTGCTCTAGTATGGGCACCAGTGAAATCAAAATTGAAATTTGTTTGATCCCGGTTACTGAAATTCTCAAATTTCTTGATTACTTTACTCGTGAATAAGGAATCCAAAAAAAAAGAAACGGTACTCAATTTTGAGTTTGGACGAGGGAGATATGATCGAAACAAGCACGAAGTGCTCCGGTGACATACTCGATAAACTCCGATTATTTAAACCCTGGGGCCCCACTTGCTTCCTATGGCATGATGCCAATAAGCGACACTCCCGAAATTGAACTACGTATGCACTTTCGAAAGGACCACATACCAACCCACACGAGGGCTTGAGACCCATTCGCCTAAAAGGGCCTTCAAAGTCTTTATATGAGAGCGATGGGTGGTGGCGACGACCATAGGATAAATGCACAAGTGTTAGTGATATAAAATTAAGGGTCTACAATGGGTGGAATTGGATAAGTCGTACCTCACATGACTATCACGTGGATGACTTCGAATCAAAAAAGCGGAGACTTCGGATCTGACACGGATAGTAACGGAGTGACTGTGTGTGGTGCGGTCGAGGCGCGCTGCCGTTTCGATCACATCGGGCATCAGAATGATCATGATCGGGAACTTTGGACTAAGTCACCTAGGGTATCAAAGAAGCGGTCATAACTAAATGAGACACGTGGACAATCATGGAGTCTCTTGATGTTGTCACCCACGACCCATTATTCCACCACGATGAGCATTACGCCATGAATTGCGGACCACTCATAGTTGTCCACGATGCATCTCCTAAAATTAGTAGATATTGTGTAGGTTTGTTTGGCGGGAGGATCATATGTTAATTTTTTAGTAGTATTTTTAAGGGAAGAAATAATAAATCGTTTAGAAGGTTTTTAATCCATTCCGAAACTGATTTGCCCATACAGTAGAACTTCTAATCCACGCTTCTCTCATTCTTCAAGACAACTATGAACCTTTTCTAAGTACTTCGATGAGTGAAATCCCCCTTTCTAGTTCTGAGCCTACAATGGAGCAACGACTATTGTTGTTGGAAAGAATGCTAAAGGACAAGTAGGAATCCCACTAGCAATAGTTAGCCTCTTTCTTAGCGACTAATGCAGCCTTGCACGAAGAAAATGCTACCCCCTTGCGCCACGACTGACTCTCCTCACCCTAGCGATCTAGCCGAGACCCACATGACCTTTGCCGATTGGGTGCGTAGATGATTTCTCTCGTAGCCATTGGGGATCAACCTCTTTGTCAACAAGATCTGATTCGATCTCCCTCCACACCAGACTTAGACCTTACATTGGTAATTGCCTTGGACGATATCCAGTCATCTTGTTTGCACATTTGGGAGGGAGGAGAGCGACTAACAGACCTAAACATATCTGATAGTCATGGAGATGCCTGACCATCATGCATGAATGGGACTTGCAAAGTGGAAATGCTCTACATTGTAAATTCTTCCGTCCAGCCTGGGCGACGCTGGCCTTGTCTTGGTTTCACATAGCTTATCGCCAAAAGCGATAACCTCCTTGATTTTTGTTTGAAAAATTCGTGGCTTCGATACATGTCGCTTGTAGTGAGGAAGAAGCATCACTAGTCTTTTCCATCGGATAAGGCGATCCGAGTTCATCAAAGATTTTATGAAGGATTTTGGGTCCACAATCCTCCACCCCGAAGTTGTAAGCTGGCAATCATCCCGAGTGATAAGTAAGCCATTGTCACTGTACCTAATTCTTTGATTCGCTTTCACTGCATCCCCCCATAACTATTGACGAGCTATTTCAAATGGGGAACCAGTACGCTATGCTTGAGGATAACATAGTCATGCATGACGAACAAGCGGTTGCCTGGCGTCATAATCCGGCACTACGGTAGAAACCAAGGAAAAAGAGATTGGGAATTGCTAGAATGGGAGGGTAAGCATGACGTAAAGATCGAAGGCAGTGATCATCCTGGCGATACTGGGAGGACTAGAAAGCGAGTTGATGAGAATCAGAAATTTGGATAGCGACCTGAGAATAGACCGCGGTTCATGGTGCCACCTTCTCCGACTCCTCTTGATTGTTCAATCTCTTCAAGGGTTCGAATGGCCTAGACCTCAGGAAGGTGATCAGGAGGGAAGAGACAAGGATCTAATATTGCAGGTATCATAGGAACCCATCGGACATCAGACGATGGATATTCTAGACTTCGAGGTTCTTTGAATTTCATAGCTAAAGGGGACATCTATGGGAGCCACATTGAGGGGAGGCGGTCCTAAGCGATTCTCAACCATTATCCCTTTCCTGAGCTCTCGACCCGATGATCGTCTGATACTATTTGGTTTGGACTTCACCCAAAATCCGGGGTCAATCACACTCGAGTATCTTGGTGGCCGAAGTTAATTATAGCTTTGCCTTGAGCAACATCTAACCCATCGACAAGGTCATTACCTTCTACGAGTCTCCGTTCGAAATGCCTCATGATTACGCGCCATTCGTGGTAAAGGTTGGAAAACACCTGATGAAACGAATATTAGTCGACCCTGGCAGTGTTGTCGACCTCATCTACTTGCTCGCTTTGCCGTCGGCTATAAGCAGAAAATCGCCGCATGATTCGGGAAGGGTGTTAGTTTGGCTTTATGAATCGTAGACGATTAGGCGAGAGGTAGTACTGACGGTTTCGGAAGGGCCAGGTCAAGCTTTGGTTCCACTCATAGTGATTAACGGGCATTCATCCTTTAACTCCATTTTAGGATGCACTTGGATTCATGCAATGAAGGCATTGCCATCCTCCTATCACCAAATGCTAAGTTTCTGGACTCTACTAGGCCAGATTGATATAAGAGGAGACCAGAAAGCAGCTAAAACCTATAATGAGGTCAAACATCATAAAGTTGACCCGCAGACTAAATAGCAACGACAACTCGAGGCCCCCTTTTTCGAGCATGATGATTCCAAAATTGTGAAGCCTCTACAACTACATCCCTTATTCGAGTCCCCAAGCCAACGACGAGGTTAATTTTGGGAATCTCTCTCTCTCGAAAAGTGTCTTTCTTTATCGCTTATCTTGGGAGTTCTTTGACATCTTTGCATGGTCCCACACCAATATACTTGGCATTTCCCCCACTATGCTTCAACACCATCTAAACCTTCAAGAGTAAAACTGGAATCATCTGTGAAACATGACAAGTTCATCGGTCTTGTGAAGCAAAACAAAGTTGACAAACTCCTTACAACTGTTTCATTAGGGGAAATTTAGTATCTACAGATAGTTTATGCGTCATGGTTGTCCCACAAGAAAAAGAATGGAAAATAAGCGCGTGTGTTGACTAATCAATTTAAATTATGCTTGCAGAAAGACATGTTTCCCTCCAGCATCGATGAGTAGTGGATGCTATGGCGAGAGACATGATTTTATCCTTTCTATATGCATACTCGAAACTCACAATCCAGTCTAATGTTTTGACGCAAGGCCAAACATAACATTCATAACACCTACGGGGTTGTATTGTTCCAACGTCATGCTTTTTGGACTTAAGAACGTCGGAGCCACTTACTGGTGCATGATGTCTCGCATTTTCGAACCTTTGTTGGGAAAAACCATGGAAGCATATATTGATGACATGCTAGTCAAATCGGAATCTCGCAAGGATCATTTGGCAACGGCTGCTACGATAAGCATTCCAGGTCGGTGAGATTGCATCACCTCACAGGTTGAATAATCTGAGATAAATGCGCATTTAGGGTTGAGTTTGGGAATTTCCCTAGGTTCTTGGTTAGTAGAAGAGGAATCGAAATGGCCCCCGACCAAGCCAAGGCCATCATGCAAATGCAGATGCAACTCCCTTTAGCATAAGTCCTTACAAGCTCCTTTACACCTTTAGCGGCTAGACTTCGACGACCCTAGGCCTCAGGCAGTATAAGTCTCTACAAGCTCCTTCATGCCTTTGGTGGCTAGCTTTCGACGGCCCTAGGCCTCGGGCAGCATAAGTCCCTACAGGCTACTTCATGCCTATAGCGGTGAGCCTTTGATGGCCTTAGGTCTCAGACAACATAAGTCCTTATAAGTTCTTTCACACCTTGGGTTGTTAGCCTTCGACAACCCTAGGCTTCGGGCAACATAAGTCCCTACAGGCTCCTTTACACCTTTAGTGACTAGCGGGTCAGCGGCCTAAGCCGACGATAAGTCCCCTCACAGTGGCCACCTGCCTTTATGGCGGCTAATAAGGCCGGGCCTTGGGCAGTATAAGTCCTTACATGCTCCTTTACGCCTTTGGCGGCTAGCCTTCGATAGCCATAGGCCTCAAGCAGCATAAGTCCCTATAGGCTACTTCACATGGCGGCTAGCCTTTGACGACCTTAGGCCTTGGGCAGCATAAGTCCCTACATGATCCTTTACGCCTTTGGCGGCTAGCCTTCAACAGTCATAGGCCTCGAGCAGCATAAGTCCCTACACGCTACTTTACATTAGAATGAGCAAGTTTGATAATAAAAACTTTTGGCGAATGGAAAAGTATATTTTTATTCAAAATACCAAAAATAATCACTAGAGACCTGAGCACCAGGCGGTTAAGATACATTTTTGGGAGGAGGTGCTAATGGTGACTATCTCGGCAGAGGCCTCTATCACGGGTAGTAACGTCCTGGCTGGGTGCTAGCCACTTATGACACAAGTTCGAGACACCCCTCCCCTATAGGTTCTTCCAGGCCCCAGGTGCCTCCCTACACTACTTCGTCCAGTAAAATTTATTGTTGTGAGAGTAGGCAGCCGGTGTCGCAGTGGATGGTTCAAGGTCCCGTGGTGATTCCACTTTAGGCTTCGGCATAGCCATCCTAATATCCATGCACCATTGCTGGTTTCACATAGTACTAGATAGCTTAGTGTTGCTTAAGGCTTTATAGCTCTCAAAATCCCAGAAACACAATGTTTTCTCAAATTCCACGAAGAAAGCATCCTTCCTCTCTATCTCCACAGTAGATGTTGCCTGTTTTTCTGCTCTTTGATGAAGGTTGCGGTTGAGGATTCTTATCTCCTGGTTGGCGACATGAAGCTTCTAGTTTTAACCTTCTTCACCTCGAAGTAATCCGGGCGAGCATGCTCGTTCAATAGGCTCAGGCAATTCGAGTCGGTCCTCCTCTAGATCTTTCTCGATTGAGGAACCCAGGAGTGCTTTCAGCACTTATTCTACGACTCAGACTACCTTTCCATAAGTGAGATGAAACTGACTTAAGCGGCGCTATTGTATATCTAATACTTTGCCATGTGAGTCTTGAACATGCATCAATTTATAAAGAATAGCTATGTCGGTGAAATAAAGCATGAAATCTTGAGCAAGAATGAAGAGGTGCTTCTGAGGTGCCATCTTGAAAGGGGTTACATCCTTCAAAATTTGGCACCACATAATTTCTTTGCATCACTGTCTGTTTTTGCAGCTCTTAATGGGGAGATCACGTCATCGTCAGGGAGTCTTTTAGAGATTGGTTCCTCTCCCGAACTTGGTCAGGCATAAAGAAGGCAGCTTTTGAGTGAAGGGGCTGCAGGCTTCTCCACGCGTGAAGGAGCCCCCAGATGCCATGACCTTTCCGCTTCCCGCCCGCACAAGCGCATCACCTCGGAAGGGTGCGTCTCCTGAAACCCTCCCATATCCTTATCCCTCCACGGATGGGAGGGAGGGATGATGATTCTGGGAGATGTGGTGTCAGGAGCTCCTCCGCCGAGCTGAGGGTAAGATCTCCGCACCGTTGTGTTTAGTGGGGTTGAGGCACTCGTTATCCACGGCTCTGGCGTGGTCATATCTCCTTCCATGGTCTTTTTTAAGGCCATAAGTGAAAGTAAATATATAGGGAACAACGAATGAGTAAGGGTCGACTCTTCTAATGTCTCCTCGAATTCTTCCTTAATGTCTGCAGTGAAAGCCCGGGTTTGAACTTCATTCTCTCTTGCTTGAGCGATCTCTGAGGGCTCTCCAAAGTTTGCTTGGGACCTTCGGAAGGGGATAAACTCCTACGGATGGTTAAGACCTCCTAAAAGGTTAAACTGACGTTGCAGAAGATATCCCACAAAGTCCTCTCGATGCTTTCCGGGGGCTTAGTGCAGCTACCCGGCGAGTCGAATTTGAGTTGGACTTAGATGGATTAACGAGGAGTTTCCACCTGACTCGAGCTACATGCCCACACAAACCATAACATACACAAACAAACTTAAGGTAAGTATTTTTCCTATAATCAAACCATCAAGGTAGGGATAGAAGAGGGCCTAGATCCCTGCACTAGACCTGAATCAGGGTCTGCATTCACCTGAAACTCTCGGAACATGGGATCCTTTGTACACCCCCAAGCACCGAACAACAGTACATTGCCCTGAGGCTTGTTCTTGCTTGTGTTGGGCAAGTTCGTCACCAATTGCAATGACTTGGAGGTAATACCTCCTGAGCTTATGCCACTTTATGGAATATGCATAAAGGACCTCCTCCAAGCCTAAGCACACCTCATATTTACGGTTCAATACACACACTCCTAACAAAACACGTATAATGTTCACATGGGTATGGATAGGGTGGAGACATGTAAAGTGAAAAAATTGGTGTACCAACGAAGGAAGGGGGAACCTCAACCCTTTACTTATGGCTCTAGCCAATACATGAAATTCATTCCCCCTTAGTCTTTCTTCGTACAGGCCGCAAAACAAGACCTTGATGAAGAAAATAAAACCCGGATATTGGGGGGAAAATAAAATTTCTTCAAAAATACGTCGGAGTTTAAGTTCCCCCGATAATCGGTATGTTATGATTGATAGTGTCAACATGTGGAAAGGCAGCCCTTAGAAAGGATGAGGGTGGTCATAAATCCATCTCAAGATTGTCTCTCATACGGCCATCCCAGCACAGTGCCTTCATCATCGATACAAAGCCTAGAAAATCCACCAGGGTCACTCATCGGACACCAAGGGAGGTAAAAAAATAAAGGAAAGAAACCTAGATATAGAGATCAGCGAATGGTTTGTCTCTAGACACCAAGGGCACATGATACTTTATCGATTAAATTTTCGGATTTAACAATTGAAATTCACCTTTACCTTAAGAGTGACTACGAGAATAGGGTCATCATTCTCTAAAAGAGCACCCCATTTATAGAAAAGGAAGCGACCCGAGAGAAATAAGTAAATGAAAAGAGGAACACTTCAGCATTATAGCAGAGGAACTCTTTGATAGCACAGCCACTTAAAAATCCCCGAAAGAAGGAGAACCCGGGAGATATTTAAACTTCGAAGACAGAGACTTAGGTAGGACATTCAAAATCCACATTAAATGTAGTGGTCGTGAGCCACACCATCACAAAATATGTCGAGCATCATACGTACAAAGCAAGATCATGGAGGCGTCAATGCAATCATGGCTCATACAACACGAGGGATCAAAGACTTTGGAGTGTCCATTCCGAGCCCAGCAATGGCCTCTGACGGCGATGGGGGCTCTTTGGAATGGGATAAGTGCATTTGCACCTCACATGACTATCACATGGATGACTCAAATCAAATGAAGACTCAGATACAACCTTAATAGTAACCGAATTGATTGATGTGAATTGCGATCAGGCACACTACCATTTCGATCACATCGGGCATCAGAACAATCATGATCGAGACCTTTGGACCAAGCCACCTCGGGTGTCAAAGAAGTTGTCATAACTGAGTGGGACATGTGGACAATCATGGAGTCTCTTGACGTTGTCACCCACGACCCATTATTCCACCATGATGAGCATTACACCATGAATTATGGATCACTCATGGTTGTCCACGATGCATATTTCGAAATTAGTATATATTGTGTAGGTTTGTATAGAGGGAGGATCATATGTTAATTTTTTAGCAATACTTTTAAGGGAAGAAATAATAAATCGTTTGGAAGGTTTTTAATCCATTCCAATGGGGTTTTGCAAGTGGGTTTTTCTTTATTTTTAAGAGTTCATTTCATCCTTATGATGAAGTGGGAAGTTTATTTTCGAGATTTTTATTTCATTCATCAAATTATCATCATCTCCTTGGAAACTATTTGGCTCGTCATTATCTTCTTCCTTTTGGGCTTAACAGAGGATTCGTTCATCCAATTGTTTCAATTTTCATGAGTCATGTTCATGGATTCTTTTTTTTCTTCTTCGATCATTTTTATCTTCTCCTTTGCACTTGTGATTCAAAGAAGATTCGCTCCCTAATTTGAGCATGTTTTTTCTCATACTCTTTTGGGGGTAAGGAATTCTTGTCGTTGATGCTATCACATAGGAGTCTATCTTGATTTCATGTGCCACTTTGAGTGTAACGTCCTGAAAATACGCTAACAGTTTTATAACATGTTCAGGGTGTAAATAAATTAAATTATATTTTTTCCAGAGTTTAAATGGCTAAAAACAAAAAAATGATAAAAGCAGAAAGAAGAATTTCTGGGAGCGGATAAATTTGGTAAAAATGTTAAATAGGAACTAAGGGTGCGTAAATATGGAGGAGGAAGAAAGGAACAGGGTAATGTAGAGGTGCTTAGAAGTATAAATGAGATGAAATGAAATGAAGTAAAATGAAAACTTTGGAATGAAAAAAAAAAAAGAAAAGAAATGATGAATTGGTGTGTGACGAGGCTTATGGCCTTAGTCATGTAATGGACAGGCCCAATTTTGGTCTTTAGATATCATAACATTTTGGGGGAAGGGAGAGAGGAGAGGTAGGAGCACATGGGTGGGAAGAGAAAGAAGCAATGGATTTTTCCTGCATGGGACATCCAGGATTTAGGTGATCAAAAAAAGAAAGAAGAAGATTGAAAGAGATTTGAGGTAAGTAAACCAAACCCTAACCCCCCTTTTCTTGTGTTTAGGTTATGGAAAACCCCAAATTTGAATAAAAGTGTTTTTATTGGTCGCTCTAAGTTGTTTTACGTATATATATTTTCATTGAGTATTTGAAATGCGTTTAGAAAAGTAATTGTATTTGGATTATTCGAAATGATTTGAAAAAGAAAAGAAGAGTGAGGACCACATCCCTAGGTCCGAGTTCGGCCTCCGAGTCGGGTACGACGGTGCGGGCCATCACAATTTTAGTGGTATCAGAGCCTAGGTTTAGGCGATTCTACAAAATGATTTTTGAAAATTGTTTATGACATGCATTGCATTTTCATATAAAGGATGACGTGACTGTCTACGGGATTTTGTGATCTTAATAGGTAACATGGATGGTTAAGGACTTTGTAGGGTGAGGTGACTTCGGGGAAGTTGCCCGAATAGCTGCGCTGTAGTGTGGAAGGTGAGCAAGCGTCCCAACCTCTGTCGATTTATGAGCAGGTCAGTGGCGGAAGTGCTATGGATATCCTCGACAGAATGGCTAGGGCAGCACCAAGGCACGGCGACTACGATTGTTCCTCAGCGATCGACCATAGAAATGACAAATATTGACCCATGGATTTCCTTGGGAAGAAAGATGATGAGCCTTCCATGGAGGAAAAAATGGCTAGAAAGAACTGAAAGAATGCTGCGGCAAATGCATTGCACACCAGAGGAGGAGAATTTAGGGTGTCCCAAGGCCTCGCTTCTATAGGATGACTTATCGGTGGTGGGTTTTTACGTGACTAGGACCGCACCACTGGAGAGTGTTACATGGGAGTTCTTCCTGGCAGAATTCAAGAAAGAATATGTGGGTCGTGTTATACGAGGCGTATGAGGCAGAGTTACATAATTTGAACAAAGGCAGGATTAGGTGTGATTGGTATTAGAAGATTCACCGGTTGAGCAAGTATGCTCTCCAGAGATGTTAACAGTGGCCGAAGGAAGATAAATACCTTGAGTTTGAGAATGGCCTTAATGACTATCAAACTAGGACCCGTGTCACAGGATTTTTGCCAAAACAGTGAGCTTTTCTAAAATTGTGACATGTGCTCTAAATGTTGAAAGAGTAAAGAAATAAGAGTATGAAAGAAAAGAAAGAAGACAGGGTATGGAAAACCCTAGACAGTCAAGCTCTTATCAATACCAGAGTAAGAAATTCAGAGGACCATAGGGTTCTAATCAGCTTACAACTCAGGGATCAGCTCAGGCTACCGATAGTTAGACTATTCTACTCGTACCATTAGTTTCTAGTGCACTAGGAAGTTCTTCAAGAGGACCAGCTCCTCCTTATTGCACATATTGTGGGAGGAAACATAAAGGAGAGTGTTGGAGATTGACAGAGTGCTTGTTTGGTATGTGGATTGAATGAGCACAAAGTAAAAGATTGTCCTAGAGCTCGTTTGTTCACAACACGCCGAACTGGGGGTACAGTTTCAGTGTGAAAGAAGAGCAACAAGGGCAACAAGGATAGAAAGAGTGTTGCATCACCGAGTGCATCGAGAAAAGCGACACAGACTATGGGTAGACAGGATGCTCATGCTCCAGCCAAGGCATATGCAATGAAGGTAGTGGAAGAGAAAGATGCATCAGATGTGATAATTGGTAATTTCTATATTTTTGAGACTATTGTACATGCATTGATAGATCCAGGTTCAACCTACTCTTATATTTGTACTACCATATCGAGTTTGGGTAGTTTCTGCAGAAGAGTAAAGCCAGAAATTGTGACATTTTGTTGACAAATCCACATAAGGCATAGTGTCATTGTAAATAAAGTTCTGAAGTGCCACATCAGAATACAAAATTATAGAGTTTCGAGATTTGATCGAGTTGTCATTTAGAGAGTTTGATGTGATATTGGGGATTATTGATTAGTTTGTCGACCTGATGGTAGTTGATTATTAGAATGAAGAGAGTGACCTTAAGGACAGAGTGGTGAGAAGTGACTTTTACATCGACGGAGGTCGAACCACCTCTTTCTAAATGTGATATCGTGCGCTCTTTGCTAGAGGCACGATGGTTGAGGGGTGTGAGCACAGCGCAGGCGTATGTGATGAATGCGAAAAGGCGGGCTGGTTTGTAGAACATTCCTATAGTTTGTGATTATCGGACGTGTTTTTCGGAGGGTGTCGAGGAATTGCCTCATAGAGAGATTAAAGATTGCAATTGATGTTGTTCCCAATACCACTCAGGCATCTATTAAATTTGTGTCAAGAATGAAACCGATTGGAGTTAAAACAAGTGAAGCTTCATTGCAAAGTTGTTAGAAGGGATTTTAAGTCGAGTGTATCACCATGGGAGCTCCGGTGCTCTCTTTGTTAAGAAGAAAGATGGTACACTTGGGTTATGTATTAAACATAAATGAATTAGACGAATGTGGTGAAGAATCTATCAGTTACCTAGGATGAATGACTTTTTTCGACCAATTGAAGGTGCAGAAGTGTCTTTTCCAGATGAGCGCCTGGGCACAGTGTCTTGATGGGATCTGGATGCGGGATGTGCCTCAAAGGCGACATTTGAGACACAGGTATGGACATTATGAGTTCACTTTGTAATGTCGTTTAGGTTCTTTCATCATAAACGACTTTCATATGAACTAATGAATTGTGTTTAGACCATATGTAAGATAAGTTTATCGTGGTGTTTATAGATGACATCCTTGTGTATTCAAAGGATCGGGAGAAGGTCTCGTGATACACACAGCACTAGGTGATCTTTAGAACCTTGAAAAGGAATAGTTATATGCAAAGCGAGCAAATGTGAATTTTTAGTTTGAGAAGAAATTATTGCTTTCTTGGACACATTATATCATAATAAGGAATTCGAGTGGATCCAAAGAAGATACAGGTGATTATTGAATGGAAACCACCGAGAAATGTCACAAAAGTGCGTAGTTTCCTAGGGTTAGCAGGACAGGATTAATTGCAAGGGGTTTTTTGATGACTACGGCCCTGGGAGTGACTGGGGGTCAGCTCCAAGATGTGAGATTTGGGAGATGGAGTAAAAATGGGGTGTCCCAAGCTAGTTTTGAAAAGTTGAAAGCATTCTTAGCAGGGCCTTAGTTCTTGCTGGGCGACTATGGTAAAGAATAATGAATTTTATTGATGCTTCATTAGTGGACTTGGATATTGTCCGCCTACGAGAGGGTAAAGTGGTAGTTTATATGCTTAAGGGTTCGGAGACGCGTGAAGAAACTTCACCACTGCGCGCCGATTTGGGAATTATTAATATTATGTTGCGTTGAAATATGTGGAACATCGTATATTTTCTGCTGAAATAATAATAAATCTGTAGATCACAAGATGATCTTGTAAATATTGCGTAACCGGAAACTTCTTCCGGTATAAAACGATCAAATGATGAGATCGAAAGTTGAATGAATGGATTATGTCGTCGGGAACTGGTCATGAAACAGCAGATAACAAGTGAAATTAATCTATTGGCCTTCAAGCGTTGAAGATCTTTGGGACACAATCAGTTATTATCGAACGATAATTTACCAATAAGTGTTTCAATTAAATGTACAAAAAGCTGGGTTGTTGATGGTGTTCCAGAAGACACTTTAAGATGTTCAGGAAATGTTTGTTATCCAAATCAAATAGATGTTGCGGAAAGAAAACAGGATTTTACTGTTGAAGAGATCAGGATTATATTGTATCAGAATAGTTTTGTTCAATGATAGAAATGGAAGAATCATTATAAAAAGGAAATTCTGGTGGATCTTTCTTATATCACGATGCCTAAAATGTATCATAGTTTAAAACTTCATCTTGGTGGTCGAATGAAAAAGAGGCGTGATGGAATTTGTGATCGAGAGTGTATGGTGTGTAAAGTGAAGAAACGAGAACATCGAGTTCCTTTGGGATTATTACGGCTGATAAAATGCTGGCTGGTGGAAATGGGACGAGGAATCTGGTCGATTTTACGGTCGGGTTACGGTGATAGGAAGAAAGCGCTGTTCGGTTTGAGTCGTGGTAGGCCAGATTGACTAAGTGGAAACCACTTTACCCGGTGAGAGCGGAAGTATTCACTTGATGTATTTGGAAAAGCTTTACATAAGGGAAATAGTTCGGTTACATGAAATTCCAATATCGATCATTTCAAATAGAGATCCGAGGTTTACCTCGAGATTTTAGGGAAAGTTACAAGAGGCTTTAGGCACTGGACTGAATTTCAACACAGCGTTCCACCCGTAGACGGATGGACAATCGGAAAGAGTGATTCAAGTGCTAGAAGATATGCTGAGATGTTGTGTGATCGACTATGAGGGTAGTTGGGATAGACACATTCCTCTAGTTGAATTTATTATTACAAATGATATCTTCGGTCGAAAGTATTAGGACAGCGCCTTATGAGACTCTCTACGGAAGAAAATGCAAAACACCATTGTGTTAGACCGAGTTAAGTGAGAAGAAGATAATTGGCCCTGATTTGATTCAAGAAACCGAGGAAAAAGTGAAAATGAAATGAGAAAGATTGAAAGTGGCCACGGATAGACAAAAATCCTACACTGACATGAGAAGAAAGGACATTCGATATGATATCGGTGAAAAAATGTTTTTGAAAGTATCGCCTTGGAAGAAAGTCATGAGATTTAGGAAGAATGGCAAGTTGAGCCTTAGGTTCATTAGGCCATATGAGGTGATAGAGAAAGTGGGTTCAGTGGCATATAGATTAGCTTTACCTCTTGAGTTGGAAAAGATTCATAATGTTTTCCATGTTTCAATGTTGATGAGGTACATATCAGACCCATCGCATGTAGTCTCTTCGAAGACGATTGAGCTTAGACCATATTTGACGTATGAAGATGAGCCAGTAGAGATCTTAACTCGAGAAGGGAAAGAGTTGCGGAAAAAGCGAATCTCATTGGTAAAAGTGTTGTGGAGGAAACCCTTGAAGGCCAGGGAAGCCACGTGGGAAGCGAAAGAAGTTATCAGGCAACAATACCCTCTGATTCAATGAAGGTAATTTAGGACCAGTGCAAGGAGGAGAGTAGTAACGCCTTGGAAATACTACTTGACTTTATAACATGTTCGGGGTGTAAAATAAATTAAATTATATTTTTTGGAGTTTAAATAAGCACAAAAAACGAAAAATGTCATCTCCATAAATTTCTGAGGAGCGAATAAATTTGATAAAAATGTCAGATGAAAACCTAAGGGTCATAAATGAGTAATGTAAGTGCCAAAGTCTTAATGAGATGAAATGAAGAAGAAATGAAGTTTTAAAATGAAAAAAAAAAATGATGAATTAGTGTGTAGCCAAACATGGCCTTGGTCATGTAATGGACAAAAGAACAATTTTTTGTCTTTGAATGTCATAACCCACATTTTAGGCAAAGGGAGAGGAGGGTAGTGTAACACCCGGAATACACCTAGTCATTTTTATAATTAGGGTATATTATAAGTGCAATTTGAAATTTTTCGTAGTATTATTTTCTTCAGTAATAAAATTCGAAACCCAAAGACTATCTGAATCTGAATTAAAATTTGTAATTTATCAAAACAGGACACAAAATTCATAATATAAGAAGATGATAGGCTATTGTAGAAATGACATAAGTTGTGGTGCAAATAGAAGGGAGTTCGGGTCAATTCTGTTAGGATTAAATTTTACAATTTTGGTGTTTGGAGGCGGTTTGATATTTAGGCCATAGCAGCCGTACTCATCCGAATTGAGTAATTCAAATTTCTAGGTAAACTAGATTTCTAGGAGAATAAATCTCCCTAAAATAAGTGTATCCAAATTTGAACCCCACTAAACCCAGAAAATTCGTCAAAATGAGGCATGCCGATGCCTAAAAAAAAATGATAATAATGTCTAAGGATGAGGAAATGGGGAAATATGAAATGAACAATGTACCGGAAGGGAGTCGGGTAGAAATAAGACCTAAATAGAAACCTTAGAATACCCGACTAATATATGATTGTCATTTGTGATGGATTAGGGGCTAATGAGGAGAAAAGCTTGAGTTGAGGTCGAGATTCTGAGGGCATGAATCGAAGGACGACAATCTTTTTGGTTTGTTCTCCACTTCTCTCTTTTATTCCAAAGTGTTTGAATGATTACAAAATGATTTTAATTGCTGAAATGATTTATAAGAAAAAACATATTGATTTGTTTTAATTGATTTGAGGCAATTAATTGTGAAATGATTTGCATATGAAAAAATTGCATAGTGCGAAAATGAATTGTTTGTATAAATGTACATACTATACTGTATTTTGCTATGAATGATTTGAACGCCCTTAATAGAATGTTAACTATTAAATTCGAGTTGAGGATAGATTGGTATACCAATAAGGGTCAAATTAGCAATACTGCGAACGAACGTAATGATGTGTCACTCTGATCATTGTAATGAGGCGGTATGACAGGTGTTCACGAATTGATTTTTAATAACCATTCGTGATCCAGCGGGACTATCGCGTATTATAAAACAAAATGTTTTATGCGGGCCTATGACCCGGCGGGCAGGTGCCGTGATTTCGTTATCTTGTGCATCGAAAGCATAGGTTAAATTCGTTTAAGGGCAAATTGAAATGATAAGAAAATTGTGAAATGCATGATTTATGTTTTGAATTATTTATTGCATATGAAAGTGCATATTTGGAATGATCAATAAATGGTAAATAAATGTATATGAAATGAATATATGTATTGTATTGCATTGATCATTCAAAAAGGTTAAAAAACATTGTTTAGAAAAATTGCATGATTTGTATTAAATTGAAATGGAAGAGGGGGACTATTTAGAACCACTAAGCATGAAAATGCTTAGCGCGTTGTTTTTATCATCGGCGTAGATGCAGAAAGAGCAGTGCGAGGGCTGAAGCCATGATGAATCAAAGTCATCTTCAAAGTCACACGGAGGATAAGTAAAGCTCCGTCACATGCATTCATGAAATTATTCGACTCATTTTGTACAAACACTATTATGAAAATTGAACTCTGATTTTGTTTTGTAAATATTTGATTATTGAAAACGGCTAATAATGCCGCATTGTATAAAGGTGCGAAATGGATCAAGTAGGCATGAAATACCATATTGAACGAAAAAGAGTTTTTGTGAACAAATGATGGGCCCCCTTTATGTTAAAGTGATATTTACATATATATTTTTTCATTGAGTATTTGAAATGTGTTTGGAAAAGTAATTGTATTTGGATTATTCGAAATGATTCAAAAAAGGAAAGAAGAGTGGTAGCATCCACGAGTTCGAGTTTGGCCTCGGGTCGAGTGCGGTCGGGTCTACGACGACACGGTACATCTAATGAGTTTCTCTTGAATAGAGTTTCTTTGACATAGGTCGGAGGTGGAGGTGGAGAGAAAGGGGTGGGGATCATATTGATTTTTTAAAAATAAATAAAAATTTTGGAGACTAATTAGATAGTGACATGTGGTAAGAGAGGGGTGGGGATCAAACTAATTTAAAAAAATAAAAGTTTTGTTGCTACCCATTCGGATAGTGAAAACGTGATATATTTGACCTGCTTAACCACCTTTTCGATGTGACTAATACAATATGGTACCCTTAAGTTTGGGATTATTCCTTATTAATCAAAATGTGAGACTATTTAAAGAAGCTAAGTGAAAATTGGGATTATTCTTATCAATTTCCCCTAATTATAATTAGAGTATTTTTATTAAAAATATTATTTTATAGTGGTTTAAGGAGAATCACAAATTATTATATTTCTTGAAAATGTTCTTATAACTCTATAAGAATAATCTACAAAGTGTTTCGAGTCCTAGTGAATATACTTTATTACATTATAACAAAAATGTTTAGTTATTAAAAAAACATTGATTTTTAAAAGTATCTCCCAAATTTTACCAACTATATATTAACTAAAAATATTTCCTAAAATTGCTGTCAAGAAAACTTTAAGAAATAAAAAACATTTTTTAAAATAATTATTCAGGATATGATAATTTTCACTTTTATGTTTTTAAAAGTAATTTTCATTTGTAATGGGTTGTTTTTAGTAATATATAAAATTACTTTTTAACTATTCTCAAATAATAGGAAAAGATAATTAAAGATATTCCTTACAACTAAGATAATTTTTATTTTCTGATTACAAAACTGTTGGTCGTTCCTCTTTTTTAATATTATTATTGAGGATAGTTTTTGAAAACACAGAAACACTATTTTGGTAATTTTTATAATTGTTTTTATTCTTTAAATTTAGTGTTTTTTATGTTCTTATATTTTTTAAAACACAAAAAGAATAGAACTAAACTTATTTTTCTTTATTTTTGAGAATAAAAAATAATTTTTAAAAATAATGTGATGATGCTTTCAATAGAAATTGGCATTTGGAAGCTTCTTTGGAATTCTGAAATTTGGTCCACTATCTCTGGATGTCGAGCTCCTCTAGAAAAATAAGAAACAAAAAGGATTGGCAGGGATCGCTCGTTGCCTCTCCGATGCCTAAGTCAGTTCTTTCCAGTGGAATAGACGAAGATCAACTGCTTAGAGTGTAAATTGAATGCGTACCTTTCACCGATGGGGTGGCCTGGTATTTATAAGGGGTGATCATGATAACTTTCCTAATTGGATAATGATACCGTATTCTTCTCACTGGGTGAGAGATTTTTTTTCCTTATTGTTTACCAGTTAATAAGGGATAATTGATAACCAATTATTAGGAAATATCCTACTTCCTTAATTGGTGGAGACATAATTAGGGAAATTGGGTACTTTCCTTTAATACGGGTTCTTTGGGCTGGTTAGATGAAGGGGTGAGTTGGGCTCTCGTTTTAGGCCTGTGTTTGGGGATATCATTGGGCCGGGCACTTTTACGTCTTTTACTAGGCCTTCTTCTATATCTCCTTTTAAGCCTAACATTTGGGCTTGTGTTCTGGGCCTACGCGCCTATAGTTTTAAACCCAATCAGTTGCCCCCCAACCCTTGGTTAAAGCAGGCCTAGGCAAGGGCTGTACCGTTTCATGGATTAGGTGTGATCCCCACGTGGCTACTTGGGGATGGTTTGATTGCGGCCATGTCACCGTCAAACATCTTGTGATAATGACGACTTTTCTATTTTTCAGGCTCCACCTGCTATCGCCTATTGCCTTTAGTGGACATCCACTAGCGCTACTTTGTATTCCTATGTTTTTAGTCCTCTTCTTCATGGTTTGAATTTTCCCCTTTCAAACATCTTGTCCGTTGTTCGTAATCGCTTGTTGTCTCGCTTCCTACGAATCGCTTTCTTTTGTTTTCTTCAGAAATTTTGCACGTTCTTCTTCTTCTTTTAAATTTTCCCCGTCTCTTTACTCTTCGGGCCGCTTAGACGTGCTCGGGAGCCCCTTGTCTTTTTTCTCGTCGTTTTATCTTTGTTCAATAATGCATGCTTCATAGGTCCATCCGCTCCGCTGGCCTACATGAGTGCACCTACTGAGGAACCTAACTGGCCGTGGGTGGGCGGGTCTGGTGGTCTCCCCACGCTCACAGTGGCTCCACTGGTGGGTCCTCCCCTCTGCTTGGCAAGGGTAAAGAGAGGATTAGCGAGATCAGGTACCCCACCGGATCGGAATATCTTAGGGCTGCCTGAGGTGTTCGAATACAGTGGGCCCTAGTCGAGTCGAGCCTTCCTATGCGGAAATTTTTGCCACTCATTATAGACCTCCGGTTGGTATCCATGTTTGGTGTCCAGACTTTCTCACCTCTTACGTCATCCATGTTCCTAAGATGGTTTGCTTTTTTGAGGCGGCTTTTGAAAATGGTCTCCACTTCCCTTTACACCCTTTCTTCAAGTGTGTTCTTCAGCACTTCAACGTATGCCCCAGCCCAGCTTTCGCCCAACTTCTGGAGCGTTTTGGTTAGCCTTCTTGTTGTTTTCAGGGATAAAGGCTTGGGGTTCAAATTAGCTCTATTACTAGACCTCGTTCGTAAAAGAGTCTCATAAGGTTTCTTTATATATTTAAGCTGTCCGCCAAAGGCTAATTATTTCCGACATGCCATCTTCCCATAAATTCTGGAAGGAACGCTATTTTTTTGTTAGTGGCCGCAATTAGGAATATAATCCCGTTGATCGGTGATTAGTACCCAAAAGTGTTATTTTGAGTCCTATTTAAGATAGGTTTTGAGTACTTTTTGCGTACTAATCATATTAATTAAGCCGATTGACATGCAGTCCGTTTAGTACTACCGATTTTGTTTCGAGGCTGTTTTGATAGTTTTGTGTTTTGGGAACCTCAACCTTCATTTCTCCCAAGCTGGCTTCGTGATCTGCTGATTTATGGTAGTTCCTAGCGATTTCATCAAGCCGGGATGAAGAAATGTCAAGTGGAACTGAAGAAATGGAGGAATGCAGGAGGATGCGTGAGAGTGCGATTTCGCTATGCATGTAAAAATTCTCGCGTGCGCGATCGCGAAAATTTCAAGACCATATTTAAAATTTCGCAATCCCTCGCGAAATTTCGTTATATATTTTTTCGCTTATGATAGTACTTCGCTATCATAGCTATCATCGCATACGAAAAATTTGAATTTTCGCTATGCCTCACATTTTCGCTATGATAGCGAAATTCACTATGCATAGCGAAATTTCGCTATGATAGCGAAATTCACTATGCATAACGAAATTTGTCCCCCTCTGTTTTTGATCCAAACGACTTCGTTTTGTGTAATTCCCATTTGGCCCCATTGTAATCATATTCTTGGTATTTTTGGCATTGGCAATCTTGTATGGCTATATAAGCCACCTATGACTTTTTGTAACCTAACTTTCATTCAAGCTTCATTCACGCAGCCTTTGTTTTAGGTTGGCGCTTTTTCTTCTCTCTTCTCTCTTTCTTTCTCTCATTTTTGGCCGCTAAACACTTCGATGACAACTCAAGGGATGCTGGGCTGCCTCAAAACCTTTGAAGAGGAGGGTTGCTAGGGTTTGGTTAATGGTGGCTCACAGTGGTCCTCGCTTTAAATGAAACAGTAATCGTGATTTATTGTTCCAACTTTCCAAACTATGGTTTAATGCTATTTGTGTGTTTCTTTTGTCAATAATACTTGTCATGCTTAGTGTGGCTTCTTAGTGTGTATTCTTAATGGTAGATACACTGACATTCTTTAGATGCCATTTACGAGCCACTGAAATTAGGTTAAATGGTGCATTCTTTAAACTGCTGGAACATTAAATGCTTAGTAAGTGTTTTGGCTCAAATAAGAGTGTTTTTAAGGGTTGGTTTTTAAAGCTAATCAAAGATCCGGTTTTGGCTATGACTATAAGTCATTTGCCCTAATACGAGGAAATAACCCGAGGACACCTTTATAACCCCATTTTATCAAGCTAGTAGCCTGCCTTCAAGTTCTGCCGGCCCAACATCGCCCGGGAGTCTCTCGAGATCTCGGCCCAAGTCGCCACCTTCCGCTGACGAGGGTTCATCGCCTCCTCGCATCACTCCACCGAGGATCAGCGGCCATTGTTCACCGCGGATCCGATTCCGGTGGAACGGGATTTGCGCGCTGCAGACTTCCAATGGGGAGCCATACTATGATATACCATGGATAAATGGATCGTTGTTTCGACTCGATGCGGTCGATCCTGGGTAGGGGATTCACTACTGCCTTTTATGATGCCGAGGCAGTTCTACTACCCCGGTTGTGCTTCAGTTCTACCACACTATGACATCCCGGAGGCCGAGTCCACTGGAGCCCTGGCTCAGCATTGACTCCGCCGCCTCAGAGTACTCCGAGCTGCGGATTACAGCCGCCTCAGCTCGCAGCTACCGGGCGACTCGCAGATATGTGATCGCCCCACCATCACAGAGAGATGGTCCGCTGCTCGCCGAGATACTATAGCGACCTATACTCTTCCGTTGTGCAAAGCCTTCCGCCACAAATGCTCCGAGCGGATCTGCAGGGCTCGACCAGTTTATTCCCACTACAAAGACTACATACAGCAGGAGCTATACTCGAGGTTTCCCCTGAGGGCTGTGATGTCCCTGGGGGAGGGATTCCGGGCTTAGTCCTCCCGAGCTTGTCATGACTTCAGAAGGTCCACCGTAAGGGCTTTGGCTCGGTGAGGATTTAGATTATTGATCTCTGCAGAGGTTCTTGGGCGGTCTGGAGCATGCGAAAGGGTTTTTGAGGGAGCCAGCGTCAGTGGAGGATCGATTTGCACTTTCAGTACTCTCACGGGAGCGATCTCTTTTACATCACCGTTCCATCATTCTCCGGCGAGGCGGGGCCGGAGGAGGCAGCGGTCTTTGGCGCAGCGAGAGGACCCCGCAGGGGAGGATCTGTTCTGAGATGGAGGTGGAGGTGGAGAGGAGCCCGGGTTCTGATTCATCTCATCAAGTCTCACCTCCACGCCCCCCGACCCCTATTGACCTTTGCTAGGCCCTTCCTACGTATGGCTGATCTCGAAACATATTCGCGCCGAGTTCTAGGGAGCTAGCGGTATTATGGATGTTAATGCGTACGCTCGCGACTTCCACGAGCGTGTTGGAATGGCGGATAGCGGCGCAGAGTCACTTTGCCGTAGCGAGAATCACGCCCGTGCTTCTTGGATCATGAGCCACCTCGGTCTCCCGCGATCGTGAGCGATGCATGCCGCGACCAGCTCGAATCAGTCGCGGCAGCCTCCCTTGGAGGATATCTTGGCGTATGACCAATGACTTCGAGATCACCAGCATCTCACACGAGTGAGGTAGTACACTCCCTTCTCTAACCTATCCCTACCCAATGGGGCATGTTTATACTTTGGTTGGGAGGAAAGATTAGTTAAGTATGTCTTCTATCATATTTTTTACATGTATTGTTTTTTAGCTTTATCATCTGCTCTACTCATTTTGTAGCCTTAAGTTGTATGTGGATACATGTGATGGCCAGGCTAGTGGCGGTGATATTTTTCATGTTTAGCTGTGATTAAGCTTGTACTACCCATTTTGGTTATATCAAAAGCTTTATAGCATTATTTACTTACTTTCTACACTTTTGCAAATCATATTTGTGACTATAGTATTTTGTGTTTCTACTCTTGCCTTGAGTTGAAAAATTGAAGCCATGTATGCTACCTTAATGTTAGAACAATTCCATGCATGATTGAGTTTTGAAGTGCATTTGAAGTTCGAATGTATTCAACACAGTACATCCCCTTTAGCTAATCCCACACATTGCACACCAGTTTGTATCAATAGGTTGAGAAGCTATATACCACTTTTCACTTTGCAAAATCGGCCTTAAATCTGTTGACGACCATAATAGGTTTGTGTTACCAAAAAAAAAAAAGACCAATGAAGTCTTCCAAATGAAAAAGAAAAGAAAAAGCAAAAAAGAAAAAGAAAGAAGAAAAGAGTTATGAATCTTGTGACACTTTGCCTTGAAACCGAACACCAGTCACGGGGTATGGCAAAGCCTTTAAAGGTCGGTGCCTAAACCTTTATTGGTTGAGTCATCGATTTAGTGTTGCTATACGGGTGGATGGAGTAGAGTTTAGCGAGTTGTAGGTGCTTCAATTCGAAGTCGTCCGAGTCGGAATTGAAGCACAGTAGAGTTTGTGGTCGGTGGATCCTTTTGGCTTGATGCTCACAAGCCTTAATTGGTTGGGAGTCATCGGTGGATCCAGTTACGGACTGGTGAAGTCGAGTTTTAGCGTGCACCTTACACTACCCAATCAAAGTAAGAAATAAGAGTGTAGTGATTAATTGGGTTGGTCGGCGGTTTAAGGTCAGGGCGTTAGCTTGGTTGGGAGGGAGACAAGCACGACTTATTGGTTGGCGGATTTACCTTAAGAACACTTAGATTTTTGGTGGATGTTTAGGTTGGCTTCTTTGGAATTGATGTTGCCCTAAAGCATTCTTATATGGCATTTGTTCTCTCATGATGGTAATTATGCAATACGAGTCTAAATTGTTCATACTTAAGGTAAAGGCCTACTTGTATACACACTTTTTGGACTGACATACACTTTTGCTAAAAGCACGACATGCATGCCCTTGATTGTTTTAGCATTGCTAAGGGACTACAGCGTGTCGGTTGGGGGTGTGATTAGTGCACAAAGTGCTATTTGAGTCCTATTTAAGATAGGTTTAAGTGCTTTGGCGTGCTAATCATGATAATTAAGCCGATTGACATGTGCGAGTCGTTTATTTTCACGGTGTTTCGAGGTTGTTTTTGATAGTTTTGGAGTTTTGGGAACTAAACCTTCATTTCAAGCTTGGCCATTATCGATTAACTGGTTATCTGAGTTCTGACGATTTCATCAATGGGATGAAGAAATGTCAAGTGGGCCCGAAGAAATGGAGGAATGCGGGAGGGATCTGCGGGAGAGTCACGAGTTTTCTTTATGCATTGCGAAAATTTTGCAAGGATTACGAAAATTTCGCAACCATAGCGAAAATTTCGCAATCCTGCGGTAGCTGTACATTTTTCGCTATGATAGCGAAAATTAGCTATCATAAGCGAAGTGCGTGCATAATGAGAATTTGAATTTTATTTATGCCTCACATTTTAAGCTATGATAGCGAAATCCTATGCATAAGCGAAATTTGTCCCCTGCATTTTTCAAACAACCGTTTTGTGTAATTCCCATTTTTGTCCCCATTGTAATCATATATTCTTGGTATTTTTGGTATTTCCTGCACATCTTGTGGCTATAAGCCACCTTATGACTTTTTGTAACCTAACTTTCATTCAAGCTTTCATTCACGCAGCTTTTGTTTTAGGTTATAGTTTTTCTCTCTTTTCTCTCTTCTTTCTCTCATTTTCTTAGCTGCCAAACACCCCTTTTGAGGATGACAACTCAAGGGATGTTTGGCTAAGCCTCAAAACCTTGAAGAGGAGGGTTGTTAGGTTGGTTAATGGTGGTTTGCAGGTGGTCCTCAGTTTTAAATGAAGCAGGTACTGCATTTATTGTTCCAAACTTTCCAAACTAGGGTTTAATGCTATTTAATGTGTTTCTTTTGGTCAATACTTGTCATGCTTTAGGGTTCAGTGTATTCTTAATGGTGAATACCTTGACATTCTTCAGATGCCATTCTGAGCCGAAATTAGGTTAAATGGTGCATTCTTTAAGCTAGCTGAACATTAAATGCTTAGTAGTATTTTAGCTCGAATAAGTGTTTTTAAGGGTTGGTTTTTAAAGCTAAACGAATCCGGTTTTGGCTATGACTATAAGTCATTTGCCCTAATCGAGAAATAACGAGGACACCTTTATAACCCCATTTTATCAAGCTAGTAGCCCAGGCCCTTCAAGATCACCATTCCACTAAATTAAAGCTATTTGATTACCCGATGAACAACAATCTCCCCTGTTTTTACCCCAATCAAAAATCAATAACCTCCACCATTTGAATCATGATCACGAATAATTTGTAGGATGAAAACCCATCCCGTGTTAGACCCTAGACATTATAACGCGGTAAAGCTTGACTACAGCGATGCGGAGAAAAATAAAAACAAATTTTGTTGATTTCGGATCACCCTACTGTGGCACGAATCAATCGGGAAGACACACTTGGCGTTCTGACCTCTTGGACCACCCATGAAAACCTACGTGAGTTCTCCTTTGCTCCAATCGGGTCTAATTTTTGGAAGTCCTTGGATGTCTCTAACTCTGGTTTGGTTGTGTGGATTTTAGGTGTGCGACCTGATCTTAGCCCTGAGGATAAAGAGGTGAAGTGGAGGTTGGTTAGGTGCCACCCACGGGCGTACTCTGAGCTCATTAGGTCGGATTTTCCCCGAGCGGAATGCAGTGTAGGCTTTGCATGACTTCACTGCTGAGGAATGCTTTCCTCCTTAGATCATGAAGCCTTCTACACCCTCTTTGTCTCCAAATCTCCTTGGAGTCTTAAGCTGGGAGCCTCTTGTCGCGCAGAAGCCGCCAGAAGCTTCAAGCCCGCCTGGAGGTGCTGGCCAAAAAGAAAGAAAAAGGATCGTAAAAAACTCGAGGCTTCCCTTGAGGTTGCCTGCGAGGGTAGATCTTAAAGGTGGGGGTCTCTTCTTGCGTGGCAAATGCTCCAGTGGAGATTCTCGGGGCGGGTACCGAGACCCTCTGCTTGGAGGTTCTTCCTATTTCGGTCTGTAGTCCTATGTCCGCGAGGGCGCGAGGCGGCCCCTCCTCGATGCTGGTGTTATGGGGAAGGGTGGCTTTGGTCTTGTGTGGGGATGAGACTCTCTACTTTCTCATATGGGCTCGCCGGGTGAAATTTATTCCCTCCGTTATTCTAATCTGACCTCGAGGGCGCCTTGTCCGTTGAGAGAGCTTTGGCTCTTTGCTCGAGGAGACACTTCATCGTCCACAGCACCTTTGCCGATCCATTTCACGGTGTTTTAAATCATTGATGACTCTTTCGCGTGTTTTGGTAGGTGGCTACTTACGAAGGGCTGCGAGGAGGTTAGCCTTGCAGGGCTGCGCGAGCGGCGAAGTCTTTGGTCGTGCCCGCGATAGGGTGAGCTAAAATCAACAAAATTTATATACACCTAAGTTCCTACTGCGTAGTCAAAAGCTCTTTACTTGATATAATAGTAGTCTAAGTCGAACACGGGGATGGGTTTTCATCCTAAAAATGATTTTCATAAGTGCACGAAGGTAAGACTTCCTATTTGGACTTTTTGGATTTTTGTTTCAAAACGATTATGATGAGTTGGCCAGTTAAACATAAACTAAAAATGAAGTGTGAAAAGTTAACTTTGAAGATTTAGGTCACTAACTTAGTAACTTAAGGCGACAAATTGTCCTCGGGTTTATCCTCGCGTTGTGACAAGCTGACCTATAGTCCAAGCCTGGCCGGATCTATGTTTAACTGGCAAACCTCACCCCTAAAATCCAACTCCCTATTTGAGTTAACACGGAGTAACATGCATCTATGGCCTTCTGGGTTTGAAACCACGACATTAAATATCATCTCCCAGGAGAACAAGTAAAGACCATCCTAATGAACCACAGTGCATCTAGCAATAAGTATATACCTTTGTATCACGAAAGCTTATGGTAAGTATTGGCCAAATTAATAACATTCAATGCTATTGACCATATTTTGAGAAGATAGGGACCATAAACCACGATGCGCGTAGGCTTTCAATCTGAGAGGACAACTGCGTATCTTACTACCACCAAGCTAGCTTCCTTCCTCTTCAAAGAAAAGGAGCAGCAGCATCTCTTGAGTTGTCATCCTCAAGAGGAGTGTTTGGCAGCCAAGAAAATAAGGAAAGAGGAGAGAGAAGAGAGAAAAACAAAACCCTAACTAAAGCTACGAAAGATATTTACATAAAATAAAAACTTGCCAAAAATTGCTCCTTCAATTTATTTGCTTAGGAGTTAAGAGAAATGGGAGGGGCTTATATAGGCCACCCAGTAGTATGAAAATACCATAAAGCCCTAACAATTTATGGCTAAATTTAGGGACAACGAGAGTAATACACCAAAGTGAAGTCGGTTGCATTAATTACAAAAGCGCGCAGCGAGCGATGAATTTATTAGGCTCAAAATTTTACGCTATTATTGAGAATTTCGCCTAATAACGAAATCACCAAGAGATAGCGAATGAAAAATTTCGCTGGCGTGGTGATTTAACTAGCTAAGCGAAATTTACGTAACTTAGCAGTATGATATGAAAATGCAAATTCGCTAGGAGCAGTGCCTAAGCGAAATTCACAATTAATCTAAAATTGGTAATTTCGCTAAGATTGCAATTTTAAACAAGGTTCTTATTTTTCGCAATCAATGAAATTTTCGCAATCTTAGTAAATTCACGGGATTTCTTGATTCATCAACATTGCTTCTTGTCCTCCTCTTTGCCTTCGATTCAATCACTTTGCCGCTAATTTTTCATTGATTCTTGGTATAATTGGTGGTTGAAAATTGGGTTCAATCTATGATTCATCATTTGTCTCGATATTGAACTCCCAAGTCTTGAGCACGCAAAATAACAAAACACCCTCTATGGCATAAGTGATACAAGAAGACTTGAACACTTCAATTGGCATAAATGACATGATTAGCGCATAAAAAGCACTCAAAACCTATCTAATATAGGGTTCAAAATAGCACTATTTGGGCACTAATCCCACCCGACAGCGGTGCTAGTCCTTAGCGATACCAAAAACAAAAAGGAGATGCATGTAGTGATTTCAAAAAGATTATAGATTTATGTACATATAAACATTACCTTAAACTGAAAAATTGACATCAAGTTTGAAAACCGACATGAAAGAACCAAAACCATACAAGAACAATTTTAGGTCAATATTGGATCCATGATTCTCAACTTGAATTTCCACACAAGTCTAATGGTTCTTTATGTAACTTGGTCGTCGATAAATTTAGTAGGTGTCTCCTCCCCAACTGCTTGACATGGTCTTAAGTTGTTGAACAACCTAGATAGGGCTAGTTACTTTCTTCTTTCTTTATTTAACTACATTATAGGGTGCAATGCTTAAAAATCGACTTCACCAAAGTCCGTGTAACGGGGGTCCACCGATGACTCCCAACCAATTAAGGTTTAGGGCATCAGCCAGTCCCTTGACCACTAACTCCTAAAAGAGGCTTAGCGGACTTGAATGACTTGAAAATCAAGCACCTACAATTCGTTAGACTCTACCTATCCACTCATAACGAACACTACGTCGACTCCCGACTAATGGCGCGGGGCATCGGGCTTCAAAGGCTTCGCCATACACCCCTCGGGCCAGTCTCGGGTTTCAAGGCAAAACTCCCTTTGACTTTATTTTCTTTTTTCTTCTTTTCTTTTCTTTTTTTATTCTTTTCTTTTCCTTTTTGGAAGACAACATTGAGAAGTCTTCAAGTGTAGGTAACCTAGATATCTAGGTTGCCAACGTACTTTGGGGCGAGGCTATGCGAAGTGAAGGAGGTAAACAAATTCTGACTATTGGGAAACAATGCGGAGTGCGGTGTGTGAATTAGCATAAGGGAGAAATTTTCAGAGTTGAGCATCTTTCAGAGCTTCAAGCGAACAAAAAATTGACTCGAAGCATGCGATTTTGTTCTAACATAAAGGTGACAAACAATGATTCAATTTTCCAACACAAAGGCGGAATTCAATTTGTCGATTGCATGGTCGATTGTTCGATTGAAAATAGCTGTTTACACATGGTGGAGGTACAAAACATGGTATGCAAAGTCACATATATATCTTGAATAGCGTTTAAAGTATAATAAAATATTTAATACATGCATATCAAGCTAAACATACAAAAATATCCTTTTGCCCTCATGGCTAATGCATGAATCTAATCAAAATTAGTGTGATTTGATAAAGGTAGCCAACTATACAAAATCATAAAAGGCACAACCACCACCTCAACTGCTTTGTGGTGGTGGGTAGATGCAATATTTCTTCTTCTTCGCGGCTGACACATCCTGATGAATGGGATGTTGCAACAGCGCCAGGTTCCTCCCTCTCGATCCACAGAACATACGAGGAAGACCCGGAATGTCATGATCTCTTGAAGCATAATAGAATGACAGGCTGACTTAGCCTCGATCTGGGCTGCTGTGTAGGCTGGCCCCAGTGAGGCGGATGGCATCCATCACACTGCAATCTCTCTCGGTTGGCGTGAACATACTCATGAGATGGTGTTTGAATAGGATGGATGATGCCATATCCCGGCTGCGGCACTATGTAGTATGTAGGAGGGAGATGGAAGGTGACATGTGTTTGGACTCCCTCGCATCTCGGGCTCGGCGGGGCATATCGTCTCGTGGGAGTCCTCGGCTGCGATCAGGTATATCCTCCACGGTCTTCAGCATCGGAGGTGGAAGATCTGAATTATGGTCATCACCGGCTCCCCTTTGAATGAGAACAGGAGGGCATCTAATCCTCACCTCTCAATCCTGGGCTCCTGCGGGAATCCCAGTGCTCTAGAACACAGCGGAGTAGTCTTGAAAAAGTGACAGCGGAGAGAGACTCTCTGCTCGCACCGAGCCCTTCAGATCGTTATGCTCTCCCGAAATGCATCGAGGTCATCCACCGGCTTCGGAGGGACTAAACCAGTCCTCCCTGCGAGGATCCGATAAGAACCTCCAAGATGGCTCCTCCAGCGCCACATAATCTTTCTGAGGAATAAGGCTGGTCGGGAATAAATGGTCAATTAGCAACATCGGGGCGGGATGCCTCTTGAAAAGAAATCTTGAAGTCATTTGTGGTGTCTCTGACCCATGTTGAGTCAGATTGGGCCCCGTCTCCTCGCCTCTGTGGTAGGCGGTATACCACGAGGGCTTAAGGCTGGCGATATATCGGTAGCTACGAGTACTCCACGCCGGCGATCATCGATAGAAGCTGAAGCTCCGCCTTGGATTATCGCTCCTCGAGATGTCATAGAATCGTCGGCTAACGGCACCACTCGTGGGTAATAATGTTGCCTCGGAGTCATGAAGGGCAGTAGTGAATAATCTCCGATCAATCTCATGGACTCCCTAAACCTGAAATCAGCCCTCAGCTCCAGGACATCGTAGAATGACTCCTGATGAAAGTCCCTCGAATGTAGTGCAGTATTCCCCGGAATGGGGTGCCCTACGAACAATGGCCTCCTGATCCTGGAGGCAGGTGACAACTGAGGCGATGATGTATATATGCCTCCGCGACCGATGTGATGGAGATGGTGGCGGGAGGAAAATGACTCTTTGGGCCGATGTCTTGGGCAAGCAGGCCAGACCCTCCTAACCTCCTACAGTGCAATTGATGGGGGCCGAGGAGTCCCATCGGGTCAATAGCAGCGAAATCACTGAGGCTCCTCAGTGCGCCTCGGGGGATCGGTGATGAATCTTTGGGCGGAGGCCATTTAGAGCCTCTCTCGAATTATCTTGAATCTAACATGGCCAGAAAGCGGGACCCACAATCTGAACCATATCTAAAATGCAGATAAAATCTTGGAAGGGCTGCGGCCTCACTTGAAAATGCAGGCGAGGCTCTGTATCTGCGAACTAAGGCTCGGCTGGAGGTGGTGAATCACTCTGAAACAAGCGGATAGACGGGGCTCCACTTGGGCTACTTGATGAAACCGACTGCGAAATAGCCAAATAAGGCTTCGATGGGGACAAATCTTTGGCGAGGGCAAAAATAAGCTGAACCACGGGCAAGGGTCTGAGCTGTTTGCGGTAGAGGCTCACTGAGGCTCGGTAGAGTGGCTCGGTGCAGGGGCCGAGGCGGCTCGGTGTGAGCATTCGGGGCTCATGTGCGCGTGATGGGCGATGCTAGTAAAGTGGAGCTCGATCAAGGATCGGTCGGGGGCTTAGTCAGGGTGGGGCCCAGGGTGCGGGCCGGGACAGGATCTGCGGGGCTGCATCGCGGGGCAAGCGCCGTGGCGGCTCGGTGAGCAGCGCGACTCCGGCCCGGTCGCGGTGACGGCGGTGCGGAGGGTTTGGGGCTCGGGCTTGGGAGGGAGGAGATGTGGAAGTGGCAAAATGGACAAACCCCCCCCAGGTTTAAATAGGCTTGTTTGTGGCAGCCGAAGGGTCTCCATTTCATTTTCGCTATTTTTGTGGTGGCCTCTTTGCACTTCTGAAATTCAAAAATTGCTATAATTATGACTAATATATGAAATAAAAATTATTATAATAAAATTTACTATATAAAACTATAAGTAAAATTTAATACTAAGTACTATAGTATATAAACAAAAGTACTAAAACGTGGAAAACTGATAAATTAAAAATTTTCTAAAAATAACAAAAAATGTTAAAATTGACTGAATTAAAACAAAAAGCAAAAATTATGAACTGCAATTCGGTTTTTGAAAACACCGAACCAGCTCATTCTCAAAAATTACTCAAGGGGGGTTAAGGAGAATGATCTCCTCTGACCCTACTTGATAACTGAGTTGACTCCATTGTGTTGGAGTGCCCAGTGTTAACTTTGTTCCTCGGTAGTGGTTGTTAGTTGAGAAATTGGCTTGCCGATGGAGTGTTGATGCTTAGAGACCAGCTATCTCTTCATCTCCTTGGCTGATTACTCCTGCAATTCTGGACCTTTGTGCTTCCACTGCATCTTGAACATTTGAAACAACTTCATCGGTTATTTTGATTTTCATGTTCTAGCCACTTTGCTTGTTGTTCAAATGAAAGATGTTCAACTCCAAAGTCATGTTACCAAGGTAAGTTGCATGATTCCATTAAGAATAATTTATGATTGCATTATTTGTAGCCAGAAATAGGTCTTCCCCTAAAATGATTGGTACATGAAATTTAGGTTCACTTATGGTGGCTCGATATGAAGCACCACAAAATCTTTGGGTAGTAAATTTGTCTATTTCACTAAGACATCCTCAACTATCCTTAAGGTTTTTCTTGAATCTATGTCTGACCAATGATAGTGTGATGTTGGTAGGTTTAAGTTCACAAACCCTAGCTGGCAACTATCTTGAATACGGCATTAGATTCTGCGGCTCCTAAATCAAGCAATGACTTGTCTAATACGAATTCCACCAATATTGGTACGAGGTGGCAGGAATCCGGGATCCTTGTATTTGAGGGTATTTGCTTTGGATTATGTGAGCATTCAGTGAGAAATGCCTTTTTCTCAATGCCTAATCCCTTCTTTATTGTGCAAAAGATCTTTCAAAAATTTTATAAGCGAAGGACTTGTTTGATTATGTCAATAGGTATGTTAACCTTCACTTGCCTTAGGACTTCTAAGATACGCTGGCGAGATGCCTTCTTCTTGCCTCTAGTGCTTGTGGAAATGGAAATTGGTATGCGGTATTTCATTGAATCCTCCTTTAGGAGAATATACCGATTTACTTGATTCTTCTCCTGCTTGGATTCTTCATGGGGCTTTTGGCATAGGGTGTCCAGCCTCTTTTCACTTCTCGGGGAGTAAATTATAGCGCCAACCTCATCCATTCAGGTGTTGGATGACCACCTCATGAATTCCCTTAGGATTTGGAAGTATTTGAGAGGGAACCTCCTCTCTGCTTGTACCTCCGGCCAAACTAGTTGATTTTGGTGATTGAATGTAGGTTGTCAATTTTAGTTTAGATTGCTCTCAAGCCCATCTATTCTCTTGTCGGTGTATTCTCAACGATTATCAATCCTTTGTGCAGATTGCACATTGATTCTTTTTGTTCACTCGACAAAATTTGCCTACCACCTTACTCAATTCAATGGCAGGCATTCCTTTGGAGAAGAGGATGGTGGTGTTTATCAGTTGTGATGGGGACGAAGCAAGGTTTGGCCTGAGATATGCGGGGGGTTGGGTCTCCATGAGAGGTTAGGGTGATTCCTCGATTGGAATTATAGAGTATTTCCATATAGGGCATTGGGTTGGTATGGCTTGTATTGTCCTCACAGTATTTTATTACGACATCACGCAATCCTTCCTTTGGCAAGGGGCCATTGAATCACATTCTTACGGGTGGGTAGTATGGATTGGAAATTGGTGCGGGGATTGGCATGTGCGGTGTTTTTCGATCCTTTGCATGCACTTCATGGAGGCCTTTTTCGCTTCCAAGCTCCTCCAACTTTCCCTGCTTGGGGTTGGGATTTTTGCCTTCATCTCTATGTCCTCCTAGCCGGTGTATAAATTCCTCCCCCTAAGGTTGGTAGGGGCCTCATTGTTCCATTTCTCTTGAGTTTGCGAAACTCATTCAGCCGCTTTGAAGTTTCAGCCACATAATTTAAAAATCCATGGCTTCCATCGGGATGCTTGCTCAGAGAAAATCTCCTCCACATGGTTTCCTAAAAGGCTGCCTCATGGCGGAGACATACCACCATAGAAATGGTTTACGACATCCATATCAAACCCATGGTGGGGACGTATTTACTAATGAATCCATTGAACACCAATATGGTAATCTCTCACCATCATGAAATTGCAAGGTATAAATTGTCTCTTCAAATTGTTGGTCTTATAGACCTTGAAAAGAACTTCGCCAGGAGTGCACTGCCGACTTCGGCCCAATTCTAATGGTTCCTAGGCACCGATTGAGTTTAGCCAAATCCTTGTCCTTTAGGGTGATGGAAATACTTTAACCGGCAAATCCATGTCCATGCCACCTTTATAAAGGTAATTGCAAACCTCCTCAAAATCCTAATATGAGTGTATGAATTTTCATTTCCATACCATGATATGTAGAGGATGGGGTACCAAATATGGCCTCCTTGCTACATCTTCGAGCGGGAGGAATGATCTAGGATGGGGCACTAACTCTAGGAGGGTGGATGTATCCCTCATGGTTCACATGGTACATTGGATTCATTGGGGTTCAGTGACTTCTGTTGTTCCTTCGGGTAGTGGATCCATGGTATCGGTGTGGCCTGCCCGGCTTCAGCTGGGTCGGGTTATTGTGCTAATTCTATGCGGTGCAAATTTCTCTGTCAAACCATTTGCATACCTCTTTGTTACACAAGGCGAGACTGTGAAAGCACAAATAACTGCAAGTTGAGGTTAGCTAAAAATAAAAAGCGTATAAAAAAAAACAAAGATCTTGATTCTTTGTGATGATGAAAACTTGCGATTACTACAGCTAGGTTACAAAAAGGAGTTAAAATTACCTTCACTTGTGATGTTGATCCTAGTACTTCAACTTATCATTGTGGTTTGAACATCCCGACAATGCAGCCATTGATTAATGCCCTGATGTTGACTAAGTGCTTAAATTTATATACACCTATGTTCCTACTCTTTGCTAGTAGTCTTTCTGCCCAGTATAGTGAGTCCCAGGGTGGTGCGGGGATGGGTTTTCATCTAAAAATGATTCATAAGTGCCTGAAGGTAAGACTTCCTATTTGGACTTTTGGATTTTGTTCCACTTGATTAAGTGAGTTTTGAAAGCTGATTAATGTAAAACAAAATGATGTGAAAAGTTAACTTTGAAGATTTAGGTCACTAACTTAGTAGCTTAGAGGCGAACAAATTGTCCTCGGGTTTTATCCTCGCGTTATGACAAGCAACCTATAGTCAAGCCTATGGATCTATGTTTAACTAGCAAACCTCACCCTAAAATCAACTCCTATTTGAGTTAACACAGGTAGCATGCATCTATGGCCCCTTTACAGTTTGAAACCCTAGCATTAAATATCATCTCAGAGGCTCGTAAAGACCATCTAATGAACCACGATTGCATCTAACCCAATAGAAATAATACTTGTATGCGAAACATGGTAAGTATTATTAATTCTAATAACATTCAATGCTATTCAACCATATTTGAGAAGATAGGGCCATAAACCTTTGGTACACCTTGCGCTTTAACTCTAAGAGGACTAGCACGCCTGCCCTACCCAAGCTAGCTTCACTTCATACCAAAGAAAAGAGAGCAGCTAAGCATCTCTTCGTTTATCATCCTCAAGAGGTGTTTGCAGCCAGAAAATAAGGGAAAGAAGGAGAGAGAAGAGAAAAACAAAACCTAACACAAAGCTACAAATATTTACTAAAGTAAAACTTGCAAAAATTGCTCTGATTTGTTGCTTAGGGTCCTGATAGGAGGGACTTATAGGCCACCCAATGTATGAAAATACCATAAAGCCTAACAATTTATTTAAAATTTAGGGACAAAGAGTAATACACCAAAATTGAAGTATCGGTTGTAATTACAAAAGCATGACAAAGCGATGTTAATTTTATTGGCACCAATTGACATAAGCGGCCCGAAAATTTATTCGCTAGCGAAATCACCAGAAGACAAGCAATCTATTGTTTGACGGAGTATTGATTGGCTGGCTAGCGCTATATTGATAGCGAAAATGCAAAAATTTAAACAGGAGCGGTGCTAGCGAAATTCACAGTGTCTAGCGAAAATTAGTAATTTCACTAAGATTGCGAAATTTTATAATCCAATGAAATTTCGCAATCTTAAGCGAAATTCACGGGTTTGGCAGATTCATCTTGCATTGCTTCTGTCCTCTCACGTGATTTAAGTACTTTGCGCTCATTTTTTCTATTGATTCTTGGTATAATTGGTGGTTGAAAAATTAGGTTCGATCTCTATGATTCATCATTTGTCTCTGATATTGAACTCTAGTCGCAAAGCACCAAAATAACCAAAAACACCCTCTAATTGATACTAAGAAGACTTGAACACTTTGTTAGCCTCGTAAGCATGATTAGCGCGCCAAAAAACGCCGACATCTAATAGGGTTCAAAATAGCACTTTTGAACGTCAGTCTTATAAAACTAAAGGGCCTTCCACGACCTCAAGAGTGCGACTTTTAAACACGAGATAAGGCCTGCGAGAGCTTGTGAAGCCTGAAAAGGCCGGAAGGACTTGGGGGTCTCGAAGAACAAGCTGCGGTTGGCCGGAGAGGAGTTGCGGTGAGACGCGGTGGAGTTCGCCAGGGCTTTGGAGGTTAGAGAGCTGGTGGGCGCTTAACGGGCTGTGGCTTCTGGACCTTGGCTTGGCTGCCAGGAGCGGTGATAGCGGGCTCGAGACGGACTGCACCCAGTAGACTCGGGTGGCTTGCCTTCGGCGCGGGGATTCGAGCTTTCCTAGACTTAGAATTTAACATCAACTACGATGAGGTAGAAGAATCCTTACGGTGCGAGGCTGACACGGCGCCAAGGTGCTTTTCGGGGCCCATGCTCCCCTTGCACGATGATCTTCGGGTTCCTCGGAGAGCAGCTCTTCTGCCGCCGCGGGGTCTGCCTTTTAGGCCTGCCAGTGAATCGGGGCTGATATGGCGCCTTAGACTTTTATTTTAACCTTGCTATTTTCGGGCGCTGAGCTTGAGATTTTTGTATTGCTTTGACGTGGCTTTGTTGATATGCGAGATTCATTGATTAATTTATCGCTTTTATTGTTTTTCAGTTAAATTTTGCTTGGTTTTAGTGCATGCGAGTTATTTAGCCAAACTTAGCTATCGGCTCCTAATTTGTTCTGCCTTTTAGCGACAAAGCTCTGGAGAATTTCTTTGGGCTCTGGGCTGTGGCGCCGGTGTTTGAGGCTCTCTAAAGGCGAGCCCTCTTAGGGGCTCTTAGGCTACAAAGCCTTCTAAGTTGTTTGAGCTCTCCAAAACTGAGCTACCAGGCTCCTGGGCTATAAGGCCTTCTTTGAGCAATTAAGTTCTTAAAACTAAGCTCAGGTCCACAGGCTGTGTGCCCTTTTGAAGTTAAACTCGGGGCCCGAGCCCTCTGGGCTCCTAGGCTCGTGTGCCCTTGAGGCGTGCGCCTTCAAATTTGTTTAGGCTCTCTCAAAGCTCTTGGGCTCTTGGGCTGTGTGCCCTTTTGGCTTGATTAAGCTCGAGGAAGCCCAGGAGCTACTATACAGGCTGTATGCCTCGAGTTGTTACACCTCTCGAGCTATTTAGGCTCTCTCAAGGCCCGAAATTTCTTTGAGACTCTTGAAGCTATTGTGCCCTCCCGAGAACATTTGACTCCTCAAGAATTGAGCTACGGAATCACGGAGCTCTGAGCCACAGGCGGGTTAAGCTCAGCCAAACTCACGGGTTCTTGGGCTGGTGCTGCGAGTAGTTAAGCTCTACAGGCTAATCCCTGGTTTCTAGGCTGTGCCTTTTGAGCAATTAAGCTCTGAAGCGACTTGTTGATCCACAGGCTATTATGCCCTGCAGTTACCTCCCCAAGGCACATTTATGCTCACCCCAGACTAGCTATTAGCCTCTTGGTTTGTTGCGCCATACAGGCCCAGGCTTCTTAGCTCCTTTAAACTTGTGCCACATGGCTCTTTAATCTCCCTTCCCTTGGGGAAGCGCGCGCAGCTTTAATGTAGGTTTGTGGGGAATCGATGCAAATCACGTGAATTACCCAGGCGTTCGGGCTTCTTTATAAATAACTGCCTCCCTTTGATGGGGTGAGTTATCCTCTGCTCCCATTTTTCTTCCTGCCTTCGATAGTGCCTGGGTGCGTAAGTGATGGAGCTTGAGTTCAATGTCAGCATGCGATGTCGGTTTGAGGTCATGGTGGTAGCTTGGATTTCCTCTGCTCCATTTGTTTGTGAGTTGTGTTTTCCACTAGTTTCTCCCTTGTGGGGAGTTGTGTTTTCTTAGTCCTACCAAATTGTTCTGGGCCGGACTAGAGACATATTAGAAGGACGAGTATGCTTCAAAGGGAATACTTTTAAGTCCCGCTTTCTCCATTATTCCTGTCCTCTTTTCTTTCTCCCTATCCCCCCTTTTCTCCTTCCTTTTCTCTTTCTTCTTTTCTTTCCCTTTCTCCTTTTCTTTCTCTTTCTCTTTCTCCTTCTCTTTCTCTTTCTCCTTCCCTTTCTTGTGGTTTTTTCCTTGATTGGGTGTTGTAGATGTGGCTTGACATTGCGGTGTAATTTTTGAGACCGAAAACGACTTTTGTAACTTTAGATGAAGAAAGATTTTGCTTAATCTTTAAGTGGTGCTTCCACGAAATGAAATTTTGTGTTTATGTTATGTGGCTTTTCAGAGCTTTTACCAACCGAGCTCCTTGCTTTCTCTTTTCTCTTCTTTTTCCTTGTGGGTTTTTCTTGAGGGTAGAAGCTGTTGTACCGCTGTCTGAGGTGCGGGAACGACCGTTGGTTGTAATTTTACGTATTAAGCGTAACTCCTCTAAAATAAAGAATAATCTTTTGTGAAACATGCGCTTTTTGCACCCAGCCTAAAAATGAACATAGAGACTGTTATTTAAAATCAAAACGTTGGATTCTTTATTAAAGACTACATTCCGAGGTCTTATTGGTAGAACCGTTTGAGGTGTTTATCATTCCATGAGTGAGGCAGGGTCTTTCCTTCTTCTGTTTGGAGCTCGTAGTTGCCAGGTCGAATTATGCGGGATACGATATAAGGCCCTTCCCAATTGGGTCCCAGCTTCCCATGTGTGGGGTCTTTCCTTGCTAGCAGAAGCTTTTTTAAAACCAGGTCGCCAGGCTTGTAACTCCTAGGTTTGACCCTTTGGTCATAGTATCTTGTTGTCTTTCTTTGATAGTCCTCAATACACTTTAGGACCTGTTCACGCTTTTCTTCTAGGAGATCCAAGTTTAGGCGAAGAACCTCTTCGTTGTGTTTGGCGCTTGCGAATTCAATCCTTGGTGACTTAAGTGACCTCGGCAGGGCTACACTTCGATTGCCAAAGGCGGAGCAGATGGGGGTCTCTTGAGTTGCTAACTACGTAGTCTGTGTTTTATAACACCTCGAGTTTTCTACCCATTTCCCTTTAGATCTTCTAATTTGGTCTTGACACTACCTTGAGAGTCACGCAAGTGACCTATAGCACTTGATGGGTGTGGATGGTGGGGATGAGTAATGGATTCTTGTTAGAGGCTCGTGCGAAATCCCGAACTTAGGATTGTCAGTTGTTTCCCATTATTAGACAGGGACCTCAGGTTGAATTGGCATATTATAGAGCATGAGGGCAATTACGTACCTTGTTATGTGATTGTTGCTAAGGGTCCGGCCTCGGCCGCGATAAAGTAGTCCACGACCAATGATAAATTTGCATCGTTCCTTCCAATGTGGCAGTAGATCCTAATATGTCTAGCCCATTGCCGAAAAGGCCAGGGCTTGTGATCGGACGGCGCGGGTTCGATGGGATGAGAGATTCGTACGCCTCCCGATTGGGCCAGATTTTCTCGACCAGCTTCTATGGCCTTTCGAGCATCAGGCCGCATCATCCTTCACTCGTTTTACTCATGTCTGAGCCCATGTGGTTGCCATGCATGCCTTCGTGTACCTCCTGAGTATAACACACACCTCCCCACGCACTTGGGCAGACTCGGCATAAAGAAGCCTCATTTCAGCAAAGTCCTCACGAATGGGGCGACCCCACACCTAGCTCCCAGTTCGGGATGCCCCATTGGGTCAGCTGGAAATTTTCCTTCACTAAGTAATCTCGCATGGGGTCCATCCAAATTTCGGCTCGGACATCACAAGGGAGACTCTCCGTTGTCGATGCCACCCGGTGCTCGGGAAAGCACAAGTATCGCCCCGCCTGCAAGCCCTTCGCGAGGTTGTTGCGGGCCACAAGCGCACGCCTGAGAATTCTCTACTCTTGGTACATGTTTGACCCGAATCCTGTATGAACTTCTTACAACTCTCGCACCTTCGAGGTATAGGATCATCTTCCACCCTTGGTCAGAGGAGTCTCTGTATCCTGCTTTAATACCAATTGGGGAGTCACCGCTCAATTTACAATTGATCGCCCACGGAGTGGGCGAGGTTAAGCCCAACTATGATGCCTCATTCCGCCTTGTTATCGAGGCTCAGCTCAGACCAAGGGCGCATTCCACATCTATCCTGTCCCGAGAGATCAGGATCGCACTCCACCGCCTTCTTGGGCATTAGGCCTCGCCCACTGACAATCGTACGGGAGGTCGCGTCAACAAATGCTTCTGTGAGGGCTCTACTAGGGTGAACTCCATGACAGGTCCGCGTCTCCTTTGCCTGTCCTGTTGATATATGATGTCGAACTCCACCCAGTATCTCTATAGCCCACTTTATCGCCAGAGGTTTTCGGGTTTACGCGCAGAAGATTTCGCTTACTCCGATATTCGAATTTCTGATGGCAAGAGCCTGAAGGAAGGTCGGAGTTTCTGTGGATGTAATTACCAACAATAGGATCAACTTCTCCATCTTTGGATACCTCTCCCTTACCCTCCCAAAGTCTGCCTAATAGTAAAACTGGTCGCACCCATCCCGTCCCTCTCACCGTGGAGGCACCAAATACAGCAAAGTCTGAAACCACAGTAGAGAGGTATTCCTCCCCGTAAGGGCTTACTAGAATGGGGAGAGCTTAGGTAGGTTTAGCGCCGTGAATGCCTCCTGCAACGTAAAACCCATTGGCGCCTTTTGTAACCCGGAATAAAGGTCGATATTTGTCGCTATTCGACACGGCGCCTAGCGCAGCCTATTCTTCCAGCCGTTGAATGTCCTTATTGCTCAAGGTGGCAAGATGTCGAAAGTACGGCCTTTATCTTGTCCGGGCTTGCTTCCTCATTCCTTGGTCGCTAACTATAAAAACCTAAGAACTTCCCGACTCCGAGACTCAAAAGTGCATTTGGCTAGGTTTAACTTCATGTAGCCAGATCTAGAATGCCTCCCGCTTAGGGGTGGGTTATATGAGCTCGCCTTAACTGATTTTACCAACATGTCGCTGCCTATATACCTCCATAGATGCTCCAATTTGCTTTTGGAATATCTTGCTCACCAACCTTGGTAGGTGGCCCCTGCTTCAAATTTCAAAGGGTACATCCCTACAGCGTGAGGTTCCTTTCCCAAGAATCGAATGAGGTATTCTCTTAGTCATCGGGATCCACACCTAGGGATTGCCAGAGCGCTGCAGAAGTCCCATGAAGTCGAGAGCTCATGACCGCATGCTGGCGTCCACCATGAGGTCAATCCGAGAGGTAGAGGAAGCTATCTCGCGCACTGCTGATATCTCGGTGGAAATCGGCGCAAAGTCGCTATTTGCCATTTGCTTGACGAGAAATAACGCTGATAAACCACTGTGATATTTAACCCTGATCAGACCGCCGAGGAATTTCGCCACCTCTTCACACTTCTTCTCGCTCTTCGGGCGAAGCCTTCTTTTTGCTTGACCGCCAAAGGACGGATCAGTTCAACTGCGGTGATTATTGCCTGCCGACTACCATGTCTTCAAGTTTCCGTGCGTAACACCGCGGTTCGCTTAAAGTGGATGAGAAGGCTTCTGATGCCTTTAGCTAGCTTAGACCTTATGTAGACGAGGTTTTCTTGCTGGTCGCTGTTGTGCCTGTGCTCTAGTTCTTAAGGGCTAGTGTCGAAAAGATTCTCGCCTCGCATGTCGAGTTCGCCCATGCAAGATGTTATCAATCGCTTTTTTGTTTCATTGATGTCAGTAACACTATGCGGTTTCTCGAACCATTCCTACTCCATTTTGCGGTTGTGAATTTGATAACCATGTGGTAGGCTGAGATGGCCATTATGGTATTGAGAGAGGGCCTTCCCAGCAACATGTTGTAAGTTGACGGGGCATCTACTATGAGAAATCCATCAAGTCAGAAAATGGCACTCGGGGGTCTCCTGGGAGTGAGCACTAGTCAGACGATCATAGAGGTAGCACTCTTTCTCCAGAGAATCCACGTAGGTAGGCGTTGACTAGCTCTAGCTTCTCCTTTCCAATGCTCATTTTGTCAAAAGCTGATGCGAAGATTATGTCTTCTGAGTTTCCATTGTCGACAAGGACCCTGTGGATTGTTTTATTGGCTACGACGGCCTTTATCACTAGTGGATCGTCATGGGGATGCTGGCAGCCTTCTATGTTGGTGTCTGAAAAGGTTATGGTAGTTTCCAGCTAGGGAAGTTTGGATACGACTTGTATTTCTAATGCTTCCCGATCCGATGTCTGCAAATGGCCTTCCGCTTAACGCAAACTCCCCGCCGTAAACTCCTCCGTAGATCACATAAAGATTTCTCCCTAGGGGTAGCTGGTACAGCTGTGGTCACTGATGGAGGTGGTGGCTACACCGTCCTCGCCCTTCCTCGATGCCATGCAACGGCGAAGATGCCTACGTCGGATCAGATACTTAATTTCTTTCCTCTGATGGATGCAGTCATTTGTTCAATGTCCATGATCCCTGTGGAACTCACAATTATTTGGTATTGTCTCTTTTCGCTGGGTCTGACTTCATCTGAGATGGCCATCTCATAAATTTTTCATGTTGTACTTCGCGTAGGACCTATGACATTGAGGCCGCCGTGGGGGTGTGAATACTCCCGCCAGCCGCCGAGCCGAGGTGACCACCCCATGTCTTCGACGTTCCTCGCCCTTCTCGGGATCGCTCTCTGTTTTCTCTGTTTCTCCTCAGGGATCTGTCCCTGTCTCCTTGCCTCCTGTGTGGCTTCATTCCCCGCTTGCCGCCTCGCTTCCTTTTTGAGTAGAAGGCACTTCTTTGCTTGGACAAGCGGCTTCTTCATCGCTTGATATATTTCTATTTTGGCGAAGCACCTCATTTTGATGCCAGACGAGAGTTTTTTCGAGATGTAGAACATCAAGTCTTTTCGAATCGCACCCTCAACCTCGCGATGAAAGTGGTGATGGCGAACTTCTCGTCTCAGAATATCCACCTTAATGACTCGGGCCATGAATTTAACATATGACCTCGTGCCTCTCATGAAGTTCGCTTATGGTTAGAAGGTGATGTAACTTGCTTCATGTATGTCCCAGCTCCTATAAAGGAGACGAATACGCATGGAGAGCTTTCAGAATGACAAGATTGAAGACGGCTAAGTCTCGTTAAAACTGTGCCAATGTCGGGCCTTTAGCGATAAATAAGGCTCAATCGTATGGGGTCCTGATATCCGTGCAGCTCCATCTGGTTCTTAAATGTATTGAAGTGATCTATGGGGTCTTTTGTTCCGTCGAAAGTTTCGATCTGCGGCATTTTGAACTGGCCGGGGACAGTGGAAGTGCAAGATCCCTACTGGGTGGAATGGGGATTCGCTTTGTTGCACCGGGAAAGCACCCATAGAGACGAGCTCTGGCCTTTACCGCTTCCTTCATATGGTCAGCCAGCCACAGATGTCCCCTAACTGCCCCATGATCGCTCTCCTCCCCGTCTTCTTGCTAATAAAAGATGGGTCCATCGCTTCTATTGTCTCTACCATGCCTCTCCTCATTGCGATTCTCTCCAAGGGGTTTGTAAGGGTCATGCTCCATGGCTTGGCTAGTTTCTCCTTCTCCATCTACTTCTCGAGGAGGGTCGAGGTGTTGCTGTTCTTCTTAGGTAATGGGGTTTTAGCCTTCTCTGGCTTGTTGCGCCTCCTGGGGGCGTTGTTTTTGCCTTGTGAGTTGCTCCAACTCTCTCAGCAAACGTTAGTTGGTGAGATAGAGCGCCTCCATATCATCGATATTGGCGCCAGAAGTGAACAGCCCGGAGGTCGCTATCTACATTGCCTTGCTGGTCTTCAGAGATCCTCGGGATTAGCGCGGGTTCTGCTTATGTTCGAAGTTGATACCATCGCCACCGAGATCAACTTTATTTGTAAAGGAACCTGCTGCCCTACGCATCTACGCCAACCATGACGCTTTTCAATCAAACCGACCGGAGGTTGTTGAATTACAATGGGCCCGCTGGTCTCGACGCCGCTTCTCAGAAAATAACAAAGGATGTGGCAACATCACCCGTTGTTCCTCCGGCGTTTCCAAGTCGGGCTTCTTTTCTGCGAAATGGGCAAAGATCAACCGCTTAGTGTAAATCGGCGCACCTTCACACGGGTGACCTGCATTTATATGGCAATCATGATAACTTTCCCAATTTGGATAACGATACCGTATTCCTCCCATTGGTGGCAGATTTCTTTCCATCGCTTACCGCTATCAGCAGCACTGATAACCAATTATTAGGAAATACCCTGTTTCCTTAATTGGTGAAGACATAATTAGTAAATCAGATTCCTCTCTTTAATACGGCTTTGGGCTAGTCGATGAGTGCGCGAGTCAATTCGTTATTTATGTTTAGATATCATCACAAAGACTTTTACGCTGCCTTTATTAGCTCCTTTTATATCTCCTTTTAAGCCTGATATTTGGGCTTATGTTCTAGACTTAAACGTCTATAGTTTTAAACCCAATCAGTAACCAAATAGCTATTCTTTTTGGAAATGGAAAACCGTTTTTAAAAAATAATTTTCAAATAAGATCCAAATGTCTAGGTGCAGAGGATCGGTAGCGGGCCGAGTCACTTCAGGGTAGCAGTGCGCCTAGACGGAAATGTATTCCTTTCTTCTTGATGAAAGAATAACAAGTCTAATGATAAATAAAGAAAAGAAAAAAAAAGAATAGAAAAGATAAATTAGATCCACAGAAAATCGGTGAAGGCAAATCCAGAAGCATCTTGATGGGCCGAGAAGATGCTCCATATTCCAGAACTTTCTCCCACCCGCCAACTCTGGAATCTTCCACACCCTTCTCGCTCTTTCGTATAAATCCACTCTCGCATTCCCCGCCATTCATTGTGAGCATAATCGGTCATTCTCGCATTTCGTACTCTCAAGGTTTCCTTTGAATGGCTTCTTCCTTAGTGCTCAGGTCCCTTTTCTCAAAGTCTCTTTGTCCCCATTTCCGTGCCATAGCCTCATCTCCTTCGGTCTCTCGATCCTTCAACACCAATGCCGTCCGCCATTTGGATGAAGATGAGCGTAGTCTTGATGATCGCATCTCTGATCGTTCCATCAATCGCAGAGGCGACTTCGCTCCTGGCTCCTTCTCAGGTAATCGTTATTTGACTTCTGTTCAGCTTTTTGCCTCTATTTTCCTTTCGTTCTGGTGTTTGTTGTATCAGAAAATAGAGTAAAATATCTGGAATATTTTGTTTCTTTTCGCTTTTTGCTTTTACTTTCCCTTTGTTCTGGTGTTTGGTGTCTGAAAGAATAGAGTAGCGGTCGGCCGAGAGCCAACGAGAGTATGGAGATTGTAGGTTTGGCAGTTTTTGTTGTACCAGATTTTCGGATGTTCTGTTTTATTGTTGTGAAAACAGAGGATAGGAAGAGAGAAATTCCTTTGGAGAGAACATATAGCTTGCTTTTGTTCTGGTGTTTGGCTTATGAGGAAATAGAGTAAACTATCTGGAAAGGCGTCCGGCCGAGAGCCAACACGAATCGATAGATTTGGTAAAGATTTTCGTATGTTCTGTTTTATTGTTGTGAAAACAGAGAGGAATAGAGAAATTCCTCTTGGGGAGAACATAAATCTGGCGTTCCCTGGTTTACATATCAGAAAAGAAGTCTCAGATTCTTTCAGGCGAAGGTTTTTTGAGAGAAAGACTGATCCAGAATTGTTTTTATGTTCGTAGTCTTTACCAAATCCATTATTACATTCCTGTGCTCTCTGCTAACTCATTTGGGGCGGACTGGAAACCTAACCCCGTTTTTGGTTGTTATGTGTTTGTTTCAGATGTTTTTGAGCCGTTTTCACCGCCTCGGAGTCTGAGCCAGATCCTGAACCTGATGGACCATATCATGGACAATCCATACCTCTCCCTCTCGACCAATCGAGGTTTGGGAACTGGACCTCGGCGATCATGGGACGTTAAAGAAAGCGACGACGCTTTACATCTGAGAGTGGACATGCCTGGGCTGGGTAAAGAGGATATAAAAGTGAGCGTGGAGCATAACACTCTGATCATCCATGGCGAAGATAAGGGCGAAACGGGGGACGAAGAGCATCGAAGGAGGTACAGCAGCAGGGTTGATTTGCCGGAGAAGCTGTTCAAGACTGATGAGATAAAGGCAGAGATGAAAAACGGAGTGCTTAAGATTGTGTTGCCAAAGCTGAAGGAAGAGAAGAGAACCGACGCCATCAATGTGAAGGTTGAGTAATGTTGTCAAATGGGTTTTGGTGTCTCGGCCTGCTTGGGTTTAGTTAGGGTTTTTCTTCATCCTACTGTTAAAAGGGGAAATAAATGTGAAAATTCTATCTTCTCAATGAATTTTGACTGCCAATTTTCTTAATACAGCTTGGTGTTTTTCAGATGTATTTCTTCTGTTTAATTTTTAGAGAAAATATTTTCACACCTTAATTACCAATGCTAATGAATTTTTTTTTTTTCTTTCCAAGTGTTTTCCGACCGCGTCGGGACTCGGGAACATTTTTGTAAAGGCAATTCAAAAGTAGTGGTAGTGGAATGTTAATTAGGGATTTCAAATCGGAGAAATTATTCTGGCAAAGAATTTACCTCTGTACGATAGAGATGGGGTGTAAAAATGGTGTGTGTGTGATATGGGGTGTATAGAGAAATTCTTAGGGTGTAATAGAATTTCTCTTCAAATCGTCTTGCAGGAGTACGGCAACAATTCACCTATTTCCACTTTCCCTTGGTTTTCAGTGGTCCCACACAAGTCCCTATAATAATATTAGGGAGAAATGCGGTTTATTTGAAAATAAAAGGGAAATAGCTATAGAGAATTATAATTAGATCAGCCAATGTATTTGATCAAAAAATAATTATTTTTAAGGAATAAAGGAATAATTTGTCAAATAATACTAAAACTATTTACGTTAATAAGTAATTTTGTTAAATAAAAAAAAATTCTTTTATTTATATATTTATATATTTAAAAATATATATTTCAAAAACAAAAAATAATAATAATTTGTCTTTTGAAAAAAAATCAAAAAAACAAAAAAAAACTTTTGTTTTATTTATATATTTATATATTTAAAATATATATTTAAAAATTGGGCGAAAAATTTCACATTGAACTCTGATCTGGCTAGTTTTCTCATAATTTTTTAAATAAATTCGTTATGGCTCATTTGGTAATTTTTTGTTGATTTGAAAGTGTAAGAATTGATATAAGCGAAAGAGCGTTTTTAAATATAATGAAGGTGTCTTTTAAATGCTCCGATTGGTCACTTTTTCTTTATTTTCTTTTTCATTTATTCGTTTAAACTGGAAATGGAGTGAATAAGATCTCGATGGAAAGCTTGCGAAGTCTCCTATCCAACAACGGTACATTTCATCAAGGAGGTATCACTTCCTTCTCTAACTTTCCAATCTAAGCTCCATTGCGGACAATGTAAATTTCCAATCCTATCCAAAAACTCAGTTTTAATCTCATTTATATTTCATGAAATGCATGAATTATGTTTGGACTCCTAGATGGAGAACCAAAGTAAGGGTTTATGCATTTCATGAAGCCTCATCAGGATAACTTGAGTTACAATGTGCTTTATGAAGTATCTGAGTTTAGGGACTTTCCGTTAAGGTTTACAACTTTTTCCCTTAGCTAAGGACCTCATGTTCACTCGAAGTATGAATCTTGACATTTATATCTTCTTTGGTTACCAGCTTAAGAGTCGAGTATAATTCATGCATTTAAGTGAATATAAATGGGATTAAAGCGGGTTTTGGATAGGATTGGAAAGTTGCATTGTCGCGTGGAACTTTCGGAGAAAGTTGAAAGAGCTCTGCTGATGAATGTCGTGAAAGACACTAGCAACTTCATGCAGAGATCTCCTCATTTGGAGCTTCAAATGAGCTGAGGTGGAAAGAAAAAAAGGAAAAAAATGACGATTTGAGAAAAGCGTTTTAAAGTACCTTTGTTCTATTCAAAAGTATTTCTTACCATATTTGGATTCTACACTCTCTAAGCTTTGGCTTGATACTAAAATTAAAACAGAAGTTAGGATGAAAATATAATAAAAAAATGGGAGTTTAATAGTTCAATAAAATTTTCGCCTTTAATGCGATTTTTTTTGAAATATATATTTTTAAATATATAAATATATAAACAAAAGAAAAGTTTTTTTTTGTTTTTATTTTTTTATTTTTTTTTCAAAAGACAAATTATTTATTTTGAAAATATATATTTTAAATATAAATATATAAATAAAGAAAATTTTATTTAACAAGATTGCTGCGTGCTTGAAAGGAGTAGTTTTGGTATTTGATAAATTATTCATTTTTTATTCCTCAAGATAGTATTTTTTTGGTCAAATGCAGCTTGACTTAATTACAATTCTTTTATACTTACTTCACTGTACTCAAATAAGCCTTTAATATACTTCTCCCTATTAAGTTCATGCTTGATTTGTCCCACACAAGTCTATCCACATTCTACATGAACTAATATAATTGTTACAATTTGAGCTCAACAATTCTGGGATTTATTTTTTTAGAATAAAATTCAAATTTTGTTTAGAATAGTATATTTTCCTTATAAATAGTCACACTAAACCAACCACCATTAATGTTTTATTTGAAACCCTTAATATTTAGCATCTACACTATATCCTTCCTTAAAAAAGTTTGCTAATAAAGATTTTGACCTCCTTTGGTTGAGCGTATTGAAAGAGGAATAAGGAGTTGACAATTGATTTAGGATGCTTGGTAAAAACAGATAGTCAGCTCTTGATAGCTAATCAAGAGTTTATAGGAAAAAGCTATAAATCATAGTTATTCATCCCCAATCAGCTTTTATAGGCAAGCCCGATCCTAAGTAAGGACACGCTCGGTCCTAAGCAAGGGCAGGAAAGGCACTTGGCTAAGGTCCACGAGAAAAAAATTCCATTTAAAAAAAAAGGTCTATAATTATGAAAAAATGGCCTATTGTAGTTAAAAAAAAAGGGCTATAAACAAATGACAAGGGATAAACACACTTTTTTTTTTCTTTTTTGTTCCCGTCTCCTTTTTTCTACACCTTCAAGCCCTAACTTCTCACCGTCTCACGACAGGCAACAACAACAACACTAGCACGATAGCACCTTCGGAGGTGACAACTCGGACTCTGGCCAACCCTCCAAACTCAAATCAGCTTTTTTCCCCCTATTTTTCTTCATTTTTTTATGTGTTCCTTCATATTTTTCTTCCATTATTTAAACGGAAATATCCATCATTTCGGTGGATCTTTCCATGAAATTTCGGTGATATTTTTCCAAAAAATCATCATCTTGTCTCAATCTGTACATTTTTTTTCTAAATTTCTCTTCAAATTGAAATTTTCTGGAGATTTTGCTAAAATTTTGGTTGAAATTTTCTGGAAATTTCGTTGAAATTTACCAACATTGATGGAAATTTCGAGGAAATTTACCGACATTGATGTGTTTTTACGAATCTACATATTCATGTTTGGTCAAAACCCATGATTTTTAATGATCGGAATTGTAGGGGAATAGTATTTTTTGTTTTTGTTTTTGTTTTATGGCTAACTAAAGAAATCCGGAAACTAATAGTTTAGGTTAGTTTTACTTTTGATTTTATCACTTTATCATTTATAATGACTGAAATGGTTGATCATGATTCATTTGGATTTTGGAGCATGCTACAGGCTACATCATATTGATTGTTGATTTAAAGGTTTTTTGCATTTTTTTTTTTATCTAGTCATTGCCACAATTTTGTTCCAAAAATCTTTAATTTGAAACAACTTACTTCCATATGGTTGGGATTTATCAACCTTATTAGCCTTGAGAAGAAAACTTATGGAAAGAATGGTAATGTATGGGTTCGTTTGGTTATAGTTATTTGAAAACTGTTTTTTGTTTTGAAAAACAAGGATAACAAAAAAAAAAAACACAAAGAACATGTTTGGTTCCCAATTTTCTTTTGTGCTAAAAAACACGAAGACAAAAAATACTAAATTCAGACAGTAAGAACAATTTTTAAAAAACACAAAAATGATATTCTCTATGTTTTCAAAAATTGTTTTTAAGAATAGTTTACAAAAACAGGAACTAAACAGGCCCTTAGGTCCTTGGTCAATTGAATGCTTAGGAAAGTACTTGTGTTTGGCATGTAAAGGAAAAAAAATCATTAAGGTTTCAAGAAAAATGGTTAAATTGTAAGAATTATATATTTATTTGTTAATATTTTTCAATCATGACATAACTTGAAAACTTAATTACAACTTACTATATATTTGGTTCGAAAAAGGAAAAAGTTGTTATGAACATGTATCTTCTTCTTTTTTTAAACGTTTGGTTTACTATGAAAAATGAGAAAGAAAATCAAATATAATGAAAATCAAATTAGAAATTTATGCATTTTCAAACTATTTAATCTTTAAATAGAAAAATAAAAATTGGTAAAATGAGTTTAAAGAAGTATCAAATGTTACTTGAAGGGATCTTGTAGATTATTATCATTTTTTTAGTTTCTCAATTATTTATATTATTTTTTTTTGGTTGTTAGTTTATGGGATATATATATATATATATATATATATATTATAAATTTTATAAATTGAAACTATTATCAATCATGATGTAAATTGTTCAATTACTTTCAGTCGTTGTGGATTTGGAATTCAAAACTCGGAATTCGTTTAAATACAAGTCGCTTAGCTTGAGCCTCTTTCCATATTCCAGATGTTATTGTTCTTTTCTAGACAAATAACTTTTTCATATGATGTTGCCTAAAAAACATTTATCCGGTAGTGAAAAAAGGAAAAAAATAAAACAAATAGAAGAGATAGTAGAATCACAAAAAGGAACTATTGACAAATTTGTTGTTAAAAGAATAGAAGAGCATTATGAGATATTAGGTGTAGATAATCTTAAACAATCTAATGAAAATTTAAATGATCAAAATTATATCAATGAGGACTCTATTAATTTGAATGATCATGATAATGTGTCAAATCATATCAATGAGGATACTACTAATTTGAATGACCATGATAATGTACCAAATGCATCCAATATTGAAGATACAGGCATTGATGAACACCTAGTCCCTCCTTTGGATATTTATGATCCTAGAAATTGGGGAAATCTCGACAATAAAAAAGGGATATTTTAGTTGAAAAAGGGCCTATAAGGGAATTGAATCTTGAGTTTCCATTAGATAATAAATCTAGACATTTTTCATATGCTTATTATTCTAGAAAGATGAGTAACGGAGAGATTACCGATAGACAATCGTTGGTTTACTCTAAACATGTTAATAAATTATATTTCTTTTGTTGCAAATTGTTCACAACTCAAAACAACAAAAGTTTTGATGAATTGAATGATTGGAAGCATCTTAGTGAGAGACTCAAACAACATGGGAATAGTATTTAGCATATGACCAACATGAATACTTGGATTGAACTAAGAGTAAGATTAAAAAAAAAATCAAACAATTGATAAAGATTTGAAACAAGGAATTTCAAAGGAGAAAGAACGCTGGAGACAAGTTTTAATAAGAATAGTTTATATTGTGAAATGTCTTGCAAAAAATAATTTAGCTTTTCGAGGATCCAATGAGAAACTTTATCAAGATAGTATTGGTAATTATTTGGGGTTAATTGAAATGATTGCAATATTTGATTTGATAATACAAGATCATGTTAAACGTATCTAAAATCAAGAAATTCAATATCATTATCTTCGTCATAAAATTCAAAATGAGTTAATTTCTCTTTTGGCCTATAGTGTTAGAACTTCTATGATAAAGATCATCAAAGAGGTAAAATATTTCTATTTAATTCTTGATTGTACCCCATATGTGAGCTATCAAGAACAAATGACTCTAATAGTATGATGTATAAATATGTCTAGTAACAAAATAAAAATAGATGAGTACTTTTTAGAGTTCTTGAAGGTGGATGATACATCTGGATTAGGGTTTTTTTATGAATTATTAAATGTATGAAAGTCTCTTGATCTGAATGTTGATGATATGAGGGGTCAAGGTTATGACTGTAATGCCCCAAAACCCGGTGGTTCATTGATTACCCATCAACCCACAGAAATATATGTGGGTATTGGGTAGCCTGATGCCACAACTTGGAGTCCTATTTACCGGGATCCAATCATAAGTAAAAAGTGACCACACCGGTTCCACTTATCACATTTATGTACAAACATATGCGATTATATCATCAATACTCTAATAAGAATTTAATTACAATTCTTTTATAAAAAAACACTAGTTCTTATCTTTACAAAAATGATTACAAAGCCCCTGATCACACCCCACCCTACTATCGGCGGGTGTCTGCCACCCCCTGAAATCTGGCCGTTACACTCTAACGACTAGAAATCCTGCAATGAAGCGGCCGTATTGTTGCTTCCGTAAAATATTTTCTTTTCTAAACTTGTGATTTTATAAAATTTTGGCGACATAACGGTTGTATATAGGGCGTATCCAAAACCCTGTATACACAATTTTTACATTATATCAAGCAACAACCTCCACATTTTCATAAACCACATTATGTACATACGCTATATTCCTTTATACAAGTTCCAAGGTATTTCCATACAAAATTCTATTATCGCAGTAACTATCTTGCGATGTCGGGGGACTCTGTGTGCTCCAGTGTGGCATGCTGTGCACGAAAAATAGTTTTAAAGCGAGAGAAAATAATGGTAGCGAGCTCTCGGTGAGTATATCTTTAGAAATGTTTTGTTTTTTCGGAAAACATCTAAAAACTGTAAAACTCCCGTTTACATGATATTTTCCAGAAATATTTCTTTCTTTGCTTTGCTTTACTTTAAAAGTTTCTAAAACTTTTCTCAAATCTCTTGCTTTAAAAGTTGCTCAAAACTTTTCATAAACCTTTTGCTTCAAAAGTTTCTCAAAACTTTTCATAAACACGGGAGCACGGGCTCAGCGGTTTTGTTTTAAACAAACATGGGAACTAGGCTCCAGCCGTGTGTAATGGATGATTACAAAAGCGTATAAACAGCATAAATCATCAACCCTTTGGGGCCTTTCTAATAGTTGTACTACTAGTGAACACGGGAGCACGGGCATTGGCCAGTGCAGGTGGAAGGACACCGGGTCCACATCACCTAGGTGGAAAGGGCGTATTATCACCTTTTCGGTAAATATGGTGGAATTGACACGGGTCTCCATCACCATAATTTAGTTAGAGCTCTTAACCTTATATCTTGATCACGTGCCGGTCTCCTTTAAATGTATGATGCATGTTCTAAGTTTGCCGACGAACTGTCCCCAAAAAATGCATGTATGAAATCCTAACACCACTGCCTTGCGTCACGGAATACTCGACGGATGCTTGTAAGACTAGGATTTTTGTTAGGCCTATTTTACAAAATAGACTTTTGTTGCTTGCTTGCTCTTTGAAATATGGTTTATGGTTACAAAACCATTTAGCGCTAAACTCATTCTTTGCTTTTAAAAGTATGGTTGAATGAATGGCTTATTCACTTGTTGCTTGGTTTAAAAAATCAAAACCGTTTGCTTGTGTTAAACTCATTGCTTGCCTTTCAAACATGGTTTACAATGAAAACCATTTAAATCTGAGTCACAACGAGTTCGTAATATCTGTAGTATTTGGAAAAATAGGTTTGGTGCTCGGCTCTTTGTTTCCCGAACTTGAAGCGCCATCAGCTCTTTGCCTCCTTTGCTTTTAGCATACTCAAATGAATGCGACAGCGTATTAATCACCTAAATTATAGCGTATAAACTTAACGTACTTCACACGCAATTATTTGGAGTCACTTCTGACATTCCATATAAAGTCAAATTAACAATTTGCCCTTGAGCACTAAAGCTATAAAAAAAAAACCACTCATTTTGGCAAACCTTTTTCCAACAACACTTTATGGACTTTATAACCCAAAAATTATTCAAAAGGTCTTCAAAAATTATGAAACTCTCCAGATCAGTCCTTTATATATCCAATGACATCTCTTTAAACTTTCAATGTAAAATTCCTTCTCCCTAAGGCCTCGACCACATAACACAAGTTCTGGCATGTTTTTTGATTCCAAACTCTTGAATCACCTACTGTTATCCTTGATTTATGGGATCTTAACTCCATAAATTGGAAATGGTTTCTTCACTCATTTAAAGCTATGGTTCTAAGGTTTCTTCTCCAATTGGAATAACCCAATTTGGATCACCAAAACTCAAGTTATTGTATTTTATATCTAGATTACTCCAATTGGCAAAACAGAATCTGCACATAGCTCCACTTAAAAAAATTTCTGGACACTTTGGGTTCACAATTTGCATAAACTTCCTTCAGATAACTTATTCCCCTAGAAGTATATTTTACCCAGAATTTTGAATCACTCAATTTGGAGAGAGTGAAACTCCGCCTTGGCAAACCTTTCTGATCATACCCCAGCTTGAGCATAATCAGTGAGCTACGAGAGCTCACCTTTGATCCTGGCCCCAGGAACTTAGAGCTACAATATTCTCTTAGTTCCTTCTATACATTTGCCTCTCTTATGGTTCTTTACAATTGGAATCAATTCATTTTGGATGATTATAAGCAATCTATAGCAAAACAAAAACCGGGGTTTTACGAATTTTGACATAATTTCCTTTAAACCCAACATTTCTTTTTACAACAATTCCTCAAAACCAATATGGAATTCATCCAAAACAACTTCACAACACTTGAATTGGTGCTATGAACCTCAAACCTCAAAACCCTAGGTGAAAAATCCAAGAAACTCAACCTAGGTCCACCAATTCTTTTTTTAAAACCACATACTTTTGATGATTCCATGCTTACTTTACACCAATTGGGGTTTTACTCTCATAACCCCAAAAATTCAAAGGTTTGTGTGATCTTTCCACCAAACCCTAGACTAAAGGAGCATCAATTCTCCATGGGAATTCATACCAAAAACCCAAAAATAAAGGATTCCATACCTGATTTTGGTCTTCTCCTCCTTCTCCTTCCTCTTCCTTTCTCCCTTCTTCTCCTTTGCTCTCTTCTCCCCTTCTCTGGTTTTACTTCTTAGTTGGGTTAAAATGATTTTGGCTTTGTTTTTCCATTTTTATATTTTCAACTTTTCATTAATTGCGACTTTAGTCCTCCAAGCATTGAATATTGCAATTGTAGCTTATGTTATTTGTATTGTGGCCCGTCTCTAATTTGTTTATGATTCCCATCTCTCATTTTTGCTAAATGTGGTGTGCCCTTATTTCAGTACCACATCTCGGGTTTCCATAAACTTTCATTTCCTACTTTAGTCTCCAAAATACTACAATGTGACACTTGGTACTCTTATACACCCCTACAGTATCATGTATTGTACACTCTCTAGAGACGGGGTGTTACACACAAACCGGCTTTCTTCACCCTTGTGGCCTCAGATGCCAGCCGTCCATCGGCTTATATCTAACACCTTAAATGTTTTTCCCATGTAGGGTGAGTCACGCCTAGTAGAGAAAATTCCTACAAAAGGCTCTCACTTTAAGTGCGCTACAATATTCATCGACATTTTAGCATCAACATCCCAAGAGAATATGTTTAATTCTAAATAGAGATCCTATATGTCATCCTATGAAATGAATGACACTCGCATCACATCTGTGTGCCAAGTCTTTATCGACTCCCATTATACTCAGTGTTTGCAAGTTCTACTACATCATTAACGATGCCAATGTGTGATAAAATCCATCATTTGTGGATTACATCCAAGGTTAAAAATATTGATTTCGACGGATATATCAATACTTGGATTTTACGAACATATCGGTGGATATTTTTACATGAATATCAATATATCGGAAATTAACAAAAATACTTTGAAATTCATGAAAATGCTTTGTAAAAGTGTAAAAATGACATTAATAATCAAATATCCACATTGATATTACATTGCCATGGTCTTTCAAAACCAAAATGAAGATCGATGTGGCTCCATTGCAGCATTTAGCGAAGGGATCCCACGTGCTTGGTAGACAACACTCATACCAAGACTTAGTATTCCGATAATATTAATTATAGGATCGAACATATCATGCGTAAATGTCTTATTTTGTACACCTGACCTCTCAATGGATAGGAAATTCGAGGTTCACCCACATGCTTGTTTGAAATCCTTGTTGCATTTGATATGGAATTTGGAATGACATTTGTGGATCATGAGGATAGTTAATCATTTCATATTCACCAATGGAACCTGAAGGATGTGACGAAGGCTAACCATAACTCATTGTGTAAGGAAAAACATTGGCATCATTGGATTTAATCACTCAGATGGAGGCGCACCAGAATCAAACTAGCTTAGAAAAAATGAATCCTCATTTGGTTGTGTCATCCTCTTTTTCGACCTCTATAGTATTTTCCAATGGCTCTAATACCTCAACGACTTCCTGTGACTTGTATTTCATTCAGCATATGTGAAATCATTTTTACCAAAGGAATGGACTAAATGGATATTCACTTTGTTGTCGATCTACATTATCCCCACCATCATTTCCAGATTTACCTTACCATCATTGGGTCCCTTTTCTTTTTTAAGCCATCATAACTGTAGAAGTACTTAAAGAAAACTAGGTCTACAACTATGTTCAACACTTGAATAAAAAATGGGTCGAGAAGTGACAACGAGCTGAAATGAGTCTCTAGTGTCTTGACTAAAACTTTCATTATGAACTTATTTAGATAAAACTCACTCAACATCAACACGTGCTTCTCGAACATGTGCAGTAATTTGTGGATCAAGATTTCCATTTTCATCATCTAAATGGAGAGGTTTAACCCATTTGAATAATTGATTATCCTCTTCTTCATCAAACTCGGTTGAAATGTCAAGTAAATCAAGGTAATCTTTTTCAGCAACTTTATCGGTCTCTGCTTTCATATCTCATATCTTTAGTTTCATGTTGTAGGAACAAAAAACTAATTGTTGGTTTCTAGGTGTTGAAGTTGATTTCTTTGTTTTGTATGGATCAAAGCAAATGTGCTCCAATTTTTTCTACATGCCGATGATGATGCAAAATTAAAAGAAACTTAAGGGCCACCTCATCGGAGCAGGGTTTCCATACAAAACCACCATTCAACTACAATAAAAATTACTAACATTCAAAATCTAATAATAACATGGTAATGAACTTTACTTTTAAACTTTTAATGAGAAACAACACTCACCATGAACCATTAAATCTCTTGATACTATTGCTGCTCGATCACCGAATCCCCTTTTGGCATCTCGAAACATTATAAGTTGTGAATTCAAAATGAACTTGTCAAATCAATATATGTGTAAATGAAACCAAATAAATTGAATCAATTAATTAGAAATATAGCCTATTAATGTAACTCATTTTCAATAGTAGAAGATAATTTTCCAAATATTTCATGAACAACTTGGAGTAGCTCAGGGTCATAACTAACTCCAGGTCTATATTAAAATCTTGGATTAAGATAATATGTTACAAAAGTGATTTAGAATTAGCATGTGATAAAAGGAAAATGATATGCATTAAATGTGATTATGATATTGAATAGTTACTCACAGGCGAATGATGCTTCGAGGGTTTTATCCTAACAATCTCAGAGCGATTTTTTCAATTCACCCATCTTTGAGTGCATGTAAATTTTGCTTCATTACTTGAATCAACTCATACACAAATGGCATTGTAACGATTTCAAAATCAACAATGCAAAGAACTGTATTAGTGCCTCATAGATTGACACTAGGTTAGAGATCTTCTCCTAATATGCATGATTAAACATGAGTCCTTCAACCTCACGTCCAACGGTTGTTTGACTATGCTTGTGAGAAACTCATTCATCACTAATAAAGATCCTCTTCAAATCAACCATCTTTTTTAGAAGACTTGCTAGGGCAATATAATTTGTCACAAATCTTGTTGCCCTTGGACGCACAATATCTCCACCACAAACCTTTCTTATTGTTGCAAGCAACCAACCATGATTTTAGATGAAGTTGGTGATCTTTCGTGCATTGATAATCAAGTCGAAAACACTTTCTCTTTTACCAATATCTTCAAACATAAGGTCAATGCAATGTGCTGCACATGGAGCTAATATAAATTGTACTTCTTCATTAACAATTTCCCAACCTTCACAAATGTTGATCCATTGTCTATAACAATTTGCACAACATTTGCTTCGCCAACTTCCTTTATCACGTCCTTCAACAAACCATAAATGTAATTGTTGTCTTTGATATTATCTGATGCATCAATAAACTTAAGAAAAATTGTACTTCCTTTACAATATACCATGAAATTAATGATGCTTAATTTTGTGGGATCGGTCCATCCATCACATATAATTGTGCACTCATAGGTTTTCCATTTCTCCCTTTGAAGATTCACATAATCTTCCATGTCTTTATGCTCCATATTCAAATACTTGTTTTTTATTTCATATGGAGAGAGTGGCTCTATTCACATGCCTACAAATTAAAGTAAATAATTATATGGTTTGCAAATATAATGTAATATAATAATGTTATTAAAAACTGAAAACTGATTTTCACATACCAGCTTGTTGTGCACAAACAATCATGTTTTTGAAGTGGTAAGAGTCCCGCTTTAGAGGCGCAACACTCATATGAAGAATTTATCGATTAACTCCAGACATCATTTCTTTATCGCACCTCCTTAAAAAAATTTAATAATTTTTAGTTCATCATTTAAGATTTGTATAATGATGGAGCAAGAGGTGGTGATGGATTCGATTGTCTCACACTTTGAGATCTTGCACGCACTTACCGGGATTAGTTGGATGTGGTTGTGAAAGCTCACCTATTGCAATTATATATATTAGAAATGTTTGTAAATACGTTTATACTATAATAATGAATTTAAATTAAAAGATTTACCAAATTTTCTTTTACCTCTTATAATCTCTTCTTCTTCTTGTCAATTCCATTCACTAGCTTTAGATGGACGACATGCTACTCGATAGTCAGCTCACTTGTCAGGGTTTATGTCAACCGAATACATATAAACATCATCCTCCTCCTCCTCGTCATCATCATCAAAGAGATGTCTATGGCTACCACCCATTGTGCCTCGCAGTTCAGCTCGAATTTCTTCAATATTTACAACTTTCTTCATTTTAACGAAAAGTTGTCTCATTTCCTTTTTCACTTCGAGAGGCACATTAGGACACTTCTTTCTATTTGAGTGGGGGTCTGTACGTGATAAGTGAAATTTAAACCGAGTAATTCCGCAACTTTTAATCACCATACCACAAAAATTGCATATGGTGTCATTTTTGTTCCCTTCAATAAGTGTACAACATTTCCAAGCAAGATCACACGACCTCTAGTAGTGCTTCCACTTCCACTATCCATCCTATAAACTTCAATAATTGTAATCAATTCATATTCACAATCTCAATCTAAATATAAAGTTGCATTAATTATCATAAGTTAAAGAAAATGTGCTTTTTACATTAATTAACAATTTATTATATTTCATATTCATAATCATAATCTAAGTCTAAGGTTATATAAAATATCTAAATATATATAATATATATTCATATTTTATACATTAATTAACAAATTTTTATATTTCATATTCATAATTTAAATCTAAATATAAAGTTACATTAATTATCATAAGTTAAAGAAAATGTGTTTTTACATTAATTAACAATAAATATACATAATATATGTTCATATTTCATATTCATAATTATAATCTAAGTTTAAAGTTATATTAAATATCTAAATATACATAATATATGTTCATATTTCATACATTAATTAACAAGTTTTTATATTTCATATTCATAATCTAAATCTAAATATAAAGTTGCATTAATTATCATAAGTTAAAGAAAATGTGTTTTTACATTAATGAACAATTTATTATATTTCATATTCATAATCATAATCTAAGTCTAAAGTTATATTAAATATCTAACTATACATAATATATGTTCATATTTCGTACATTAATAAACAATTTTTTATATTTCATATCATAAGTTAAAGAAAATGTGTTGTTACATTAATTAACAATAAATATACATAACATATGTTCATATTTCATATTCATAATCTTAATCTAAATATAAACTTAAATTAATTACTAAATTGCACAAATGTAAGAAAAAAAATAATTAACATGGAAACATATCTTAAATTGCATAAAATTATGGCCAATGGAAGACTTGACCACCAAGAATTAACTCAAAATATTATTCCCCCAAGACTTGCGTAAATCAAGAATTGTTTAAGAGAGAATAGATGAGTTTAATAATATGAAAACTAGTGATTTAGGGCTATTTATGATTTTTTGAGTCAACCAATGCTTTTTTGGTCAAAACCCTTTTAAAATGAATTCGGGTCAGCTTGATTTTGATTGATCAAATTGGCTGTTAGATCTTGATTTAGCTTTTAGAAATCAATTCTAATCGTTAGATCAAGTCAAATATTCAAAATCCACCGTCAAATAAAAAATATGACCGTTGGAACTAAAGTGATTGAATTCTATACGTTGGATCAACACGGATTGAATTTAGTCACGATCTATAGGCAAATACCGGAGGATCGGAAAACAAGATGAAATTTTAGTTTCTTTCAGCGGGTCCTACAATATCACTTGATCTTTGGCCTATTAGACGTTGATATATCGAGATTTTGCCGATATATCTGGGGCCAATTACCGATATATCGATAAATGCAATAAAAACCTAAATAAGCTACGTTTGTCCTAAGACTGTTCCCTTTGATATTGTTGCCACCGATATATCGCATATTCATACCAATATATCGGCGATTTTGGCCGATTTTGGCCGATTTTTCCTTCATTTGACTATCGAATGCCGACATCGTGTTAGGATGGCCCGACACCTGAAATGTCGACAATATATCACAACATTTCCAACACTGATTACATCAAATTATTATTTTATAAAACAAATTCATTTATTTTCAAATCAAAATCTTTTTGGATGTTACAACTCAATAATGATTTATATATTCAAAACCATGTGTCTTTTTATGGGCAGTGAATTTCCGGGGTCCCACCATAGGCTTCGCACGCCTTCCTACACTTTCATGGGCTTCCACCGTTGGAAATATGTATAACCACATGTATCGGATCTTTCGTCACTGCCGGCACTCATCCCCGCTGCACATTCAACACATATTTTCATTTCCATGTAAGCACCCAGGCGACTGCTAGACTTCGTCCAACTAGCACGAGTCCACTAATTAATCACCAAACATACGCTTGATTCCATCACGCACTCACACCCATGTCATGCGATGTTCCTGCGCATAAATGCAATGCAATGCGCCATTACATGTTTATATCATGTCACATATATGATGAATGCTATATGGACAATTTAATTCATGCATATACCATGCATCTTGGACAATTATAACACATGCTTATAATTTCCAAACATTATTCATTCAATGTCAATACAATAACACACATGTATTAACAGTCACTATAATAACACACATATATTCATACAGCATAACAACATGATCAGCCAATATGCAAGCTGCACAAACCGGTCACAAGGGACAACGAATAGGCCATACACCCGGCCTTAACCATGACTCTAAAAGGCCATAGAATCAATCCAAATCACAATTCACACATAGGCCACAACGCCCGCCTCAAACAGGCCATAGTTAGGCCACAAAAATATCCATGGAACGGTCTCAAATCGTCCCACATCGCATTTAAATCAGCACCAAACCATCCCAATCCGATTAAACTGAGAAACAACCTAAGCTGCGGTAGTCCTAAAAAATGGACCATAACATGAGCTGTAGAAGAGGTCCAATTCGGATGATTCAAAAGCCTAACATCAAGTTCACAGATGCAGCTACAACTTCCATGAAGGACACAAGTCCAAAGTCCCTCATTTTCCCAACCGAAAACTTGTCCCAAAATCGCCCGTGGGGATCAAAACTCGGGCAAGATTCCTCATTCCAACTTACTAAACAAATTTCTTAAGGCAAAAAAAAAAACACAACCATTAATACCCCTTAGAGGAAAATAAAACCAAAGCAGGAAGAATCCCTACCTGAGTGCAAGGTAAGAGACGAGATTTCCACTTCCTTCATTGGATCTTCTCAAGGAAACTCCTTAATTTTAATACCCACGTGTAGCCCTTGTTGCGTAGACGGACTTTACTTTTTGGTCCGATGAGTCCCGACCATCGGAATGCCAAAGATCTGAGGAAGAAGCTCTCTGACTTTCCTCTTTCTCATTTTCTTTCTTTTTCCTTTCCCTTTCTCTTTTTCTTTTCTCTCTTTCTTTTCTCCTTTCCCTTTCTCTCTTTCTTTTCTCTCTTCCTTTTCTCCTTTCCTCTCTCGTATTGATTCGCAGCCCATAGGGTATTCTAAATCAACAAAATTTATAACCTAATACCTCATACTATCGTAGCATTGCTACTATAGTATAGGATCATCCATAGGGATGGGTTTTCTTTGTAGAAATGACTAAAACTGAGGTTTACACTGGTGGTTGTAGTTTAGATATTGGGGTTGTGATAAAAAGGGGTTGGTTTTAATGGTTATCATTGAAAATAAAATAGATTAGAATGTGGAAAGAGGTCCCTTGAAGTATCAGGATACTAGGCTTAGGTTCTTTAGGCAAATTAGGGGGTTTCCGTGTCTTTACCTCTCATTGGGGAGGATAACATATAGTTATCTCCCAAATCGGATCTTCATTTAGCTATAAAAATTTACCCTCATTACATATCTTTGAAAATGGCATTCACTACCCATTAATGCTCTCAGTCAGTGAAAACAAACATCTCCTTGACTCACCTTCCAGTGACATAAATGATAAATAATGAACATCACTGGATCTAGCATTAAGCATCCAATGAGCCCCGAAATCTTACCCAATATTAATCATTCAAGGTGATTCGAAGGGATCAAAACCTAAAGTTGAAGGGAAGAATAGTAATGACAGTGAATACCTGCGTGAAAAAAATGGAAACCCTTAGTTTGCCTTAGGATCCTTCACCCAGTGGCCTTCTACTTCAAGGAGGAAGGGGTTTTAGCCACTCATCCTCTGAGAAATCATCCTCAGAGGGTGTTTGGCCAGTGAGAAAGAGAGAAAGAAAATGAGAGAAATGAGAGAAAATGGGAGCTTGTTCGGCAAGCCTCCTAAAACTTCAATAATCAAAAAGTTACTTACAAAGTGTTCTTTGCGTATCATATACCACCAAAACAATATAAATTACCAAATTGTATATACTAAACACTATTACATGGGGAAAATTTGGGAAGAAATCAAAAAAGAAAGACAAAAAAAGTAAAAAAGAATGGCAAGTAAATTCGTAGTGCGAAAATTCACAAAGCTGCAAAATTGGCAAGGGCTTTCTGCAATTTCTCTATTTTATGCTTCGGTTCAGCCTCCAGTTCCAATAATTCAAAAGAGGATTTCTTTCATGCTTGAGATGGATCCCCATCTTCAATATAAATAGCCTGTGAAAACTACAAAAATTGCCATAAAATTTGATCACAAGCATTACTAAGTCTTTAACGTGCTAAATGGGTCAATTTGGTTGATTACTACGCAAAAAGTGCTCAAAACCCGGAGTTTTAAGAGTATGGAACATCACTATTTGGGTAGCAATCACTCCCCCCAACTGACACATTGCTAGTCCCTTAGCAATGAAAGAAGAAGAAAGCAATCAAAAGCAAGATGAACTATATATATCCATAAAAGATGGTTTTTCAAAAATGAGGGGATAATACCCAACTTTCAACAAGAGTCACCAAAATCCTACCCAAAGACTATCTCAGGAAGAGTGTGTGCTATGCAAATTCAAGTATTAAAACAGTGTCAAATCTTAGAGGACCAACCTGAAATCTTCCACAAAACCTAAGTGTTAACTTGATTAGTTTTCAAAAATAGTATGCCAAACTGTTCTCTCCCCCAAACCTAGCTCTTTCTACTCCAGCGGTACTAACTAACCTCAATAGATCGTAGACCCACTTTATTTCGTTAACTCTTTGGTCAGGTTGTAGGTGCAATGTCGAGTGGAATCGACCACAATTATGTCCATGTAACGGAGGTCCACCGGTGACTCCTAACCAATTAAGGTTTAAGGCATCAAGTCATAAGGATTTCTCAACCACTAACTCTTCAAGTTTCACCTCGAACTTTTAATAAGCTTTCCACATACAAATTTCTAAACTCCACCTATCCACCCATATAATGAGCAACAAAGTCGGTGACTCCCAACCAGTTGGTTAAGGGCATCGAGCTTTAAAGACTTTCACCATATACCCCTCGGACTGTGCTCAGATTTCAAGGTAAGTATCACAATTATTTTTTTCATTTTTTAATTTTTTTTTCTTTTCTGTTCTTTCTTTTTTTGAAAGACTCATTGGTCTTTTATTCAGGGGTTCTGACCTATTACAGGTGGTCAATGGTACTACGTTGGACTTTTGCAAGGCTTAGGAGGCAAGGCAGTTTTTCAGCTTATAATTGAAACCTAATGTGCATAGTGTGTGGTTAGTTCAAAGTGGAAGAAGTAAGGTTGAAGACAAGAAGGGTTTCAATAGTTCATCAACTCAAAAAAATATAACACCATTCTAACATCAAAAGCATTGAGACAAGGCTTCAATTTCTCGCATTGTAAGTTAAGAATTACAAAAAAAATTTGAAAATGAGAATCTGAAAGCATTAACTAAAACATGTGCTATACTGTAAAAAAAAAAAAAAACTAACTAATTAGCAAGTCATTCAACTAAACAAAATAGACTTGCACAAAACATAAACGAAACTTCTTTCATTAACTCTCCCCCCAACCGAATTTGTCATTGTCCTCAATGGGATCTGGAGTGGAAACTTAATGAAGGAAGTGATACTTCCTCAAGTAGTCGTGGAGGGTGGAACCTCATCCTCATCCTGTGACTAAGTAGGAGCAAAAGGATGAGCAACTGGTAGAGCTTACCAAGCCGCTGGTGGATCGAGTCAATCTCTCAGCCATCATGGAATGACTACTTGAGCTGGCAGTGGTGGAGCTTGTGATCCCGTGGCCAGCCGGGCCAAGTCGTAGGGATAGTGGCAAGCCCAATTGTTTCTGAACCTGAGCAAGGATGGTGGTATTCTAAGCAAGGACGACTTCGATGCGAGCCATCCTCTCGGCCATGGCAGCTTATGCAGCAGCAAAGGACTGGGATGTAACCGCGAAATTGAGGACTGGGATGTAACCGTGAAATTGCGAACAACGGCCATGATGGCAAGAAAATCCTAAGTAGTGATGTGGATAGATGCCACTGGTGGTGAAGATGAGTTGGGCCAGCCGCGCGATGAAGGTACAGAGTCAGAGGAAGAGCAAGCAAAAATATGCAGGGTGCAACAGTCAAAGGTAGTGGTCGCGATGATATCGATGGTCCAGCAGGTCAAAGGTCACTAATCTGTGAAGATCATCGGGAGATTCATCCTCAGATGAGAAGATGTCCGCGCAACCACGCTCAACAAAGAATGCCTCAAACCCGACTGTTTCTGACGGCTCAACCGAAAAACCTAGGTGCTCCAATACATGAGAGAGCAACCTAAAAAACAGCAGTGGAATGGTCTCGGCTTTGCTGAGGTGCTTTCTGTGTATTTTCTCCTTGAAGTGAAAGAGGGATGTCATAATCAGCTCTAGAGGGCTAAACTAAAAGCCCTCAGAAATGCGATATAGGGCCTCTAGGATGGTGCCCCAGCTCTAGACAACATGCTGAAGAGGAAATAGATTGGACTATAGCACGTGGTCCACAAAAAGCATCCCTGTTGGAAGCTGCCTTCGGTATAAAATAGGGTCAGCTGATGTGTCTTGGGAGAGATGCGGACCCATCTCCGGGCGAAGGATAGGGCCCACTTTGCCTATAGTCCTTTAGATGGCAGGCCTTTGGAAGTTGACGGTAGCGATATCGGTTGCTTTGAGGATGCCACGACGACCATCGATAATGAAGTGAATAAGCGGTGGGGTGGCGCTCACCTGGAGTGTAGATGCGGTAAGTCAGTCACTGCTCGGGATAGAAAAATCAGGCGTGGGTCACAAACAACTGAGAGTTGCCTTGGCAGCCTGTAGAATCCTCAAAGCTCCGGCAGTTCAATAAAGCTAGAATGCCATAAAAATGTTCGTTGTGGAAGTCCTTGTTATTGTAGCCAATGTTGCCTACTATGGGGTCACAAGGGAATAGTGGCCTTTCGATAGCAGAGAGGATAGAGCCAGGTGAGTGGAATGTTGGCTGAGGCACCCGGAGGAGGTGGAGACCATGGAGGTACTACTTGGTGTGGCTGAGACTCTCTAGGGCCGGGTCTAGCGGTGGAGTGGGGTGGCTTTGCGGTCATGGGTAGGAGGATGCGGGCGCGGGCTGGTCCTTTGTGTATCATCACCTGCTTGTGGGAGGTAGTGGCGGTTGTGGGAGCGGCGGCGGCCTTGCGGTGCGGGCTCCTGCGACGGGGATTGGCATGGGCCGGCGACCTTTGGCGGAGCCGTGTGCCTTGGGCGGGGAGGGGCCCGCGGGTGTTAGGACAAGGCGTGGCCTGCTCGGGTCTTTCAGAAATTTGCCCAGATTGAATGGATAGGGGTTTGAGGGGAAAGGGTTTTCGCGGGGATATTGATTTTTAAGCGGAAATTTGAGGCTGTCCTATTATGAAGGATGGGGAATCAAATGAGGGATAAAAAATGAGGTGGGAAGGCTTGGGAAGTGGGGGAGCAATGAAGAGTAGGCATAAATTTGAAGGCTTGGGAACTGACATGCTCAAGTTCGTAGGCTTGGGGAATGGGGGGTGCGCGCATAAAATCAGGCAGTGAGAGTTGCGAATTTTCGCAACCCTTGCGAAAAATCCTGCAAAAATAGGCTGACTTTGCGAAACTTGCAGCTAAAATTTCGCAGTGCGAAATCCCTACGAAATTTCACAACCCTTGAAAAATTTCCTGCGATTTTCCTTTTGAGCTTTGGACCTCCCTGCTTCAAAAAGTGCTTCTGACTAAAAACAAAACGGGAAAATTCAAATAAAAGCCGGGGAAAATAAAAGAAACTTCTGATTAAGATTAAAGGGAGTTTTGAAAGTGTTTTGAGGCTGAGGAGGGTGAGCTCCTCCTTTAATACACGGTGTCAAAGAGGCGCATAAGGCTTGAGGCGGTGGCCATTCACTTTGAAAGTTTTGCTCTTATTTGAGCTGAGAAGTTCCACTGCTCAATTGCGATAAACTTGATGAATGGTGAAAGGACCAATCCACCTGGACTTTAGTTTTCCCGAAAAGATATGAAGTTTAGAATCATAGAGTAGGACTTTATCTCCTTTTTGGAAATGTTTTCAAGTCACCATTTGGTCATGCCATTTCTTGGATCTCTCTTTAGAAATTTTGGAGTTGGGTAAACATATTCTTGTTCCCTCCCAATTCATTGAGGTCAAGAAACCTCTTTACGTCGGCTCTTTCCAAATCCATGTTGAGATTTTTAATTCACCACTTTCATCAAAATGTTCTTAATCTCCTTGTTAGCTAGCTCAACCTGTCCATTGGTCTGCGGATGGTAAGGAGTGGCCACTTTGTGTTTCACCCCATATTTAGCTAGAAGGGTTTCAAATGGTTTGTTGCAGAAATGGGTACCTCCATCACTTATTATAGCCTTGGGGACTCCAAATCTAGAGAAGACATTCTCCTTTAAAAATTTTAGCACCACCCTGTGATAATTTGTTTTACAAGGGATTTCCTCAACCCACTTGGACACATAGTCCACCCCCACCAAGATGTACGAATAACCGAAAGATGTAGGGAATGACCCCATGAAGTCAATGCCCCAAACATCGAATAAATCTACTACCAGAATTGGGTTCAAGGGCATCATGTTACGGCGAGTGAGCTTCCCAAGTCTTTGGCATCGATTGTAAGTTTAGCACATAGCATAAGCATCTTTGAAGAGGGAAGGCCAGTAGAAACCGGATTGCAGGACCTTCATAGCTTGTTTTTTATGAAGCAAAATGACCTCCATAGGCATTTTCATGGCAGTGGCTGAGAATCCCCTATTGTTCTTCTTCAGGCACACACCTTCTAATGATTTGATCCGCATAGTATTTGAACAAAAATGGTTCCTCCCAATAATAGGAATGGATTTTGGTGAAGAAATATTTCTTATCTTGCGCTTTCCATTCAAATGGGACTTCCCCTGTTGCTAAATAATTAGCAATATGAGCATACCGAGGCATTCTCTATGACGACGAGAGACTCCTCGGGGAAATTCATCTTTAATGGGAGGACTGTGGGAGTCATGAGCTATGGTCAGTCTGGAGAGGTGATTTGCCACTACATTATCCACCCCTTTCTTGTCTTTGATTTGGAGATTAAATTCCTGAAGTAGGAGAACCCACCTGATAAGTCTTGCTTTGGCATCTTGTTTAGTCAATATGTACTTCAAAGCAGAGTGGTCTGTAAAAATAACAATGAATGACCCCACTAAGTATGCTTTGAATTTGTCTAGGGCATAGACTACTGCTAGCAACTCCTTTTCTGTGGTTGTGTAATTTCTTTGTGCTTCATTCGAGTCTTGCTCGCATAATAATACGTGGGGTTTTCCATCTTCTCTTTGCTGAAGCGCTCGATGGAAAAATCACTTGCATCATGCATCACTTCAAAGGGCGATTGCAATTGGTGCTCTGCTAGGTCACGATGGTCGAGGTGTGATTTGAGCTCCTCGAAGCTCTTTTGGCACCTTCCATCCTAAACAAATTTAGTATCCTTAACCAGCAGCTCGTAGAGGGGTTTTGCAATTTTTGAAAAATCTTTAATGAACCTCCTGTAAAAACCTGCATGGCCAAGGAATTGCCTCACTGCTTTGACATTTGTTGGAGGTGGTATCTTAGAAATAAGTTCAACCTTGGCTTTATCAACCTCGATGCCCTTGTTGGAGATGACATGTCCAAGGACAATTCCTTGATTTACCATAAAATGGCACTTCTCCCAATTAAGCACCAAGTTTTTCTCAATGCATCTGTTTAGAACAGTCTCAAGGTTGGCCAAGCACTCCTCAAAAGCACCTCCATATATAGTGATGTCATCCATGTAAACTTCCATGATGCGTTCCACCATATCACTGAAAATACTGAGCATACACCTTTGGAATGTGGCAGGTGCATTACAGAGGCCAAAAGGCATTCTCTTGTAGGCATAGGGTTCACAAAGGAGCGTGAAGGTGGTGCTTCTCTGGTCTCCCACAACAATTTCTATTTGAAAATATCCAGAATAGCCATCTAGAAAACAATAATAAGGGTGTCCGGAAACTCTTTCTAGAAGTTGGTCAATGAAGGGTAAAGGAAAATGGTCCTTCCTTATCACTACGTTTTGCCTCTTGTAGTCTATACATACCCTCTAACCTATGGTAAGGCGTGTAGGCATATTTTCTCCCTTCTCGTTTTGCACAATAGTCACCCCCGAATTTTTGGGGACAACATGAGTAAGACTCACCTAGGGACTGTCTAAAATAGGGTAGATAATGTCGACCTTCAGCAATTTTAGAACTTCAGCGGCCACTACCTCTTGCATGTGGGGATTCAATAGTCTCTGTGGTTGCCGCACTGGTTTGGCTTCCACCTCCATGTAAATGTGATGAGTGCAAACCAAAGGGCTAATTCCCTTTAAATTAGAGATTTGACATCCAATGACTTGTTTACACTTCTTGAGGATTCCAAGAAAATTGTCTTCCTATGAAGCATTTAGGGATGAAGAAATAACCACAGGGCATTGGTTGCCCTCCTCTAAGTATGCATATTTCAATTCTGTGGGGAGGGGTTTGAGATCGAGCTTTAGGGGCTCTTCCTTTTCTTTCTTCTCTTTGTCTTTCTCAGTTAACAAGGGAAGGATTTCTTCCTTCTTTTTCCAAGGACAAAAAGCAGCACATAAATCTGAGGGTTCATCCAATTTTTAAGGAAGCTCTGCCAATTCCTTTATCAATTCTACCTGTAGCTACAGCTGCTCACACTGTTCTTCCACAATGGTGTCAATCAAACACACCTCTTCTAGGTATTCTTCCTCGGCGTGAACATGCTTTTTGCTGAGGTGAAAAATGTTGAGCTCTAGTGTCATATTGCCAAAAGTGAGCTGCATAACCCAATATCAACAGTTGATGATTGCATTTAAGGTAGCCAAGAATGGCCTCTCGAGTATAATGGGCACATAATTGCCTCCCACAGCTACTGGCTTAGTATCAAGAACAACAAAGTCCACTGGGTAGTATAATTTGTCCACCTACACCAAAACATCTTCAACAATGCCCTTGGGAATTTTTACTGACCTGTCTGCTAAAGACAAGGTGATAGTAATGGGTTTCAATTCTCCTAGCCCCAACTGCTTATAGACCAAGTATGGTAACAAGTTGACATTGGCCCCTAAATCTAATAATGCCTTTTCCACACAAGTTCCTCCAATGTTCATTGATATGGTAGGACACCCTAGATCTTTGTACTTCACTGGAGTCTTGCACTGTATGATGGCACTCACATGTTATGTCAAAAAGGCTTTCTTTTCCACATTCAGTCCTCTCTTTCTGATTACAGTGCACAGGTCTTTTAGAAACTTGGCATAGGTTGGAACTTGCTTAATGATGTCTAAAAGGGGAATGTTGACTTTCACCTACCTCAACACTTCAAGAATCTCAATTGCTTCCTCTGGATTTTTGCTCAAGAAGTCTCCTCCACACATAGTCTCGAGCAATTGCTTCATGGAAGGAGAAATTCCATCATAAAAATAGTTGACCAGCAGCCATGTGTCAAACCCATGGTGAGAGACAGCGTGGCAGCTTCCATATATCTCGACTTGTGCATAGAATTTTTCATTCTCATTAGCTGAGAAGGCAGAAATTTGCCTCTTCAAACTGTTTGTTCTGTGAGTGGAGAAGAATTTCTTCAAAAATTTAACCTGCATCTCAATCTAATTTCGGATGCTCCTTGGCCTCAGGGAGTTGATGTCACGCCCCTACCCCTGTTTGGGTGAAGATAGAGGACGCGACACAGGACTGGGACTCCTTCACCTGCTTTTCGGACATTGGTGGGTTGATTGCAATAAACAAATCCATAAGGAAATAAAAATTGTAATACCACCACCGTATTGGTGGTTAGCTGTCTTAAACATATTCCTAAGTCCCATTTACTTGTACATAAATAACTTTCACTATTACAAAAACTTTTACATATACATTACAAAATCAAATTCAAAACCGATAGGTGCACTCCACATAGATGTGTTGGTTACTGACTGTGCGGAATGCGCGAATGTCTCTTCGGTTCCTACACGGATGAAACACTCTTGCTAAGCTTATAGCTTAGTGGGAAACAGATATGGCCACTTGAAGTGGTCCACATTTAATCTGAGATATCATAAGCATATGTGAAATTTATGTATACAAAAATTCTATAATAGAGTTTTTCATGTACTCCATAATTTGCTTGTATGAGAACTTTCATATCTCCCGTAGGAGTTTAGAACATATATTATATACAAGGAGTACGAGGTGTCTGAGAACAAATAGTAGAATTTCTTATCTTACTTCTTATTCATTATTGATTCTTATCATTTAATTTCATGTATCTTATTATTCGAATTATACAACATATAGTATTTACTGCACTTAGACCTCTAATGCGAATGAGAAGGACCGCAGTGCAATAGGTACCCAAAGGTGCGATTGCAGTCTTCGAACAAAATGTGCCTACCCATGTAGCAGTGTCATAGCACTGAAAGTGTCGAAACTGTCGGGCGTGCACGCCCGCGTATGAGTGTCGTGGCCTTGCTTGGGAGATGCTAAGCTCAGCGATCGAGAAGTTCCTTACGTAACGAAGTTTCGTAGCACGCATTAGCGTCTTAAACGCCCAGTCGAGGCGTCTTATCCCACATAACAAAAGTGTTGTAACAGCAGCGAGAGTCTTCGAAGCAGCGATCAGAGAGACTTGATCTTGCCCTTAGCAGGTCGCCAGCTTTGCGAGAGTCTCCGAAGCAACGATCGAATGTCTATCCATTCACTATTCGGTCTTAAGCACAATTATATGTATTTCTGAACTCGTTTTATCATTCTTAATCCCATTAACAAAAGAGGGCAAGAAATAATTTTTCATATAACTTTTATACTTATACGAACCCTTTCATTCACTTATTAGGGTCCTCATTAATCCAATGGACAACCATTCATTGACTACTTGAAGAGATGAACTAAAAACGGAGACTTATAGGTACGCTAAGAGGCGGAGCATGCTACGCTAGAGCGGACAGGAGGAAAGTTCGAAAAACTTGAGCCTCATGGGTTCACTGAGCGGAGGGCTCCTGCACTGAGTGTGGACTACGCACAGGCGTAGGTGTCGGTAAGCAAAAATGGCTAGTACTGCCATTTTTCATCGGAAATCTTTCAGCAGCCACCATTTCGAGCAATATAAAATAACTTAAACCCGACCAAAACACATGTATTGAAAAGTTAGGGTTTTCCTAACCCAACTTAAACAAGTACTTCCAATACCAAAGTTTCCAAACTAATATCCTTACTATAGTTTCCTTACACAAATAGTTTCCATACCTTGCTTTTCTTCTCCTTCTCTTCTTTCTTTCTTCCTTCTTTAGTTTCTCTTCTTTTCATTCTTTCTCTATTATTCTTACGTAAAGCCTAACCTTCCACAAAACCAAAAATGAGATTTATAGTTTATCCACTTTTTAATGTGTCTGTATTTGGCTAACTATTCCACAGGTCAATTTACTCTTTTGCATTTATGTCTTTTATTCTCTTCTATTTGAAATGTTCATTATCTTATTTCAATTTAGTATATAATCTTTCATCTTATGCCATAGGTCCTTAAATTGGCAAATTACTAATTTATCCTTAACTCTTGGATAATCTCGTTTTTATGTTTTCTTGCCAGCATTTACTCTTTAGGAAAAATACAAATTTTACTTTCCTTGCTCTACTGTAAACCCCAAACCAACTACGGTTTAATTCGAGGTGTTACAATTGAGCCAAATTTTGGCTTTATCCTTCAATGTGAAAGGGAAAAGCTTAAGCCTCATTAAATCCACAGTGGTAGTCTCCTCCTTGAAGGTGTTGTAGACCTCCTCAAACTCCCTCATGTGCGAATAAGGGTTCTTACTCTCCATGCGATGAAAAGTGGGAAGAAGTGGCACAAGGTAAGGCTTTATAACCATTTGCTCAATTGGAGGCACTATGCAAGAGGGTGCACTCATCCGAGGAGGGTGTATGTGGTCCCTCATGGATCTATATACGTTGGGATTCCTTTCCACTCCCTGATGACTTTGTTGTTCTTCTAGTGGAGGTTCCATTGGGTTTAAATTCAAGCACAATTCAGAATCTGATTCCTATGGAATGCCCCAGCTTTAACTAATTAAGCCTTACAGTTTCTAGAAGCCATTCAGGGCCTCACTCCACACATGAAGAAACGGGACTGACACCGAGAAGAGAGCAAAATAATTCTACCAAAGGGTTAATGTTAGCTAAAGAATTAAATATATATCTCATAATTGAAATGAAATTAGAAGTAACACTAGTAGTAGCGCTAAAAGAATGATAAGAGAAGACACGGAGCTTGCTGATGAGGGATCACAAGTGTTCGACCACACGTTATCCATTTGCACTAGAGCACCATCGAAACATGACATCATTTTGATTATAGCCTGGTATGGTGACTACCAAATCAACAAATTTATAACTAATACACTCGCCCTACCGTAACATTTGCTACTATAGTATAAGCGGCTTCCCAAGGATGATCCACAAAGATGGGTTTTCGCCATTAGAAATGACTAATACTTAGGTTTACAGTGATTATGATTTGGATATTGGGGTTGTGATAAAAAGGGGTTGGTTTTAATGGTTATCACTGAAAATAAAATAGATTAGAATGTGGAAAGAGGTCCCTTTAAGTATCAGGACACCAGGCTTAGGTTCTTTAGGCAAATTAGGGAGTTTTCGGGTCTTTACCTCACATTGGGGAGTATAACATATAGTTATCTCCCAAAATGGATCTTTATTTAGCTATAAAAACATTACTTATTTTAATAACTCTTTGAAAATGGCATTACTACTACATGGCCCAATCTTGTGAAACCAGAAAATAATTTTAAAAATGGAAAATGATCATTTTTGATGAATCGGATAGTGAACGGACTTCACCAGTTTGGAATAATCTCTCGCTGAAATCTAGCTACACGTCAAATTTAGTGAATGGGCCGGTCGGAGTCTACGTTTTGAAGAGCCTAGAGTGTCTAGATTGCCATAAAGCAGGGTTTAAGAGACATGTGATGTGACAAAAGTCATCTATATACCCATATGACATGTTACGCATAAAATGAGAGATCAGATGGATGGCTTGGGTGTACCCAATTAATGTCTAAAGAAAAATGAATTTTATTAGGAAATTAATAGAAAAAGATTCATAATATCAAACAAAGCAAATAGTGATCTTTGCTTCTCCAATGAAAGGCCAAGAACGTGCGTGTACAATTTAGGCAATATGGGTGAGTTTGTGATTTAGAGAGAGAATGAGCTCTTTCTTTCTAGATTTGCGGCCGTTCAGACCGTCGGTTTTCGACGGAGCAAGAAGCAAAGTCGATCTACGCTGCGAGGGCTACGCGTGGACACCAATTTGGTGGAGTTCCGACAACTTCAAGAGGTAGGGATCTTTTCCTACTCGTGTTATTCTTTATTTAGATCCTGTATGTAAATGGTTGGGGATAATCCTAGGCTTCAGTTAAGCCATGGAGTGTTTCGATTCTCGAAAACATTTAAATAGTGGAGAAATCCCCATTGACATGGTACGTGAATGATGAGTCTGCTGATGAGTGCAAAACTCATATGTTTTGAGATTCATTTCACATGCTATTTGTGCATTTTATATCCATATTCATGTAAAACTATTAAAATTTCCTCTAAACTTGGTTTTTGTAGGATTATTGATGAAAAGCAAGTAATTTAGAAATGAGCAATATATTTCCAAAGAAAGAGTCAGCAGAGAGTCTCACGAGTGCACTTTGGGAAGATGAATTTTTCTGTACCATCTAGAACATCAAATGGTTCAAATTCCCTCATAGTTTGCATTCTAAAATTCAAAGAGCTTTCCACTTAGTACTCACACACCCAAATCAGAGTTAAAATGAAAGAAGTTATGAATCGGAACCAAGTTGGAGAAGAAAAATAAGTTGATGTCCGAAACTTAGTCGCGACGGGTGTGTTTACAGAAAGCAGAAAACTTGTTCGTGACCCGAGAAAAGCGGTGGCGACCAAAAGCGTGCGCGACCAAAAAGCGCTGGAGGAAGCACAAAAATGTAGAAAATTGATATTTTGACCTAAATTGAAGCCCATTTCACCCAGGACCATATATATACTCGTTTTTTTTAGGTAAAGAGGCGTAGGAAGATTGAAGCCTCTCATGAGGTTTCTCTCTAGGCCTTATTTTCCCGGTTCTGAGATTTGATTTGTTTTAGATTTTAGAGAGTAGTTTAGAGCAGATTTTTTATTTCTATTGAAGAAATTTCGGTCTTTGTATATGGTCAGATTTCACTAAGGTTCAGATAAAAATTGAAGCTAAAAATATGGATTTTCTCTCTCTCATGGGTTTTCTCCTTGTCATTTCTTAGTTTTTGCTGCCAGTTTTTTATTTTTAATAGATCTTAGAGTAGTTTGAAGTAGATTTTATTTCTATTGAGCGATTTTGGTGTTGTCTTAAGATATTCAATTTATTTACTATTGAGCGAATTTAAGCTTAAATGCGGATTTTTCTCTTCTTGTCTCTTGATTTCTTTCTTCATTTCTTACTTTTGTTTGATTGGTGATGATTGGAATCCGGTAATGAAACACCCTCACAGGAGTGGGGATTAATTGTTGGTATTCGGATTTGCCGGTTTCGGTTATTTTGTGGGTTTGGCGAATGTATATAGTATTATTGTTCATATAATTAACTGTTTAGAATATTAGTAGCTTATACCCAGAAAAGAGTTGTATCTTTGCTCTAATTTCCAGGAGGCCCTCTGAGTGACACAGAAATGGAGATTCCTGAGAGTAAAGAGCGGTAACTTAGGGGTATGTTAAACTAATATCTTGGAACTAATGAACTTTGAAAAATTACTTTGATAGATCACTAATTTACTCATGGTGTGAGGATTAATTAGATGATGTATTAATTTAGTTGTCGGAGGTTTCTCCTTAGTACGATAAAAGGATCTTGATCCACGTGTTGAATCCTAATTAAAGAATAGAAAATTTTATTAGATTTGAAGGGCGAATGCAGTACATTGGAGAAGGCTTGCATTTTCACGTCATAGGAGACGAAATTCTTAGATCTGAGAAATGGTTATGAGAAGTATTGAAAAAAAAGAAAAAACAATCAAACCTTAAAGAAGTGCCAAATTTCTAAGTATTATTTAGACCCATTTGTCCTTCAAAAGGAATAGATTGTGTTAGATAGTGAAATGTATAGTGCAGGAGAAATCCAAGCTATACATTTAACTCTTGGACAAATCTAGCATTCAACTCACAATTGTTGTGCTTTCAAGGAAATGCAAAATGTTTTGTGAATAATTATCTCCATCCTTAGTGACTCTCTTCATACCTTTTAGAATTAAGTAGTTGTTTATTTGGTAGATTTTTAGGATTAGTTTTAAATCAGTTTTTATTTCAATTAAATTGATTTTATTCCACATCCTATTTGATATCCTAAATAGTGAAGAATCCTTATAATCGGGGTGATCAAATTCGATTGAAGACCTCGATCTCAGTGGTCACGATATCAGGACTCCACAGAGTCTACTTTATTACTTGTATGACACGATAAACTACACGGAAAGGGGATGAGTGTTGGTAATACTTTTCATTTCAGTTTTTTAGTACACTTACTTTTGTTTCAAATCGGTTTTGAGTATTTACATTCACTTCCTTGGCCATATTTTCACATACATTGTTGGTCGCTCGATTGAAACGGTGCCAGCCAGGAGGTTTATTGTTCACATGAATAGTGGCGTGATTTTGGTGTGGATTTTTATGATGTTGGGTGATTCAAAATGAATTGCTTGATTGGTAAATTAGCTCATGTGAGCTAATTTTAGTGTTTATTGATTGAGAATCGAATAATATGAATTATGGGAATTAATTGTGTTAATACATGCATATATATATATATATATATATATATATATATATATATAATATATATATATATATAACATGAATGACTTGGAATTGTGTGAGAATTAATATGTTAATGCATGTAATTAGAAGTGTTAACATGATGTGGAATTATATAAAAATATAATTGTGTGTAAGCCATTGAAATGAATTATAATTAGCTCAAGTGAGCTAATTTTGATGCTATTGATGTGAATTAAATAACATGTGGCATGTATACAAATTTTGTTAATATATGTGTAAGTGATATATTCGCATGTGTGGTTTGGAAATAACATAATGCATTTCATATGCACCGGGGCAACCTAGAAAATTAGGTGTGAGTGCATGGCATGAAAGAAATGAAAATGAGGTTTTTCTCGCATTGGCTTAGGCATGCGTGAGGGAGTCGGTGAGAACTCGAGACACGGGATTGAGTGTGTAGACATTTAAGTAGGATCATGTATTTGCTTGAGTGTGTGTTTATGTTGAATCATTGCATGTGCACTTAGGTAGGGTGTAACCCATGTAGGAGATTTTCACTACTGGGCATTGCTCACCCTATCGAGGGAATATTATTTTAAGGTACACAGGGGTAATTCGAGGAAAGGCGACACTCTTTAGAGTAGATTTTTGAAGAAAGTCGGGTTATGGCTTTGATGTTTTAGTATAACATGTATTGAAGATTCTTCATTTTAATGTGTTTATATTGGAAGCAATGTAATAACTCTTGAGCTATTGGGACATAGTTGGTGTATTTTGGGGAGTATTTATGTATGGGCCCAAGTGGCCATTTTTACTCATTTTATTCGTATGTTGACCCGAAGTGGTCGTTGTAAAATTATTGGGATAGGTTGTGTTTTGGGTAGAGCTCCCGGGCCTGAGAGACTGCCCAGATTTTCATGAGTGGTGTTGGGTTATCCGACGTCCACGAGTGTTCGCGGGTTGACGGGTTGTCAACGAGACACCTCGGTTTTGGGGCGTCATAAATGCTCTCAGTCGATGAAAACAAACGTCTTCTTTACTCACCTTCCAATGGCTCATAAATGATAACTAACAAACATCACTGGATCTAGCATTAAGCATCTAATAAGCCCCGAAATCTTACCAAATATTAACCATTCAAGGTGATTCGAAGGGATCAAAACCTAAAGTTGAAGGAAAACGATGGCCAGCGGTGAATACTGCATGAAAAACATGGAAACCCTTAGTTTGCCTTCGGATCCTTCACCCAGTGGCCTTCTACTTCAAGGAGTAAGGGGTTTTAGCCACTCATCCTCAGAGAAATCATCCTCAAAGGGTGTTTGGCCAGTGAGAAAGAAAGAAAGAAAATGAGAGAAATGAGTGAAAACGGGAGCTTGTTCTGCAAGCCTCCCAAAACTTCAATAATAAAAAATTTACTTACAAAGTGTTCTTTGGGTATCATATACAGCGAAAGCATTACAAATTACCAAATTGGCATAAACTAAACACTATTACACATGAGAAATTTGGGAAGAAATAAAGAAAGACAAAAAAAGTAAAAGAATGGCGGAGTAAGTCGAGGAAATTTCGCATTGCAAAAATTCACAAGGTACAGGAAAATTCGCGACCTAATAAATTTACGCATTTCCACGGCAATCTGAAATTTACGGGGTTGCTAAATTCGCAACCCCTTGCGAGAATTTCGCGACCCTTCTGAAATTAGCGAAGTTACGCAATTCTCTATTTTTCTATAGTTTTCTCTGACTACGAGGTTCGATTGATTTCTTCATGCTTGAAATTTGGATTCTATCTTGATATATAGCTTGTGAAAACTACAAAAATGCCATAAGAATTTGATTCGAAGCATTACCCCTAGGTCCTTAGCATTGCCAAGGCGAGTCAATTTGGCTTGATACTACGCAAAAGTCTTTCTTAGGAGTGTTAAGAGTATGGAACAACACTATTTAGGTAGCAATCACGTATCTCACTCACTCGAACTTACCTCCCATTTATACTTAACTCTCACTTATCACCCCTTTGCATGAACTTAACACATGGCTTGCCATGTGTCCTACATGTGTTACTATGACACAAGTCCTCATGCCATGTGTCACTCATGACACATGCACCATGCATATGTCACATGGCATGTGTCATCATGCCATGTGTCACCCGACACCTGTTACCTTGAAAAACGTGAAATTTCGACTATCTCGGAATTCAATGAATTTCACCTAAGTAACTAGATTTCAATGGTAAGGTCCGCTTCATCATCTAAGATCTAGAAAAAAATTCCAGGTTTTCAACCTGCATTATAGCGGCAATTTATGGTTTCTGTCATTTTTCAAATTTACCTGGGTTTTACATTCTTCCCCCCCTTAAAAGAATTTCGTCCCTAAAATTCACACTCACATACACATACAATCACATGCATATGCAAAAGTTATTTAATATCATATGACTAAAAATATACCTTCCTCCTCAAATAAGAAAGGATAATTGGCATGTATCATGTTTTTGTGTTCCCATGTTGCCTCCTCCACTCCTCGGTGTTGCCATAACACCTTAACTAGGCTCACGGTCTTACGTCGCAAAACCCGATCTCGGCTATCCATGATACGTTTGGGTCCCTCCTCGAAGGTTTCATCCGCATCAACAACAAGCTTGCCCCAGTCCACTACATGAGTCGGATTTGGAGTGGACTTTTGAAGCATGGAGACATGGAATACCTTATGAACACTCGATAAGTTTAAAGGTAATGTCAATCGGTAAGCAACCGTACCCACCCTCTCGAGTACCTCGAAGGGCCAAATATACCTTAGCAATAACTTTCCCCACTTGCCGAATCTGACCACTCCTCTCTTAGGCAACACCTTTAAGAAGACATGATCTCCCATCTCAAACTCTAGGGGTTGTCGTAGATGCATCGGTAGTGGCTCTTTTATCGGCTTTCTGGCCGGGTGAGTGCCAGGCGTATCAAATCCACCTTCTCGAGTGTCTCAACCAACTACGGGCCAGGTGGTGGATCTTTCTCCCACCTTAGATCGACAAGCGGAGATCGAGCAGCCTCCCATATAGTGCCTCATGGGGTGTCACTGTATGCTTACCTGATAACTATTGTTGTAAGCGAATTCCAATAAGGGTAAATGCTATTCCCAACTACCCTTGAGATCAAGGACGCATGCCCGTAGCATGTCCTCTAACGTCTGGATGGTCCTTTCTGACTAATCGTCCGTCTGGGGATAAAAAGTTGTGCTCATCATCAACCATATCCCCATGGCTTGCTAGAAACTCTCCTAAAAATGGGCCGTAAACCTGGGATCCCGATCCAAGACTATGGATATTGGCACTCCATGTAACCGAACAATCTCCCGTATGTACAATCTGCATAATTCCTCCAAGGTGAAGGTCATTCGCATAGCCAAAAAGTGTGCCAACTTAGTAAGTCGGTCCACTATCACCCATGCCACGTCATGCTCTCGCAATGTTCATGGTAAATGGGTCAAAAAGTCCATCGTGACATGTTCTCACTTCCACTCAACTACCTCTAATGGCCGGAGTAATCCTGCTAATCTCTGGTGCTCATCCTTTATCTGCTGACATACGAGACATCGATAAACATAATTTCCAACATGTTTCTTCATCCAACTCTAGTAATATTGGCAACGAAGATCATGGTACATCTTTGTGCCACCTAGATGCACAACAAAACGAGAGTAATAAAACTCCTTAAGGATCTCATATCTCGAGATCTGTGGAAATGGAAACCCACGACTCTCTTGGCTATCTTAGAAGACTTACCATCAGGAGTGAATGGCACAGCCTTCGTCACTTGTACTTTGATTATACTCGGTCACGTGGATGATATCTACATGTCATGTCCACTAGGACTTGATTACAAACCTTAGTAGGGAGGAGAGGCGTACCTAAACTCCCAGAAGTACTCTGGTCGACCATTGTACCATAGTCACAGCGTCAGCGATCTAGAGGCATCTGCCATTCCCGAGAAGCCATACTAGCCAATACTCCTCGTGATTTCCAGCTGAGTGCATCAGCCATCACATTTGCCTTACCGAGGTGGTAATGCAAAGTGAACTCATAATCCTCCAGATACTCCATCCACCTGCGTTGCCTCATGTTGAGGTCCCGCTGTGTGAAAATGTACTTCAGACTCTTGTGGTCTGAAACACCTCAAATTGCTCATCGTATAGATAGTGGTGCCAAATCTTCAAAGCAAAGACAATGGCCTTTAACTCCATATCATGCATGGGGTAACTCTGCTCATGGTTCTTCAACTGGTGAGAACCATAGGCCACAACCTTCCCGGACTACATTAAAACACATTTAAGTCCGCCCTTAGAGACATCATAATACACTGTGTATCTCTGTCCCCTTTTTAGGACTATCATAATAGGAGCTGAAGTAAGCCTCCTCTTCAATTCCTGAAATGCCCTCTCACACAAGTCATTTCACTCAAACTTGACCTCCTTTTGGGTCAATCTTGTCATAGGTGCAGCTACTTGGGAGAAGTCCTCAATGAACCTCCTGCAATACCCTACAAATCCCAAGCTGCGTATCTTCTCGAAGGCCGACTTGATCTCTCCCAATTCATAATTGCCTCGACCTTCTACTCGGGTCACGGATACACTTAGTGACACCACATGCCCCAGAATCTTACCTCCGGTAAGATTTAGGTACCTTCTTTGAGATTTGGCACACATACAACTTATGGTCTCTCGAGGCACAGATAACAATCCTAGTGACCCTGTTGTTCCTCCTCCCGAGTTGGAGTGGGTCGAATGTCGTCAACGAATACCTGTTCAAGCTGATCTAAGTGAGGTTTGGAACACCCTATGCATGAGATCCATAATGTCGTTGAGGCATTACGTCGATCGAATGGCATCCTTATGAACTCAATGCCCATCACTGCGTCTGAAACGTCATCATAGGGTTATCTACCTCCACAACCCTGACTAATGGTAGCGTCGCGAGAGATCTATCTTAGAGTAAACCCGCGCCCCTCTCAATTGGTCAAATAAAGCATCAATCCTCGGCAAAGGGTACCTATTCTTGATAGTAACCTTATTCAACTGCCGATAGTCTATGCAAAGCCGAAAGGTCTTGTCCTTCTTCTTGGTAAACAACATCGGAGCACCTAAAGGTGAAGTGCTCGGTCTAATAAAACCCCTGTCTAACAATTCATGTAATTGGACCTTGAGTTTCTGCAACTCAACAGGCGCCATTCTATGCAGAGTCATCGAAAAAGGTGATGTACTAGGGTGCAACTCAATAGTGAAGTCTGCATCCCTATGTGGAGGTAATCCCAGTAGTTCATCCGGAAAAAAGGTCCTCATAAACCACCCGAGGTAGACCCCAATCCTATCTCGCCTCGTCCTCCAAGGTAAGGCTTGCTAGCCAACCCATTAACTGTCCGTGCCATCTAGAATCGTACATGGCTCGAGGTAAAGCATCATGCTTAGCCCCCTGAAACATAAATCAAATACCATTTGAGGTATATGCAATAACCTTCTTACGATCTGTCGGTGGCGACTCGGTGTCTGAATTAGCGATTCATCCCGAGGATGACATCAAACTCAGAACATGTAAAGTGACTCTAAGTCACAATGGTAGAATCGCAGGATCTCTAACTCCACCAACCTCGACATATTTGTTCAACGTTCACCCTAGTTCTTAGGGGAGAACTCACTTGCAGTGTCTTTTCCAAGGTTTCAACCTTCAAGCCCAATTTAAACTTTGAGATTTCTCTCCTTATCTAACTAGTAGTGCATGAGCCAACAACTAATAGACCTCAATATTCTGAACCATTCCGTTCGTTCCTTTTTTCGAACCCTTAAGGTTATGTTTTCTAACCCTAGTGTTCCTCTTTTTCCATATACTTTTTACCATGTATATATTCACACAACACATAACACCTGATGTGTAGCATATTAGAGCCTGAAACATGAAGTACAATGTAGATGCAATGGTCTATACCCATGCCCATCAAGCCTTAGGTAATCGTATACCTAAGCTCTAATACCAAGCTATGACGCCTCAAAACCCCGAGGGTCCATTGATTACCCATCAACCCACAGAAATATCTATGGGTATCGGGTAGCTCGATGCCACAACTTGGAGTCCCATTTACCGGGATCCAATCACAAGTAAAAAGTGACTACACCGAGTCCACTTATCACATTTATGTGCAAACATACGCAACTATATCATCAATACTCCAATAAGAATTTAATTACAATTCTTTTATACAAAAAAACTAGTTCTCATCTTTACAAAAATGATTATAAAGCCACAAACCGGCTTTCTTCACCCTTGCGGCCGCGGATGAGAGTCGTCCATCATCTTATATCCAATACCTGAAATGTTTTTCCCATATAGGGTTAGCCACGCCAAGTAGAGAAAATTTCTATAGAGGCTACTTCTCAACTAAACACACATGAAATGTTCACCCAACATTTCGCATTAACATTCCAATGAAGAATATGCTAATTTTAAATGGAATCCTACATGTCATGCTATGAAATGAGATGACACTCACTCATGCATCATGTACCAAGTCTTTACCGATTCCCAATATACTCGGGTCCTTACCAACTCCTACCACACATTGCGTTGCCAATGTGTAATAAAATCCCTCATTCATGGATTTCATCCAATGATCATTTTATAAAACAAATTCATTTGTTTTCAAATCAAAAGTTTTTTGGAAGTTACACCTCAATAATCATTTATATATTGAAATATGTGTCTTTTTATAGAGGCGGTGAATTTTCGAGAGTCCCACCGTGGAAGCTTATGCCTTCCTACACTTTCTGCAGAAGGCTTCCGCCCCTTTGGAAATATGTATAACCACATGTGCCAGGTCTTTGCAGGGTATCTGTCTTACTTGCTATTACCCCACACACTTTCATTTTCATGTAAGCAATCCTCCGACCCTGTTAGACTTCGTGGCTATGCAAGGTCCACCAATCAATCACCAAACACGGTGTTGATTCATATCATGCACTCACACCCATGTCATCACGATATTGGTACATAAATGCAATGCGTGCGCCATTGCGTAATACATGTCATGTCACATATATGATGAATGCTATATGGACAATTTAATTCATGCATACACCATGCATCTTGGACAATTATAACACATGCTTATAATTTCCAAACATTATTCATTCAATGTTAATACAATAGCACACATGTATTAACAGTCAATATAATAAAACACATATATTCATACAGCATTATAGCATGATTAGCCCATATGCAGGTTGGATAAGCGATCCCTGAAAAGGGACCCGTAAATAGGTCTTACACGGCATAACTCATCCTCTTCATGATAAAAGGCCATAGAATCAATCAAAATCACAATTCACACACATGCCACAATGCTAGCCCCAGCAAACGAGGCCATAGTTAGGCCCTGAAACCGGCCGTGGAGCGGTCTCAAATCGGCTCAATCCCCGGACCTGGCCAGGCAACAACCTAAGCTAAGGCAATCCCGGGAAATGGACCATAATGTGAGTTGTAGAGGTCCCGGTCGGGTGATTCAAAAACTAACATCGAGTTCACCAGATGCGGCCTACGACTTCTATGAAGGACATGAGTCATTCCCTCATTTTCCCAATGTCAACCATATCCCAAAATCCGGCGATTAGTGGCCCAGGATGAAAACTTGGCAACATTCCATGATTCCAAAATTTGGCCCGGCAGGTAATGGGCAAAACACAACCTACGACCCTTAAATTGGAAATAAATCAAAAATGGAAGGCTCCTTCTGCTCTTGGAGTGCGATGGCAGGTTTCGAATTTCCTTTGTGGATCTTGGTGAAACTCCTCAGTTTATTCTGCGTGTAGCCTCATCGCGTAGACAAACTTTACTTCTTGGTCCAACAAGTCCCAACCGTCGGAATGCCAGAGATCTAAGGAAGAAGCTCGTCGACTTTCCTCTTTCTCCTTTTCTTTCTTTTTCCTTTCCCTTTCTCTTTTTCTTTTCTCTCTTTCTTTTCTCCTTTCCCTTTCTCTCTTTCTTTTCTCCTTTTCGCTCCCATATCTCACTCACTCGAACTTACCTCCCATTTATACTTAACTCTCACTTATCACCCCTTTGCATGAACTTGACACACGGCTTGCCATGTGTCACTCACATGGCATGTATTACATTCCATGTGTCTGCATGTCACTATGACCTGATCATCATGTAGTGTGTCGCTCGTGAAACATGCACCATGCCATGTGTCATGGCAAGTGTCATTCTCAATAAGTGTGTTCTGCGGCTGGTTGTCTCGAAAAACATGAAGTCGGCTATCTTGGGATTCAACGAAGTCGATACAGGTAACTAGATTTCAACAGCAGTGAGTCCCACTTCTTCATCGAGATCTGAAAAAATTCTGAGTTTCAATTTGCGTGTAGCGGCAATTTACCATTTCTGCCCTTTTCAAATTTACCCCTGTTTTACAATGACAATGATTCTAATATGAAAGGAAAACACGAGAAGTTCAAAGAGATTATGAAATAAATCGAGGGCTTTATATCATATTAAATTCTTGACCATAGTCTTAATCACCCTCTTTGTGATCTGACGCACATTCTTGTGTTAAAGTTGTTTCATTTTTGGAATTATAAATACCTTATATTCATTGTTGCAAATTCTACAAAAGATGGGAAGTTTTACTTGATAATGTTCCATATAAGCATGTGAAATCTTGTGTAATACCTCGATGGGAAGAATCAAATTAAAAGTGTTAAAGCTATTAGATTTTAAGCACCTCGAAAATTGGGTTAGCCTTTGTTGCAATTATTACAAATCTTATGATGATGCCGAGTCAAAGGTGAAGCGAAAGTTTATTTGGTGCCCTTGAGAGTTTGAATTTTTATGGTTTGATTTATTTTGGTATGAAATTTTATTTCTTATTAACACGATGAGTAAGAAATTAGCAATCTAAATCTATGTGCATTGACACTACAACAAGGGATTGGAAGATTGCCAATGTTATTTTGAAAAATATAGAAATGAAGGGTTTGAATCTAGCATGAATATTGTCAAAAGTCTTACATTTGATATGAATATAGAGCTAATACTTCCGACAAAACGTTGTGCCTTTAGGAAAAAAACAATTTGATGAGAGTGATCATGATGAAATACAATCAGCCGAGGAGTCCTTTAGAGTTAATTATTTTTTGCTTGTTGTGGATATTGCAATTGCTTCTTTGAAAGATAGATTTCAGCAATTAAATATATTTGAAAATATTTTCAGATTCTTATTTGATTCAAAAAAGTTGAAGTCGTTAGATGATAATGAATTAAGATAATCTTGCACTAAATTTAAGATTGTTCTTTCTCATAATAATTGTCGGATGTTGATGCAGATGACTGTTTTTCTGAAATGAAAGTGTTGCAAATGACTTTGCCAAATATGTTAATGTCACCACTTGAAATTCTCGAGTTTGTCAAAGCTGAAGATTGTTATTCAAATGTTTCAATTGCTTACCGCATCCTATTAACGATGCATGTGATTGTAGCATCCGTCGAAAGAAGTTTTTCAAAGTTAAAATTATTGAAATCCTGCGAAATCGTCCCGATGTCGCGAAAGATTGAATGGTGCAGCAATTTATGTGAAGAAATATGTTAAAAAATATTGATGTTGACACTATTATCGATGATTTTGCATCTAGAAATGCTCGAAAGCAATGTTTTTTATGAACATTTGTATGCTTATTCTAAAATTCGATGTTTTTATTTAGATTGTAAATGATATGTTATTTGTTAAGTCTAATAAAAACTATCATTCACAAGCAAAAAAGTTTTTTTATTATGGATACTTGAACTTTAATTATATACATTATGGACCCTTATTTGGTTACTTCGCCTCAAGCCTTAAAAATATCAGGACGAGCCCTTCTTGTAGGGTGTTTGGTAAAAACACTTAATAAGCTTCTAATAGTTAATTATATACAATTCATAGTTTTTTTTTTTTTTTTTTTCTGAAATACTCCTATAAAATTTTACATTTTCAATTTTTATCCAATAAATTCTCAAACAAATTTTTATTTTTATAAACTTTATCTAATTATTTTATTATTTTGTAACTTTACATTTTCCATTTTTATCCTATAAATTCTCAAACAAATTTTTATTTTCATAAACTTTATCTAATTATTTTATAATTTTGAGATAATATTTTTATTAAATAATTTTATCTAGAAGTTTATCCTTTTTTTAAATTGAAATTTCATATAAATATTTCAAATAAAAATTTGTCTTAATTTATTTGCCATAATTATACAAATTCAAATTTTATTTTTAATTTGATATTATTTTTTTAATTTTATTTTTAGATATTTAATATAATAAAATCATAAATCAAAATAAACTCTACTTCAAAATAAAAATTTTATAACATGATTTATGAATATATTGACATAGAAACAAAAAGAAATGAAAAAAATGAAAAACCTAAATATTAAAATTAATTTTATTTATAATAAAGTATGCTTTGCTAAATGACCTGATTATTAATCTATAAGATCATATTAAAAAATATATAATAATAGATCTCTAATTATTTAAAAACAATTTGGGTGTTAGATTTTTTATTATACTTTAGTTTTTATTAATATTTTGATCTAATGAAAATATAGGGGAATCGAAATCAAACAAAGGTGAACAAAGTTTGGGGTTATAAATAGGAAAAGAAATATGCTTTTAACCTATGTAGGGTGTAGTATTGTGTTATTTTTCTCTAAAAAAATTAGAGAATTTCACTTGGGTTTTTACTTGTGTAATTGCATGGTTTTGCTTGTATGTGCATTGTTTTTATATCTTTCTATCATGTGTATAAAGGTAAATTTACCTTAAATTAGCTATTAGTTATCAGCTATCAACTACTTATTAAGTAGTAATTTATAATCAGCTATCAAAACCAAAAAAGGCCTTTTTTTTTTTAATTCAAAATTTGTATTGTTCATGCCACGTTTAATTGGCAAGGTTCAAAGTTTAAAGGAAGGAGTTTCTCGTTCCAGGGTCAAGTCCTAATGGGGACAGTTTAGTACATTGTAACAAAATGTTTAGTTGTGAAGAAAATTCAAATTTGTTTTCTTTATAAATTTAGAATATTAATTTTTTTTAGTTTTTACTTTTTTAAATCAAATTTAATTTTTTATTTCGTATTACAATTTGAAGATTTTTTTTTTTTTTTTGCTACCTCATGGCATATATTTGCGCTCAACTATTCTAGGATTTATTTTAGAATAGCATATTTTCCTTCTAAAGAGTCACACTAAATCAACCTTATCCTTAATATTTAATTCAAAATTTTGTTTTCTTTATAAATTTGGAAGAGAATTACTTTATTTATTTTGTATTACAATTTGAATATATATATATATTGCCAAGTACAAGGTTATTGAATTGGAAAGTTACAAAAATGACAATTTATTAAGATAGAATCTAGGTATTATTAAATACAAGGTGGCACCTGTAGAATCTACAAAACCATGTATTTTACTTTCTTTATGCCAATTTTACAATTATTCCCAATGGGAAACACAACATGGATAAGAATTCATTTAAATTAACAAGTGGGAGTTGAGATAGAGACAACCCATTTGGATTTGCTTCATTGTCATTGTACTTTTTATCATGTCAAACGATCTTTCATCAAGAGTTACAAAAGTTAACACGATCTTTCATCAAAAGAACAAAATCGCATTTCTTCACAGTTATACAAACATAATTATCTTGTTTTTTTATTGAAGTTATGGCTTAGGATTCTGATGTAGTAAATTGTTCATGAAGCTTGAGCTGGATTTTTCTTACTTCTTTATCACTTATCTTTTGAAATATTAGGCAACGTTATTATATGAGCTTGACATAAATATAAGTATTTTACTTTTTACTTGATCATTATACTTTATAAGCTCATAATTTTGCTTCAATATATATATATATATATATATATATATATATATATATATATATATATATATATATATATATATATATATATATATATATATATATATATTGTTAATCTTCCCACAACATTAGTAGTCATGAAGAGCGCAATTATATTTAATTTAGAAATGTTTTGTAATTTGTTTAAACATAGTTCTTAAAGCTTGTTTGTCTTGTGCTTTTTCCTCCATTTTTCTTATGTCATTTTAGTAAAATTTCACACATGTTCCTTTTATTCCATTCTTCATATAAATCACACTTATGTGAGTGACCATCTTCTTTAACTAATAACCAAAAAGGTATGCGAAGAGTGAATTTATTAACGGTTGGTACAAAATTGTCCATATAAATTAAATTACTTAATCCAGCTCATTAAAAAGTCTTGGAATTGCTAAGTTTGAATTTCACGAGAATAAGTTTTTTGATAATAATAATATTGTTTTTTCATATTCTCTTTATCTTATTATAGCATTTGGAGTTGAAGATATCAAATTATGATCGTTAGTATGTTAAATCGGAGTCATAAATAATCTAATCACTATTTTATCAAATTTGTAGTCAATTTATTATGCTAGATACTGTTTTTCATTTATGTTATTAGTATTTTCTATATTCTTTGTATTTTTCAAAACAAAATAAAACTGAGAACTGATTGTATTCTCCATGTTTTTTTTTTTCTTTTTATTTTTTAGGACATAAAACAGTTTTAAAAAGCAAAAAGCAATGAATCCCCTTAATTCCATTGACAAGATGAAATAATTCATATTCAGGTCTGCAAGTGCGATGTCTTATGTCTGCCGGTTTACTGGTTGTGATTCATTCCATCTTCAACCTATTGGAAAGACCGTCTCTGAGGTATGGTTCATCTAAGAATATCTGCAATTGGTGCTAGTTCATTACTCCCGTGTTTTGTTGCTTGATTGCATCTGTGCTTATGTTAAGCATTGAGAACATGGGTGATATGGAAAAATCAGAACTCCAATTTTCTGACTGATTTATGTAATAAAGTAATCAGATTTAACTATTTATCATTTACGTTAATGCAGATAAACTTAGAAAAAAAAGTTATTAAGACATTAAAAGTTATATAAACAAAATTTTCAGCACAATAAGACAGCTTGCTGGTAGAATCTTGTGTGGTTTGTTGGTAAACAGCTTTGCGCACAGAATGTCATGGGCTTCATTGATTCAGGTTTTGGGAACAGTTTCATTGCTTCTGAAAGTAGGAACAATGGAAATGACCTATGAAACATGTTTTCAGGGATTTACAAGCATAGCACCCCACCTCATGTGCGGCCTCCTTTTGAGTTGTGCGTAGCTGAGTAAATAGGGAAAATAAGTGTTGAGATTCAAATTCATGATCTTCCAAAAAACAATGCTCTGATATCATTTTCAGCTATCAATTGTGACTGTATTATTGATATTGTGCCTCTTTCTTTTTTTCTTCTCCTCCTCACGAATAACAGTGTAAAATATCTTCCTGGGTTTTGTCCTGTTGTTCCTCAAGAATGCAGTGACTGTGGGAAGAAATTTAACTTGGGTGGGCCCATCTGGTCTGCTCCCATCCATGATCAAGGATGGGTGACTTCCATATTAGCAGATGTAAAATCTATGACAGACTGGTATTCTGCTTATAATCGAATCTCTGCTGTGTTGACAACAATTTCGCAGGTAAATTCTTTGTACATATTATAATTCATTGTATTAAAATATCAAGTTTGGATGCATTTGGTGCTGCTGAAGTAAATCCAGGATACTCATTTTTGAAAAAGAAGGAATTTATACTTCTGTTTTAAACAATTCCAGAAGTCTGCAGTACAGGGCATAATTTCCTTTGTGCATCTAAATATTGTTTAATGGTTAAGATTAAAATTGATTGGTAATGCATACCAATTCAACATTATGTTGCATAAAGTTTACCACCATAAAGGTAAATGTTCTGTCAAACAGGGAGGAACTTTTCTTTTCAGAAAATAGATATGACATGTGAAGTGTATTGATACAACCATCTTCTTCCCGCTGCAGCTATCACACGACACTCCTGCTGTGGAGACTCATGGCCCACCTGATGAAGTTGCTAAGGAAGTTAGGGAGGATGCTAAAGGTGTAGGTCCACTTGAGACCCAAAGGAGCCATCAAAATGCCTAAGAAGCTAAATGACTATGTGAGTAAATTGTGAGGGTCTTTTTTGTGTTTTCCCAAAAAGGGTAGTGAGTGGTTTTTTTAGTGTGCCGCGTGGCTCGTCTCTTATGCTCAATTTGTTTTGAGAAAGATGAAAGTTGTGAATCTTGTTTGCATTTGTAATATGATTTTCATATGTTTTATGCAACATAAATGCTAGATTCGCACCAATATCATATAAGAAAGCTTTAATCCCCAATTTGCTTATGTTTTGCAAGATTAGAAGGAAAATCAAGCAAAGTGATGGAAGAAATCAATTGAAGAGAAAGTTGCTATGCTGCAGGCGAAGATGTTCGCCACAACGATGGGATACTCTCACCTTGACGAAGTAGTTCGCCGTTGCGAAGGAAATCAAGAAAACAAAGTTCAGACCTCGGGTTCACAACAGCGAAGATATCCTTTGACGCGACGAAGAGGTTCGCCGTAGCGAAGCAATCCTTCGTTGTGGAAAAGGGAGCATTGATCAGAAGACAACCCTCAGGTTCGACAAGGTGAAGAAGCCTTCGCCTCGGCGAAGGACAGTGGGTTGGACCAACAAACAGCGATTTTTGAGCCCATCCGTGGCCAATTTTCCATTGCTTATAAATAGATATTTTGTAGACTTGTTGAGAGTTCGGTTTTTGGAAGGAGAACACCCTCCTTAGGGTTTCTCCTCTCTTCTTCTTGAACCACTTTAGGGTTTGTGATTTTGTTCATTCTACTTTGGATTTGGTGTAATATTGAAGAACCCATCAACTAGAGGACCTCATTCAACTTTGGAGCTGAGTTTAGAGCATTTCTCATCTTATATTTGTTTTGTATCTCTAGCTCTCACTCTCTTCTCGTCTCTTTCATTATTATGGATGTAATAGACATAATTTTGATAGATTTGTGGGTTATAGTGAGTAGCTAAACTTTTATCTAGGGTTGATTGTTTAAATTGATATTTGATTTATATATCTTTTATAATGGTTTTGTGAATTCATGCTTGTGTGGATGTTAGTTAGTTGTAGTTGGTTATTATGGTTTAACTAATTAATCCCATCTTGAGGATTGGGTCTTGATCCTATACTAGGGCATCCTTGGTGGCCTTTACGATTCATGGCAAAATCTGGTCTCGGGTCTCTTAAGGTATGAATTAGTTAATTGAAATACTAATTAACCTAATTAAAGAAGTCTAGGGAGTTGAGATACCTGTATAGATGGATTCATTAAGTAACATCATCTTAGCGTGATAAGTATTGGGATCATTGTGGATCGAGAGATTCGATCAGAGTAGTTTTAGGTAGTCACATTGTATGGGCCGAGGGTATTAATAAGATTCTCGAGAAAGCCTTTGTCTTATAAAGTACCTGCCAATGATACCATGGTCAAGGAGAATAGGAATTAATGTGAGAAATCGAGGAAGGCGAAGTGTAAGCTGCTCATGTCAGTTCCTTGGACATACAGTGTTCAACAATCAATGCTTAATGAATATAAAGCATAAATGCATCAATGGAGACAATCAATTCTGGAATCTTTCAATGAATTATATTCCCGATATTACTCCATTCATTATGAGTGGACATTGATCACACCTTGTTTTATTTTTTATTTTTTTGTTTTTAGTTTAGTTTTGGAAAACCCTTTATCGCTCAAATATTGAATGACTTAAGTAGTCAAGGTACTTAGTCCTCGCTAAAACCACACCTTCCTTATGGGATTGATATTTAGATTTGTTAGTCTACTGTAACCTTTGCACTTAACAGAAAAATCGCTAACAAAAGACACTTGGAATAACAATCTCAACAAAATTCTTCTCTCTTACCTCTCTCCTTTGTTCTTCTTGGAGTGCACACCTGCTCGAAAGGTGAATTCTCACCCTTAACAATGTTGCTTTCATTCCCGTTTTCACCCTCTTCGATTTCTTTTCAAACTCCATGGCTTCTTCAGACAACACCCAAAGTTTGCAACAACAGCTTGATTCCCTCTCCGACTCCGTCCATAACACTCTGCAATAGTTCATGCTCGTCGTGGATTCTAAGATGGCTAACCTCCAAGCTGAACTTTGCAATGCCACGCCGATTCGAGATGGCTCTTCTTCAGCTGCAACACCTTGTCCTGGCCACGATATACCGCCTCATCATCTCGACAACTCCATCCCACGCCCCCATGAAATTGGATGTACCTCATTTTGATGGCTCTGACCCATCTTCTTGGCTTTTTCACATTAAAGCTTTTTTTTATTTTCATGGCATGTCGAAGGACACTTGCTTACAGATCGTCTCATTTCATTTAGACGGTCTTGCGGCCGCTTGGTTCCAATGGACCCATCGGAACGGTCTGTTCTCTTTGTGGAAAGCCTTATTGACCACGGTACAACATCGATTTAGACCTTCAACTTACGAAGATTGCACGGGCAGCTCTTAAAGATCACCTAGACAGGTTCCGTCATCGATTTGCACGCCCAATTTGAAGAGCTGATGAGCAAAGTTACTGGTATCTCTGAGCCCCTTCTTATCAGCTTTTTCATCACCGGCCTCCAACACAACATTCGTCATGAGCTTCAGTTCCACTGACCTTCGTCGTTGACAAAGGCATTCTCCATGGATAGGGCGTACGCCGATCGCTTTAGGGATAGATCTCCTCCATGGCGTGGGTTGCCACTATCATCAATGGTTACTCGTTCTGTAGTGAGCCCAACCCAAGACCCATCTCCTTCAGGCCCAAATTCTATGTCTCAATATTCTGGAATCCGACCCAACCCACCAACTACTTCTCTCATCTAAAACCCTACCTCGAATCAACCACCGCCTCCACCTCAGTCTACTTCATTGCTACCAACACCAGTATTACCAATCTGTCGCCTCACACAGACAGAGCTTCGTGACAAGCGCGAGCGGGGCCTCTGCTACAACTATGATGAAAAGTTCGGTCCAAACCATCGTTGTCAAAGCAAATATCTGCTACTCCTAAGATGCGATGAGGAAGATACCACCGTCGAAGCGCTTCTTAAGGCCACCGATGGGTTTGTCGAGGAAATTTCTGGTGACATTTCTACTCTTCATGCTCTTTCATGTCAACATCAAGGAAAATCCCTACGGGTCTTTGGTACTCATTGTCTTCATCAATTTCAAGTGCTAATTGACAGCGAAAGCACTCATAATTTTATCAAGGCGGCGTTGGTTGAACAACTGGGACTTCGTGCCATTCCAATTGCCTATGTTCATGTTTCGACAGGCAATGGGGCCTCTCTTATTTGCCGGTATAGTTGTCCAGCTACTGTCCTTGTGCTTCAAGAAATTTCCTTCACCGTGGATTTGTTTGTTTTAGCTATTTAAGGTCTGGATGTTCTCCTGTGGTTTCCGTGGCTCCAATTGCTTGGTCGTGTTTCACATGACTACTCTACTCTTACCATGGAATTTTGGTGGCAAGGACAACACCATACCTTGACTGGGGAAACTTCCAATCTGCCCACCCCAGTGTCACTTCATCAATTGCAAGCTCTAGTATTGGGTGGAGATTTGCCTCAACTCTTTGAACTCACTAGTTCCCCTGTTATTATTCCGAACACTTGCTCCAATGACCTGGATCTTTCCCCTAATCTTCCCATTCTTGTGGCTAACATCTTGCTCAAATACCAAAGCCTCTTTTAGGCCCCAAATGGCCTTCCGCCCCATCGGGCTATTGATCATCGCATCCATCTGGTTGTCGACACTAAGCCAGTGAATGTGCGCCCATATCACTATCCATATTATCAGAAGGCGGAAATGGAAAAGCTAGTTCGCAACATGCTACAACAAGGGATTATTAAGCCCCGCCATAGTCCTTTCTCCTCTCCATTCTTACTTGTTCGTAAGAAGGATGGCACTTGGAGTTTCTATGTTGACTACCGGGCTCTCAAAACTGCCACTGTGACGGACAAATTCCCAATATTGATGAGCTCCTTGATGAATTAGGAGGTGCCACAGTGTTCAGCAAATTGGACATGCGTGTTGGGTACCACCAAATTCGTGTTCACTCGAGACACCTACAAAACAGCTTTTCAAACTCATGATGGGCACTACGAGTTTCTTGTGATGCCTTTCAGGTTGACAAACACCCCATCCACTTTCCAAGCAACAATGAGCCAGCTCTTTTCCTCCTATCTTCGAAGGTTCGTCATTATTTTTTATTTTTTTTTTTATGATATTTTAATTTACAGCTTCTCCATGATTGAGCATTTGGATCATTTAGAGCTAGTTCTGTACCAATTGTATTCACATCATTTTTATGTTAAGTTCTCAAAATGCCTTTTTTGTAATGAATCCATTAACTATTTGGGCCACATCATCTCTTCAACTGGGATTCATGCTGACCCTAAAAAGATTGAGGTTATGGTTCAGTGGCCTGTCCCAAAGACAATTAAATAGTTGAGGGGATTTATGGGATTAATATGCTATTATCTTCGATTTATTGCGGGGTACGACACCATTAACGAATCTATTGCAAATAAACTCCTTTGAATGGACTTCAGCAGCTAGTTCTGCCTTCGAGGTGTTAAAACGTGCCATGGTTGCAGCCCCAGTTTTGCGCCTATCGGATTTTACTCAAGAGTTTGTGACTGAGATAGAAGCTTCAAATGAGGGCATTGGTGCTGTTTTAATGCAGCAGGGCCATCTGATAGCTTACTTTAGTCGAAAGTTGGGAATTCAACTTCGCAACTCTTTAGTGTACATTAGAGAATTGCACTAGGTTACTACAACAATGCTTAAATGGCGCCAAAACCCGCTAGGCCAGTCCTTTGTGATTTGTACTAGTCATCGAAGTCTTAAAGCGCTCCTCCAATAGATTATTTAGACCCCTGATCAACAAGCTTATGTTCGCAAACTGCTAGGCTTCCAATTTCGCATTGAGTATAAACCTAGAATTACCAACTGTGTCGTCGACGCGCTTTTGCGTGTGCCGGCAAAATGGGAGGACAAAGATGATATTGCAGCCTCCACTTTCCTTGCTCTGATTTCTGGTTCTTGTTTCATCTTCTGGATCAGCCCAAACATGAGAACATCTTTGGCCCACTACCACCGTTCCATCATATCAAAAGCCGGGGAAGATCTTACCTCTGCTTCAAAGTTGCACATGGTTTATTGTTTGGGGCCAGTTGTCATCAGCCGGGATTACAATCATTAATTACTCATAAATTCTGCATTACCTAAGTGGTGGGCGTAGCCGGGTTAAACACACCCTTGCTGATTGTCGACCAAAATTTTATTCACAATATGCGACCAGATCCATCATAGACCATATTCAAGCTTGCCTCTTGTGGCGTGAAAATATTTAACTCAAGCTGATTGGTCTTTACAACCTTTGCGATTCGAAGAGATGGGAAGATGTCACCATGGACTTCATCCTTCGGACTTCCAACTGAAGGGGCTTTTCGGTTATTTTGGCCAAATATTGATAGTAACCGATACCATTTTGGGTCATTCTGAGGGAGTTCCTGGTGATATGAGTGGCCATTGCTGTGTGATGTGTAGTGCGATCATCTAGTGGTTTGATTCCATAATCTCATGCTGAGAACAGGTTTTTATGAGCACACTATGGCGGAAACTCTTTGAGTTGAGCGGCACTCAATTATCAATGAAGTACTACGCAGGATGGCGAACAGCTGAGTTGTCATTATTCATGTTTATATCTTGACATTACAAGACAAACCACATACTTGGGTGTCCCTCTTGAGTTGGGCTGAATTCCATTACAACATCAGTTATCATAGTGAACTTAAAATGCACTGAAGCTACCCTTCATGGTGGCACACTACAATTCTACAATATACAAGGGGCTCTACTTCAATCCAGAATTACGATGGGCTCACACCTGCCGGTGTGGAACTTCTTTTGCACTCTTGAGTCCAAACACTCGAAACAGCCAGAATCCATTCTGAAGGCTAACTGCTCGTCGTTAGAGGAGGCGTCTTTGATGTGGGAGTTATGGTACTGGTACGTCTCCAACCTTATCAACTTTTTGTCACCCAAGGTTGCCACCACAAGCTTTGCAAACGTTATTATGGTTCTTATCCAAAGCGTGTTGGCTAAGTTTCTTGTCATGTTGGGCCACCCGCCGGTAGTCACATCCATCCCATGTTTCACATTTTTGTCCTCAAGTTATTCCGTGGGGAGGTTGTTTTGTACAGCAAACCAATTGAGTTCCCAATGGCTCTATGTGCCACCCGGACAATACAGTCATAGAGTACCTCTGAGACAAGTCTTGGTACAGTGGGAAGGGGGCACTCCTGAGGAAGCCACTTGGGAGCCTTTTGATGAATTATGTCATGTCTATCCAACCTTATGTCTATCCAACCTTACACCTTGAGGACAAGGTGATTTTTGAAGGAAGGGAAAATGATACAACTATCTCCTTCCCACTATAGCTATCACACAACACACATGCTGCACCTGCTGTGGAGACTCATGGCCCACTTGATGACGTTGCTAAGGAAGTTAGGGAGGAGGCTAAAGAAGCAGGTCCACTTGAGAGACCCAAATGAGCCATCAAAATGCCTAAGCTAAATGACTATGTGTGTGAATTATGAGTCTTTTTTGTGTTTTCCCAAAAAGGGTAGTGAGTGGTTTTTTTAGTGTGTCGCGTGGCTCTTGTCTCTTACGCTCAGTTTGTCTTGAGAAAGATACTTGGAATAACAATCTCAACAGAATTCTTCTCTGTTCTTCTTGGAGTGCACACCTGCTCGAAAGGTGAATTCACACCCTTAACATATATTCATTTCATAGGGGATAATTTTCATGATATGTTTTGTTGTTGGGACAATCATAATTTAGGCTGGAACATCCATCATTATGGTCGCATGTATCATCTTGATTTTCTTTGCTTAAAAACATTTATGTGACATAATTTTCATTTGATTTATTGGTTATACTTATGATATCATGCATGTTTTTGTGATTTTATGGTTACGCGTGATAATAAAAAGAAAAAAGTTTCAGTAACTTACGTGGTCTTTTTTATAGGGAAAAGAGTGCTTTCCTACCTACACATGTAAATAATTTCAAAATGAGAACCCTTTAAAAATAATTTAAGTTTCATGCACCCTAAAGTCAGAGTTAGTTCTTGAGGTAGTCCAGGTAGTAACTGTATCATTATAAGTAGTACTGTATCAACAAAGGTAGTATATTTGACTGAAGTTAATAAAATCCTACACATTTTAATTAACATATCAAATTTAGATTTTCTAAACTTCGGATTTTTTTTGTTTATTGTGATTTTTTTCCCGATATTTTGTCTGAAAACACACTTTTCCCTTTCCAATATCCAAATTATTATGCTGGCAGCATGTTGATCCCGTTTCATGAATTGCCGATTTTTTTGCAAGTTAATTGTAGCAACCTTTACTGGATGTTTCCTTTTTTTGAAGAATTATATTTCTAAAGGGTATGAAATGGCATTCACATAATCAGTCCATGACGTGTAGGTGAAAAATCATCCTGTGAAAGCTCAACAACCAGATCAATCTTGGAGTGTAATTCTTGCGAAGGAACCTGTTCTTCAAGTGAGTTTAACATCCTGAGCATTTTCAGTTAGGCTTCTATGGTCCACGAGAAAATGAAGGATATTTGTGTTCATGTTTGGCGGGACAGCTATGGCTTTTTCTGGGGAAAACAATGAACATGATCAAACAGGTCCAGCTAATGAGTGGTGACAAGCTCATAGCACGAATGATACGAAGATATTACATTCAACAATTGCAAATCTCCAGGTGTTTTGACACAATATTAATAAATCTGAAATAAAACTAAGTAGCAGTTGATAACTATTGATTCCTTATAAACTAACAGAAAGCAAAGACAAATACTCAAAACATCTATTAAGCAGTGCCATTAGCACGTTTAGCAGAACCTCCGGCCGGGTTGAGATCATCCCAGGCTTCGATCCATGTGACCATGGCATCCGCTAACTTGACAAAGTAAGGGTCTATCTTCCCAAGCTTTTCCTTGACTAGCTTGGCCAACTCAATATAGCATTTTTGAACAGTAGTGCAATCTTTTGGAAGGGATACCGATTGGAAGAAGGGGATAATCTCTTCCTGCCAGAATATGCCATTGTATTCCTTCTTTAGGTTCACAAATGGGTTACTAGCTTTGCTGTGCCAAATGTAGGGCAAACCTGTCTTCACCCCCAGCCCCAGATGGTCGCATGTCACCTAAACAATCACCCATCAATCTTTATATTCTAACCAAATTTAGGAAATTCAATCCTTCATTAATTTTTTTATCAAAATACCCTTGTCTATTCTTCTGTAAAAATAACCATAAAGCATATGTAAATATGTAAAATGATAAAGGATATTTATGTCCAAAAAAAATTATTTTTCAGAAAAAACATGAACAGGAAAACGTTAGGTTATTGGTTATTGGAGGTTATTTAATCAAATAATTTCTCGAAGAAAATGAAAGAATAAGAAACAGAAAATGAAATATGGAGGAAAGAGAGAGGGTGATCCCACACCTTGACACACCAGCCAGCCCACATATCATCGTAGCGTCCAATTGGCTGACCGTCACCCATGAGTCCAAAGTACATGGCAGGGCCAATGAGATCACGGTCAAATGCCAGATTCATACCGCACATGGGAAACAAGGTGCCCTTTGGAATGGTCATGACAGCATCTACAAACCTGATAAAAACCCATTCACTATCAAATTGCAATTATATATACATTATATGGCTGTTGGGAAAGTTTGCCCCCCTAAAGTTAACGATTGGGTAAACGTTCAATGGACATAAGGAGACTTGAATCACAGACCAACTGAGCTACCCCTCGGAATTGCAATTATATTAGGAAAAGATAAGATGAAAGAGGAAAAATTGGGTATACCTCGTATTTCTCTCGAGTGGCTTGACAAGCTGTGTGGGTGCATCATAATCAGGGATGTTGAGCCACAAACCATGAGAAACAGCAGTGGGAATACCCTCACGGAGACTGAAAGGATATCCACGCACAAAATCTGCACCCTCACGGAACGGGTCATAGAGGGTGTTGAAGAAAAATGGAGTCGATGGGGAAAGAAGGTTCTTTATGTGCTGCTCAAGTGCGTTTATCTGTTTCCCAGATGGGTCCTTTGCAACCTATTACCAGTAAAAAAAAAATACTACTTTAATCCATACAACATGAAGAAGAAAAAGAGACACATGCCAATGCATAAAAATAAAAATAAAATTATATTGCCTGGTTGAGAATTGGATGCAAGTAGTCTAAGACAAACAGGAAACCAAATTGAAAAAAGAAAGATTCTTAGCATCACTGATCTGGTGAAGCAAATTTTAAATCTAGTCAACTATCTTGAATCTGAAAGGATAATAATGAAACTAAAGATTGGCAAAGTCAGTCATTTGGGGCACGTTTGGTAACCGATTTTGAAAACAGTTTTTTTTTTAATGAAAAACAATTTGAACAAGAAAAACATGAAAACACCTTTGGTTCCTTTTCATTTTTTATTTTTTTGTTCTGAAAAATACAGAGAAAAAACATTATATTGAAAGAACAAAAGCACTTTTCATAGAACACAAAATTGATTTCAAAAACTGTTCTCAAGAACCATATTCAAAAATATGAACCAAACTGGCCCTTTTGGTATTCATCCACTTTTAACCATTTAAAGGCCGGTATACTGATGATTCAATTATGTACAAGATTTCAAGATTCTACAGCTGTATATAAATTAGAAATACAGCTTTCCTTGGCAGGGGCACAGCGAAATTGGAATACAATTAATCCAGATGAAGAATTTCAAGACCTCATCCGCCCTCCTCTGTTTTAAGACTTAAGTCAATTATTAGTAGAAGCTATAGCCTGTATACAAATAAGTCAAATCTACCGGATCTCAGATATAAAATTTGGCAATAGCTGACAAAACAGGAAAGATTAGAATGAATTGCATTCCTGATCCTTAATTCATGGAAAAACATTAAAATTGGAATTTGAAACCAAATCTACCATAATGCAAAGAAACGAAGCATAAGCACAGTCCTATTCACCACAATTGTAAGATATCAATAATCATATAAAGGATAAAAAATGTCTTAAGCTTAAGTGATAAAAGGGTGAGGTGGGCATACGAGAGAACCCGGATCGAATCTTGTAATAACACGGGACTATAACTTCATATGCCAAAACGAATAGAAGTAAAAAAATAAAAAAATAAAAAAAGCAAGAAAAAGACAACCCACTCGATTTTCTCATCAACCAAACAACATAGTCGAAGACAAACAGAGATCAAGATCAAAGCTTGACGACATAAAAACGAAAACCCAGATAGAAAAAAGCAAAAGGAGAGGGAAAAAAAACACTTACAAAGCAATCATCATCGATAGTGAAGATATACTTCTTCTTGGAGACCATGTAGCCGAAGCAACGGCAAGCAGAGTCCTTGAAGGAAATGCAAGAAGCCTTGGGGCCGAGAATCTTGTTAATATCATTCCGGTTGTAGAGCTCGTAATCAAAGCCATCCGGGACCTTGATGGTCTTCGAAGGATCACCATCCTGAACGATGATCAGATGATACGGCTGAAAAAACGGCCGCCACATTTCGAGGAAGTCGAGGTTCCTAATAGTTGGGATCACGATGTCGAGCTCGTCCTTGAGGAGAGGCGTGGCGGTCGACGGCGGCGCAGCCATTCTGATAGAGAAAAAGAGGCCGAACTCCGGACGGAAGGTGGTGGTGGTGATGGTGGTAGTAATTATAGAATGGTGGAAGGAGGGAGAGAATCAATGGTCGTGTGTTGCTTATTAATTAATGAGTACGTGGGTGGTACGTGCGACGCCGATGGTCTCGGCTTGAGTGGCGCGCCCGGCAGGTGGGTGTCGAGAGTCGGACTGTTTCAAAAAAAATCGCCGCCGTTATTGGTCTGCCTTGTGTTTTTGTTCAAGAACAGGGATTGTTTTGAGTGCATTCCATGTGTACGTGCACTACCGCCGCATCACCGTTCACTTAATGGGCTAGGGTCAATTGCATGATCAAATGGCTGTGATTGGTCTGATCTAGGTAATGAAGGTGTTTGGGAAGTGGGAATCTGGATTTGGTCATGTGGCCCTATGTGTGAAGTTGAGCAAAGAAGAAAAACTTACCCATTTTTAACTCAAAAGGAATTTAATATTATGGTTATGGAAAGGAAAGTATGAAGGCATAATCATAACGTGCCACTTTGAATTCACCTTGTGGGAAGACTTTGTGAGTTATTCAGTGGGTAATGGGTATAACATTTTGGTTTTTGTTTTATTATTTTATTTTTAAAATAATTTATCATGTTAGTGCAATCCGAAATTCTTTACATACACATCCATCTCCATTAAGATTTTTTTTAATATTGAAGTATTATATCATTCACAATTATACTTGTAGACAATAGACATCCTTATCACATTTTTTTTTAATACTTTTAAACATTTTTTTAAACTATCTTTACAACAAAACTTTGATAAAAAATTTAGATAAGTCATAAACATACAAATATATGTTGGCTTTATCCGTTTGTTTGAATGAGGTAAAATGATTTTGACATTGATCTTAATGTTTGTTTCAAAATCTTGACGACGATTTTAAAACTTACCAGGTTTATGTCCTAATTGTTAAGCTTGAAACCATCGGAGGCAATTCATTTCATCTACTTGCATGAGGTTTATATAAAGAAAGTTCATAGTCTCTTTGGAAAGACAAAAAAAAAAAAAAATTATTCTATCTATGTCTTTGTTGTTGAGTGAATGATCATTTTTCAATTTGTCGGAGTGACTAGTAAACAAGGTGTTGGTGTCGTCACACAAAGATCATTTCATCCTAAGAAGCGAATGTTGGAGATCTCTCAAGGTACCGTTAAAGAAGACGAATCTACTTCAAGGATATTGTGTCCGCACAAAACTCGATATGATCCTTTTGTCTTTAGTGTTTTAGGTTTTTTTTTTCTCATGTAATCTTCTTTCTCTCCTTCTTCTTTTTCATTTAAGTGTATTCGAATTTTTTGTAACAATCTTAAAGTAGAATCAAAGGGGAGATAGAAAACAAGAAAGTAGGAAGAAAAAAAAACAAATCTCTAACCAGCAACGTTGGTTCATCGAAAGAGAAGAAGACATCAAATAAAAAAAAAAAATTCGTTCTGCTTTGTGTCTTTTAAAGGGAAAATTGTTTTGGAAAAGGGAAAAAAAATTTCACCAAAACCCTTTCTTGGAACAAAAATTAAAAATTAAAAAATGTTTTACCTTATTGGAAAATCTATTTAGCTTATTAATAAGGTAAAGCATCTTTCTCCTACTAGAAAAAAAAAACAAAAAAAAAACCTTTTAGATTAATAGGTTTTTGGTGTTTTTGGATAAGGAGAAAAAAAAAGGTTGTTTTTGAAAAAAAAAAAAGGTGGAATTCCGAATTAACAAAAAAATAATAATCTAGCATTCAAGTGGTGAATCCTCTACTACTAAGCTACATGCTTAGTTGTGTTTTTCCTTACTAGAAATATATGATAAAGAGATAAGCCTATTAGGCTAAATTTTCTACACTCATTTAAGTTTGAGCCAATTTCTTTGTGGTCTTAGGAAATTGGAAATTACGATACAGAGAAGTTCTATCTAAGGAGTTTTGATTTTAAGCGGGACCGTTTGTGACCCCTCCAATCTTTCCTTTTAACTGAATATTCTATTAAGAGATTGGTTACTATAATCTTCGTAGAATCTTTGTTATACGTTATTTTGATTATTACGAAAATTGGTTTGAAGCGAGAAAATTATTTTATTTCTACAATTTTGCAAAGAAATTGACTCTGATTCCAACAATATTGTTTAAGTTGTATGCGCCCAGTGCGACCCCTCTTTGTGCTTCTGCCAGTTCAATAATGCCCTCTTTGTTTTGCTGTCTTGTCTCACTTGGAGAAAATCCAGAGAAGTTTAATGGACTAAAGTTTAAAAGATGGCAACATAAGATGTTGTTCTACCTGACCACCTTGAATCTTGCGAGATTCTTGACTGAAGATGATCCTAAGCACAAAAAATATGAGCATGATATCCAAGTCATCAGTGTTGTGGATGCTTGGAAACATTATGACTTTCTATGTAGAAACTATGTCATGAATGCTTTGACTGATTCTTTATATAATGTGTATTCAGATAAAAAAACAGCTAAGGAGCTATGGGAATCACTAGACCGAAAATATAAAACCGAGGATGCTAGGGCCAAGAAATTTGTTGTGGGCCATTTCCTCGATTACAAAATGATAGATTCCAAGACTGTGGTCAATCAAGTTTAAGAACTTCATGTAATCCTCCATGAAATACATGATAAGGGAATGATGTTGAGCAAAACCTTTCAAGTTGCAGCTATTATTATTGAGAAGCTGCCTCCTACTTGGAAAGACTTCAAGAATTACCTCAAGCATAAGAGAAAAGAGATGAGCATCGAAGATCTTATTATTAGACTTTGCATCGAAAAATATAATAGGGGATCTGAGAAGAAAGGGGCATACAATCCCGGCGAGGCCAAGGCTAACTTTGTGAAACATAGTCAAAGTTCCAAGTTCAAGAAACCTAACAACAAAGGGAAAGGCGGTAAGTTGGGACCTAATGGGGGAATCTCTAAGAAGCAGAAGCTCCAAGGGAAATGCTTCAACTATGGGAAGCAAGGTCACAAATCTTTGGAGTGCAGACTGCCAAAGAGAAACAAACCCAAGGAAGTCAATGTGGTTGATAGCATTACCAAGGATGTGTCTAACATTCACCTCGCAACAGTAATCTCTGAGGTGAACTTGGTGGGATCCAATCCTAATGGATGATGGATTGACACTGGTGTTACTCACCATGTGTGCTTGGACAAGAAGATGTTCTCCACCTTTGAACCTGATGAGACTAGGGAAAAGGTATACATAAGGCTTCCTCTTGAAATCAAAAGGCGAAATGTAGTCTTGAAGATGACTCTGGAAAGAGTTGACTCTTAATATTGTTATATCTACTGAAATCCGTAAGAACTTAGTGTTTGGTTCATTGTTGAATAGTCATGGATTTCGGTTAGTGTTTGAGTCAGATAAATTTGTTCCATCAAAAAGCGGAATGTATGTCAAAAATGGGCATATGAGTGATGGCATGTGGAAGCTTAATGTAATGACTATCATTAAGTCAAATATGAATTAAGCTGGTACTTCTACTTATATTCTTGAGTCTTCTAATCTATGGCATGGTAGATTAGAACATGTTAATTATGATACATTACGTAGATTAATTAACAAATCATATACCAACTTTCCAAATTGATGCAAAGCATAAGTGTGAAACTTGTGTTGATGCAAAACTGACCAAGTCATTTGTTCAAAGTGTTGAAAGACACATTGAACCTCTTGACTTAATCCATAGTGATATATGTGATTTGAAATTTGTACAAACAAGAGGTGGTAATAAATATTTTATTACATGTGTTGATGATAACTCAAAGTACTGTTATGTATACTTACTCAAAAAAAAGGATGAGGAAATAGAGAAATTTGTTCTCTACAAAAATGAGGTTGAGAATAAGCTCAACAAGGAAATTAAAGTGCTAAGAAGTAGTCGAGGTGGTGAGTATGAATCACCATTTTTTGATGATTGTGCTCAACATGGGATTATACATTAAACCACAGTACCCTATTCACCTCAATCCAATAGAGTGACGAAGCAAAAAAATTGCACTTTAAAGGAAATGATGAAATCAATGTTGATAAGTTTTGGTCTACCACAAAACATGTGGGGAGAAGTCATTTTGTCTGCTAATTACCTTTTAAATAAGGTACCTAAAAATAAAGCAGAAAAGACTCCATAAGAGTTATGGAGAGGACGACGATCGTTCTATAAATACTTGAGTGTGTGGGGATGCCTAGGTAAAGTGGCAATTCCTCCACCTAAAAAGGTGAAAAAAAGACCTAAAACTATTGATTGAATTTTCATTGGTTATACACATAACAGTATTGATTATCGATTTCTTGTCCACAAGTTGAATATCCCAAATATTCACAAGAACACGATATTGGAATCGAGGAATGCATCATTCTTTGAATATGTGTTTCCATGTAAATCCAAAGAAGAGTCAAGCTCATTGAAATGAGTGTTTGAGACTATTAATGAAAATGGTCAAGATCAAGATGGTAAGGTAGAACCTAGATGAAGCAAAAGATCAAGGACAGAAAAATCTTTTAGTCCGAATTTTTCCACCTAGTTATAAACCTCTAAGTTCCAAGTGGGTGTTCAAAAGGAAAAAAAAAAGTAGATAGATCAATTGACGAGTACAACTTGTGATCAAAGACTACAAAAAAATTGAAGACCTGGACTATTTTGACACATATCCTCCAGTGACGAGAATAAATTCCATAAAAATGGTGCTTGCGATTTCGACCTTGAGAAACCTTGAAGTACATCAAATGGATGTGAAGATAACTTTTCTTAATGGAGATTTAGGTGAAGAAATCTACATGGAGCAACCTTAGGGGTTTTTTACTCCGAGACAAGAAAATAAAGTTTGTAAGTTAGTGAAATCCTTGTATGGGCTAAAACAAGCACCGAAACAATGGCATGAGAAATTTGACAACATTATGATGTCACAAGGATTCAAAATCAATGAATGTGACAAGTGTGTGTATGTTAAGGATATAAAACATGTGTATTCTGGAATTACTAGAATACCAGTTGATGTAACACCACAACTATCCAAGAATAAAGGAGAGTGTGTTTCTCAAGTAGAATACTATAGAGTAATAGGTAGTTTGATATACCTAATGAGTTGTACAAGACCAGACATAGCCTATTTAGTTAGTAAATGGAGTAGTTATACGAGTAATCTTGGAACCAAGCATTGGTAAGGAATCATGAGATTACTTAAGTACTTACGTTTTACTCGTGATTATGGGCTACACTATACAAGATATCTTGTTGTACTTGAAGGTTATAGTGATGAAAATTGGATATCAAATGTTAAAGACTCAAAATCCCATAGTGGTTATGTGTTTATACTAGGGGGAGCAACAGTCTCATGGAAATCCTCAAAACAAACGGTTATTTCCCAAGTCCATGATGGAATCTAAGTTTATAACACTAGATAAATGTGGAGAAGAGGCTAAATGGTTACGCCACTTCCTAGAGGATATTCCAAGGTGGCCAAAACATGTACCTCTAACATGCATGCATTTTGATAGTCAATTTGTTATTGGTAGAGCACAAAACAGTATGTACAATGGTAAGTCTAGATATTTGTCGCAGACAGAACACCATTAGACAACTACTCTCAACTGAGGTTATCCCTCTAGATTATGTAAAATCTAAGAGTAACATTGTGGATCCACTAACCAAAGGGTTAAACGGAGAGTTAGTTGAGAAATCATCGAGGGGAATGGAACTAAAGCCCATAAAGGAATATATTAATACAATGGATACCCAACCTAGCTAACTGGAAATCCTAAGATCTAGGTTCAAAAGGGACAACTAAATTGTAAAGACTTTGATTTGATTACTATGGGGATCTTCCCTTGTCCATTCATATGATGAAACAATGATGCTCATACAAAGTAGGTTAAGCTATCGTTTTAATGATCTCCATGCATTGGAAAGAGTAACATGAGTTACTCTTAATTTAAGATATCACTCATGTAAGAGTGAAGTGGAGCTGCTTCAAATGGAATTGAATAGGGCGCAATTCTTATTAAGCTCTTGTAGAATCTAGCATATGGTCATGGCCAAAACGAACATAAAAGTGAGAACTAGAAGATGTTAGGAAGATTTTTATGTGAGGTATGTCATCGTCTACACAAATGATAGAACGGTTCAAGGACATCGAGTCTATTGCTTAGTTAGTGGAGTAAACGTACTTCTACAAGATAATGTTCAAAGGGTAACACCAACCTATCCTATGTAGGTTTCAACCACATAGTGACTATAGTGACTATAATACCTATAACTCTAATTCTACCACATAATGACAATCATAATTTGATTTGTTGTCTTTGAGCGAATATGATTTGTCTGTCTGAATTGCCCACACACACGTATAAAACAATGCAACAAGACAGCGAAAAATAAAACATCGAAACACGGATGACAAAAAACCAAACGCTACAACAAGACGACAAAATCACGAAAAACAAAATGAAATCAAGATCTATGTGGAATAACCACTTTTTAATAAATAAATTGATAAAAAAAAAATGGTGTAGATGGGTGATTTCATGTGAAGAATGACCAAAAATTGCCCCTCCTTATTTAAGAAAGATGCGTGGCTATAAAAGAAAGAAAAGAAAGTTGTGAGAAGAGAAGGCTAAGAAATAAATTGTTAAAATTATTTTTTATTACATTAAAATTAATATATATTTATATATATATATATATATATATATATATATATATACTCTTTATATATATATATATATATATATATATATATATATATAAAGATATTGTTGTAGTATAATAGATATAACACAAAGCCCGATATTCAAAGAGAAATTTGTATTGCTCTCTCTATGCTTACATAAATATAAATATAATGGTGAGAAGAAGATAATAGATAAAAGAAGAGAAAGAGAGAGCAAGAGAGAGAAAGAGAGAGATAAGGTACTTGTTCTTCATGGGATGGATTGAATACAAAAGATGGGAAGCCTTTTATAGGCTTCTCTAATCAAAGGTTCATGAATGAAGTCCTAAAGGAGTGCATAAATGAAGTCTCATAAAAGAGTTTCATAAATACATAATCAATGTGGTCATTCACCACATAAAACATTTCATTTACAACACTCCCCCCTTCACCACATGAAACCTTTCATAATCAATGTGGTCATTCACCTCATAAAACCATAAATAAAATGCCTCATTAAAACCTTTTTAGTAAAACCCAGTGGGACAAAACCTAGTGAAGGAAAAAGAGTATAATATTCTTATAATATTGTGCTCTCGATGCAATTAGAGCCCACTCGTTAAAAACATCCAGTAAAACCAGTGGGACAAAACCTAGGCAGAAGGAAAGAGTACAATAGAGACTAACATCATATCGCATATTCAGAAAATAAGTATAAGATGCCTCTGCCAGCCAAACTCCGGGTTACACCATGTTCAAACTGACAAAGGGAAATCAAGCCCTTCAAAACCTGAGAACCAAAACCAATGATCTTGTGTGTGCCCTTCATAATTGAAAACATCTTTTGTAATTGTTCCATGATTATGAATGAAATTAAATTCTTGAATTTTCATCAAATTTCTCTCTAATTTGCATGTTCTTGCATTTGAGTGAATATTCAAGTATTTGAGATTGGAAATTGTTTGGTTGGATCGATGACTGCTTAGTTAGTTGTGCTATGTTGTTGGACTGAAATGAATAGTTTAATCACATTAAACTTCTGAATTATGTTGTGGCATAGTAAATTGTAAAAAGACCAAACAATAAGATTTATAGATGAAATTGGGTAGGATGATCTCAACATAATTGAACCTCATATCGATATCCTTCAGTTGGTGCCTTTCAATCTTATATATTAGCTTCTTAAATGTTGACGTTGGCAATGACGTCGTGAATAAGTATGCTAAATTATCACTTAAGCGTATTTGTTGAATATCGATTTCACCACTCTTCTGGAGTTCATGTGTATAAAAGAACTTTGGAGAAATGTGTTTATTTTTATCTCCTTTAATATAAACTCATTTGATTTGTACAATGCATGTGGCATTATCTTCAAATAATGTTGTCAGGTTGTCTTTGATAAAGGAGAGTTCACATGATTCTTGGTATATGCCGATTTATGAAACAAAACTCCAATAAGGAAATGCTCAATTTGCAGGTTGAAACAAAATTTTGTTTTCCTACGATCTTTCATCTCAAATTCCTTTTTCAAATATTTTGTTGTTCTTATGAGCTTTTCAAGAATCCCAACAAGATTTAAATCATCAACATACATTACAATAATTACAAATCCAATTTCTAATTTCTTGATAAAGATGCATATGCATATAGGGTTGTTCACATACCCTTCTTTTAGTAAATAGTCGCTAAGGCGATTGTACCACATGTATCCAAATTGCTTCAATCCTTAAAGAGAATGTTGTAATTTAATTGAGCACATGCTACAAGACTTTGTACCATTTACTTTAGGCAATTTAAATCCTTCAGGGATTTTCATATAAATGTCATTATATATAGATAAGTTGCAATGACATCCATGAGACACATATTCAATCCTTCAGAGAAAGTCAAGCTTATTAAAAAGCGAAAAATGATTGCGTCCATGACAGGAGAATATGTTTCATCGTAGTCAATATCAAGTTTCTATGAGAAATCTTATACTACTAATCACACTTTATGTCTTATGATCTCATTATTTTCATTACGCTTTCGCACAAATACCCATTTTTTCCCAACAAGTCTTACACCTTTAGGTGTTTGGACTACAGGTCTAAAAACTTCTCATTTCATTACTAAGTTTAATTTTTTTTGCATAGCTTCTTTCCATTTTGGCCAATCATTTCTATGTCGACATTCTTTCACATTTTGTGATTCGAGATCCTCATAATGTCTTATATTGTCTAAGGCCACTTGGAAAGAAAATAGTGTGATAACAATATCATTCGTCGTTTATATCCGTGCCACATGCCAATTTGAGATCTCACTAATTTTCAGAATTTTTATGTGCCTCTTCAATGGTTGTTTCTTTATCTCGAGCCTCTTTAGGGGTTTCTTGTTCAATATATGGCTCTATAGGGGCCTCTTATTCACCATACATCTTCAGGAACTTTTTGTTTATCATATGCCTCTACGAAGACCTTTTGTTTATCATTTACCTCTTCAAGGGTATCAATTCTCCTTTATGTTCTCCTCTTCCGAGGATTTATGTCTTTCGAGCTAATAGATCTCCCACACTTCAAGCGTATTTAAGACTCATTTGTTAATTGTCCTTCAATTTGTGCTAGATCATTTGCAGTCGGGATATTTGACTTTGTCACTTTCTTTGTATTAATAAATGCATATGGTAATTGATTTGCAAGACTTTGCAAATGAATGACTCCTTTGAACTTCCATTTCACATTGATTTGTACGATAAACAAAATGAGACATTATAGATGCATTTTAAGTAATTTCTCGTCGTTCTTCTGGAACCAACTCTTCTCCTCTTGAATACACTCTCATTAAAATGGTAATCTGCAAAGTGGGCTGTAAAAACATCTTCTGTTAAGGGTTCAAGACACCTAATGATAGACAAATAATCACAACCTACATAAACACCAAGTCTTCGTTTGGAACTCATTTTAGTGCGTTGTGTCAATGCAATTGGTACATAGACTACACAACCAAAAATTTGTAAGTGAGAAAATTTTGGTTGTTTGTTAAGTATAAGTTGTGAATGGAAGTATACATGGTAAGTTGTTGGTCGAATACGAACAAGCTTGCAGCATGCATAATAGCATGTCCTTAGGCAGAAGTCAGCAATTTGGTTTTCATTAGTAGTGATCGAGCTATTAATTGAAGATGTTTGATGAGAGTTTCTGCTAAACTGTTTTGGATATGAGTATGAGCAACATGATGCTCAACATTTATTCCAATTAACATGCAGTAGTTAGTAAATGTTTAGGAGGTGAACTCACCACCATTGTCAAGTCTAATAGCCTTAATTGGATAATCAAGAAATTGAACTCGCAATTTAATCATTTGTGTGAGGAGCCTAGCAAAGGCAACATTAAGTGTTGAAAGAAGACAAACAAGTGACCACCTCATAAAGGCATCTATTAAGACCATGAAATAACGGAAAGATCCACGTGGTGGGTGAATAGGTCCACATATATCCCGATGTATTCTCTCCAAGAAAACTAGTGACTTAAATGTGACTTTGCTAAATGATGGTCTGACTATCAATTTACCTTGTGAGTAAGCAGCACATAGGTATTCATTGGGCAAAAGAATCTTTTGGTTTTTTAGTTGATGTTCATGTGAGTGTTCTATAATTCTCCGCATCATTGAAGACCCGAGGTGACCCAACTTGTCATGCTAAAGAATAAAAAATTTTGGGTTGTTGAACTTCTTGTTCATGAAGAGATATGACTTGATAGGCTTTCTAATTGTATAATATAACCCAGAGGAGAAGGGTGAGAGTTTTTCCACTACAAATTTATTGTTATAATGTTAAGTCGTTGGCAACATCACCGAAGATTCTTTGAGTTCCTGGTAACGGCATCAAAAACTTGTTACTAACCGCAAGTGCGCGGGTCACACAAGTAATAAAATGGTTTTCAATTATGAACCAAGATCGATCCCATGAGGACTATAGGTTTTATGGTGGATTGAATACCCCGACTACTAAAGTCATTCACTTTCTGAACGACTAAATGGATCTAGGTGAAATTATGAAAATACTAAAAAGAAAACTAAACAAAAACATAATTGTTTGTGAAAACCAGAGAAATTGACTAAATACGGGAGAAAATTACTTTAGAAGGAACAAGGGCTGGTTATCGTCAATGATGCCTAATGATTCATCTAGATAAGGCCCAAGTTGAGTGAATTGTAACTTGAATTGGTTCGAGGATACGGTACAAGGATCCCACTTTCGTGTTCCCCCTTGCATTTTCTCGCACTATCCGCCTATTCACAGTTACGTCCATCTAGGTCGATAGGTCGATACTTTTCAAAGGCATTTTTCCTCAGGAGCTCTATTGGCCACCTCTCAGTCCATACAATAGAGCTACCCGAACTAAGCTCGGATTGGTCACAGTTACGTTCTTGCAATCATCACTTAATACATTTGGTGTCCCCTCCTAGTGAAATCCTCTTAGTACTAGACCTTTCTAATTCCCTAAGCTTCTTTAACTAAGTTAATTCGAATCCCAATTAATTGATTCATGCCTTAAGAGAATCATATCAGATTTTAGGGCTTAATCCAAGCGTCACCAAGGATACCCTAGTAAGAGGATCAAAGATCCGATTCTCAACGTGTATCAATTAACCAAAACCCTAGTATTCCAAGTATTAATAACCAACCCTATGAAATGCTTAGCCTAACTTCAACCATCAAAACCCAAAAATTCATGTTGTCAACAAACATAAAACTATAGAAATTGAAGAAGGAGAAGAGATAGAAATACAAAACAGAGTTTAGGATGCAATTGACTTCAAATCCAAACTCCAAGTTGAAATCCACACTCCACAAGGTCGTGCTTCCTAGTAATAGTTAATTGCAAACCAAAAAAATTCACAAAACAAACATAAAACTAAGAGAAATCTAAACCTAAAAATGGAACAAAGGAGAGAGCCTCCCTCTCTCAAAGTTCGAACCCTAAAAATGTATAAAGAACAAGTATTTATAAGCCTTGGAAAATGGGCTAATGATGGGCTCAAAAATCGAAGTTTGTTGTTCCAACTCGCCATCCTTGGCCGCGGTGAAGGCTTCTTCGTAGTGGTGAAGCCATGTGTCATCTTTTGTTACTTCCTTTCTTCACCGTGATGAAGAGTGTGTTTGTTGTGGCGAACCTCTTCATGCTTATCATGGTGAACTTAGAATAGTCTTTAACTGTTTTCTCTTCCAGCACGAACCTCTTTGTGAAGTGGCGAGACCTCTTTCTTTACGACGAACCAATAGCCTTCTTCGTGGCCAGACAGGAAGCCTTGTATTTCTTGACTTGAGTTTTTTGTTGGTGAAGCACTCCCTTAGCCGATGTGATTACTCTTCGTCATGGCAGGCAATGCGAATCAACTTCCTCTTCACTTAATTTCTTCCATCACTTTACTTGATTTGCCTTCTAACCTTACAAAACATAAGCAAATGGGGGATTGGAGCTTTCTTATAAGATATTAGTGCGAAATCAACATATATGTTGCATAAAACACATGAAAATCATACTATAAATGCTAACAAGATTCACACCTATCAACAATAGGGGTAATGTAAATACATTCTTTATTACCTTTATTCATAGTTTCAATATGATATTCATTCCTGGGGATATCTTTAAAGCTGAGCAAATTCTTTGTAAATTTGCTAGAATATAATGCATTATTGATATGGAACCTAGTTTCATTTTGTAGCATTATGTTTGCTTTTTCAGAACCTTCAATTAAGTTTGCAGTACCAAATATGGCACTTACATCGCCATTTGTTAATCAAACCTAGGAAGTATCTTTTATCTCGAAGAATTGTGTGCATGGTTGCACAATCACCAAGATATACATCACCTTCACTCATCTTCACATGAATTTAGATACAATTAATATAAAAGCAATAAATAATATGAATAGATGTAATAGAAAAATGGTATTTTATTTAATTTTTAATATAAGAAGCACCATTCAATGGCAATGTTTTCATTATTCATCACATAATTCATATTTTCACTGAGACCTCCAAAGAAATCAATATCATAGTAAGTTAAGTCTAGTCCATTTCTATCAGTAAAGTTCATTTCTATCTCTTTTCCTTTTTCTTTGATTGTTGCTTGGTAAAGGTCGGCCAAATGTTTGGGTGTAGGACAAGTACGCGACCAATGCTCTTTCATACCACATCTATGACAATTATTTTCACAGGCCTTAGAAGATGTATTTTGTATATACTTCTCATTTTCTTGTTTCACCTCACTATTATTCCACTTCTGGTGGTTCCATGAGGCCTTTATTTTATGGGAATTTGAATGATTACTACCATGAGTAACATGGTGTCGGAAATTCCTTCCACGACCACGTCCTCATCCAATTGTTTGGGATGATATCATATTTACTTCAGAGAATGGTTCAAATCTAGTTGGAATGGTGATTTCTCATCAAAAGTTCATTATTTTTCTTAGCAACAAGAAGACATGGTATCAATTTAGAGTATTTTTTAAATCTATGCTCTTGATATTGCTACTACAAAGCACATTCGAGGAATGAAATGTTTTTTTAGCATGTCTTCTTCTGTGACTTTCTCTCTGCATAGCTTCAACTGGGAGCTGATTTTAAATAATGGGGAATCATTTTTAATGACTATTGTGAAATCTTGCAACCTCAAGTGCATCTAGTCATATCCATCTTTTGGGAGAATCACAGTTTTCTGGTGGTCATATCTTCCCTTCAACCCATTCCATAGAGTGATAGGGTCCTTTAGTACGGTATTCACTTTTTAAATCCTCATGGAGGTGGTGCTAAAGGAAAATCAACGCTTTTGTGCTATCCTACAGTGCTTGATTTCCTTCTTGGATGGCAGTTCCAAGATTCATTGCGTCAAGATGTATTTCAACATCAAGGATCCAAGATAGGTAGTTCTTTTCGATAATGTCAAGTGCCACAAACTCAAGTTTTGTGATATTTGACATTGTCAACAATCTTTGATATATGATAAAATATTAGAATTGATTTCGACAAATAGCAATATCGATTTTGGTTTATAAGCAAAACCAAATATAATTATAGATACACATAATCGAAATAACTTTAAACTAGGGTTAAGGAATTATACCTTTAGAGTAAACTCGTACTGACAACGTGTTGTGAAATATGTGATAAAACACAAAACTAATATTCAAGATAAATTTGTATTACTCTCTCTATGCTTACATAAATATAAATATAATTGTGAGAAGAAGATAATAGATAAAAGGAGAGAAAAAGAAAAAGAGAGAGAGAGAGAGAGAGAGAGAGAGAGAAAGAGAAAGGGAGCAAGAGAGAGGGATACGAGAGATAAGAGAACTTGTTTTTCTCGGGATGGATTGAATACAAAAGGTGGGAAACCTTTTATAGGCTTCTCTAATCAAAGGCATGAATGAAGTCTCATAAAAGACCTTCATAAGTACATAATCAATGTGGTCATTCACCACATGAAACCCTTCATTTACAATAAATATTTAATTTTTATAATTTATAATTTTATTTTATTTAAAAAAATTATTTTATTATTATATATTAAAAAATAAAATTATTTTTTATATAATCAATGTGGGGTAAGGTTGGACAAAATAATACCCAAATATGTCCCGTCCTCTCCCCTAAAAACCCGATTACATTAATCCCAAACCCGTTAAAAATTCATTTATATAAATCTCATACCCGTCTTATTAGAGGTGGGTGACACAGCGTGTAGCACGATTGATCAAAACATGTAAGATCCGAGAACTTCCAATTTCTGGAAAAATGGTAAAATCGTAATTTTGGTTACAAAATTGTAATTTCGGTTAAAAATCCGAAATTTATTCTCTAGATCTCGGATGACAAAATGGATTGCACAGTTGGAATCGTATCACGAAATCTAGCTAACACATAAAATTTCGTAGAATTCCGAGACAGTCGGAGTTTGCACGTTTTTCAAGACATCGCATTTTGGGTGCCATAAAACGATTTTCGATGTGAAAAAAGTCACATATAACACGTACTCATGTGCCATAAGTGGCATGAGTAGAAAAATGATGAAAATGGACGGCCGATATAGTGCCGAATGTTAAAACTGGGAAAAGGATGGGCAAAATGGTCATTTTGAAATTTGTTTTAAATGAAGAAAAAGACAGAATAGGAAATAGTGTTGTCTTCCCCAAATTAAAGTGACCAAAAAACGGGCAGAACAGCAGGGGCTGGACAGAGGAGCAGATTTTGATTTTATTTTTTAGAGAGAGCCACTTCTCTAGTTTTTCTAAGAACTGACCGGGTCGGCAAAGATTCGACAAGAAGGAAAACTGCTCTACACGGAGAGGGCTTCGTGTGGGTACCGGATTTGAGGGGTTTTGACAATCTCCGAGAGGTAGGGGTTTCTCCCTACTTGGGTTTTACACTTTATTTAAGTGTTTTACAATGTTTCATTTATTCGAGACTCAACTGCCGCTTGATCGGTTCCAAAACTCGACTTAATTATTGGAAATTATTGAGACATTCTCAGTCAGTCACGGACTGTTGGTGATGTGTGTTGGAAATTATAGAAGGAACAGCTTTGGTATGTATAGGATCGATAATGGCCGTGAAATTCGGGTTCACAAAGTGAACCGACTTATCGTATGATTTTCGGGAATAGTAACGATGGTTTCACTATTCCCGAGAATAGTGTTCACAAAATAATTTTTGTGAAATAATGTTTGGTTGAGTAATTCAAATCGAATTGCTCGTGTTTGATCATTAGCCCACGTGAGCTAATTTTGATGTGATTGATGGTGAAATTACATGACAAGTTTGTGTGATTTAAATTATGTGAATATATGCATGATTATATATTTGCATGTGTTATTGAATTGAAACGGAACTAAGATCACGCATTCCATACGCACCTAGCACCCTAGGACGATAGGAGTGAGTGCATGGGTAATTCTGGCGAATGGTTCTGAGGGTTGTCTAAAAATATTAAATATCTGTGGTAGTCCAAACATAATATCAATCGTCGAGACGTCCCAATCGATATACACTATGTTAGCCCATACATAATATCAATCGTTTGACTCCGACCAATTGATATATACATCTAGAGGGTTGTCTACAAACAAATAAACACATAATAATTCTCATACGAGGCTTAGGCGAGTGTGAGGAGCTTCTGAGACTCGGATATGAGATGATTAGTTGTATTATCTGCTAGATCATGACGGTTGAATGTGTGTTTATTTTCGAGCATTACATATGTACTTAGTGGAGAGTAGTCCACTTTAGGGTGATTCCACTCATCGGTATTATGATACGAACCCCGCCAACTCAGGAGGAGACCCGTGATCTAATTAGCTCTAAGAACCGCTTCCAGCATTGGCTTCGATGGACGACCTCACCTATCAGCTATACGGAAGCAAGAACTCGGGGGTATATGAGGACGCCACAATCGGTGATGAGATCCGATTGCTAAGTCTTGATGAACGCCACGGAATAACCAATAAGTTCAAGGAGTTCTTCAAAGAACCAAAGAGAAATCAATCAACTTGTGAACTTATCAATCAATCAACTCGAGAGTTTATCTTTCTCTTTGGTTCTCTTAAGAACTTTTGAACTTATCGGATTTTTCCGTAGCGTTCATCCTATCGACTTATCAATCAATCTTTCCATAGTTGATTGTGGTGTCTTCATTCCATAGACTGATACGAACCCCGTCAACTTGTGAGGAGACCCGTGATCGAATTAGATCGGAAGAACTGCTCTAGCATTGGCTTGGATGGATGACCTTGACCCGTTGCTTATATGGAAGAGAATGATATAGGTGGAGACACACACCAGGATGGAGATCCGATCGATAAGTCTTGATGAACGCCACGGAATAACCGATAAGTTCAAGGAGTTCTTCAAAGAACCAAAGAGAAATTAAAATTTCAATTTTATTAATGCTTAAAACTTGAAGAATACAGTGGATAACAAAGCTTTAAATAGGCCAAAAAAATATGAAGAATAGAAACTAAATATTCGGCCACAAGGAAAGTAAATATTTGGCCAAAAACAAGAAAGGAAACTAACATACTTTTTCCTCAATTAACACACTAAAAAAATGTCCATGAGGGGAAGCAAAAAAAGGAAACTAGGTAATTTCTAGGCTAAGGCTTGAGAATCACCATCGCGAATCGGAATAAATCCATAGCAAATCAAGACCAAAATAACAAAGAAATCAAGAACAAATCAAAAGCAACTGAACAAATCACAAAAATCTAAACAACCATCTCCAATCTACAAGAATCGCCTTCAAAATAGCAAAGAATCCGTCGCAAATCATCACCTCAAATCAAGCAAACCTTTCTAAAAAGAAATGTTGGACTCCTATTTAACTAGAAAAAACGACTTTCTAAATTAAATAAACAACCCTACTTTGACTTGAGAACAAATCTTCTAAAATAAACCAACTCCAAATCAAAAATAGTAATAAAACTCAAAACACGGAAATAGAAATATATTAGGTGTTTCCAAGGTTTCGTACCCCCCAACTGAATTTTCCAAAATTAAGATTGAATTCCCAATGTACGTCAGAATGCTCGGCATCACGGATCCTTTGTGCTTTGATTTTCATCATTCCCCCTTTTCTCGAAAAGATTCGTCCCCTAATCTTAACCATAATGTTGTTGATGGCATGAAAATAAATACATATCCTCCACAGTCCATCCTTGACTAAGTAATACATGTATAACACATGGACTAATAAATTCTTCCACTTGGCTTTTTAAGCTCTTGTTTCCTCGGGTGCAAATTACCGTGGTCATCCCTCGTGGATTACATACTTGAACTCCCGTGAACAAGGAAGAAACAATACTAGGCAACTACATCAAGATCGTTAGTCTCCAAAAGCGTTTCTTTGTACAAAAGTACAAACATAGGCTTTTTAGAATAAAAAGCACTCTTTAGTTCACTATCAGGAGTAGAAGCTTCTTTTCTTTTGTTACCCCTTCGCTCATCGCTCAATTTCCCGATCTTGTTTTCCTTTTCGTTGTTCACTTTAAGAACTTTTTTCCTTTTCACTCTCTTTTCTTTTCTCACTCTCTTTCCTTCTAATACTTTCCTTCCTCTTTGCTTTTCTTTCCTCTATTTCTTTTTCTTTCTTTTCTTCTCATTCTTTTCAATCATGGTCTTGATTTCCTGTCTGGTCACCTCTTGTTCTTGTTCTATTTCGGGGCTTGGCATTGCGGCTTATCTTCCTTCCTCCATTGATTCAACTCCAAGTGGATGAAATCGAGAAGTTCATAACGAAGCGGCACCGCCCCTCCTCTCACTTGATTCTCGATCTCGATAGCCATATCCACTATATTCTCCAACTCTACATAATGCTGCAATTCCACCACTCCTTGAATCATCGCTTAAACCCCGATGAAACCCGGCCATTGTAGCTCTCGATCTTCTTCAATATTTGCTCTAGTCATTGCAACCTTCATCTCCTTATAATACTCCTTTACACTACGATTGCTCTCATTTTAGATTTGCAACTTGTCAGACAACTCCTATTAGTAGTAAGTTGAAACAAATCTCTTTCGTATCACCCTCTTCATCTCTTCACATGTTTCCACAATCAGTTCCCTATTCCGTCTTCATATTAAAAACTAATTGGTCCCACCATACTATTGCATAGTCCGAGAACCCTATGGCAGCAAGTTTCACCTTCTTATTTTCAGAATAATTATGACAATAAAAAACCAACTCCACCTTTCTCTCCCACTCAAGATATGCCTCGGGGTCATTCTTTCTTTGGAAAGATGGAATCTTCATCTTAATGTTTCCCAAATTATTACCTTCCCGATTCCTAGCTTCTCTATGTCTCCCCCCATACCTCCTGTCACTAACAATCGAATCATGATCATTCTCATCTTCAAAGTCTCCTCCGCCATACTTTCTTCGTCTACCCGCCCCTTCTTGGAAGCCTTTCCTTCTACGTCGTGGAGGGTTTTCAGGGTTGCTCAAGCTTTGCTTCCCACCCCTCTCATGGAATTGTTCCAATTCAGCCTTAATCTCTTACTTCACTAGTTAAGGCCTCCATAATGAACTTCATATCGACTCCTCCCGCCATACTTTCTGATGCATTGTTTGCCATATATTGTCAGAAACAAGGTTAAAAAAGAAAATAATAAAATAGGACCTCACAAATCACTCCCTCACATGTTTGCACTCAAAGAATGATTCACTCGGTTCACTCGTGTTTTCACACAATATATTTGGTTTTTTTTTTCTAAATTTGACCACTCTTGCCTTTTTTTTCCTCAGAATTTCTCTTTTAGTTCTTTTGGAACTAATCAAACAAATCTGAATTTTTTTTTCCGCAAAATCAATCAAACCCTACCAAAGGACAAGTTGGTGGCGTCAACAAATATTCAAGTCTTTTACTTAAGGCAACAAATGTGAATAACCAAAAATTTCTCGCTTTTTCACCTACTTTTTTGTTTTATATTATGGTGGGGACTTGATTTCCAACAACTAGAATGATAATATACTTAAAAAATTTATGCTTTTTTTATTTTGACCTTTTTTTTTTTTCCAAATTTGTATTTTTTTCAAATTTATTTTTTTCTCTTACGTCTCTAATTGTTTTAACTTTGATTGAGGCTCACAGAAGAAACAATAAAATTTATATCCGATCAATGAAGAAAATCGAACTTGGGATGGAGTAGATAATAGGTTGTGAATGAATCGTTGAAAACGGAATTTAGAAGGTATGGATGAAAGCGACTAAGATGGTTTGGACAAAAAAAAAATAATAATAATAATAAAAGATAGGCAAACCAGAAAAATAGAACATGTTGCTCTGATACCAAATGATACGTAACTCACAACTTGTGAGGAGACCCGTGATCTAATTAGACTAAGAACTCCGCCTAGCATTGGCTTCGGGATGGATTTACCTTATCTGCTGTTTATATGGAAGCAAGAACCTTGGTATAGGTGGGAGGACGCCACAATCGGGTGATGAGACTGACTGATAGTCTTGATGAACGCCACGGAATAACCGGGAGAGTTCCAAGGAGTTCTTCTCAAAGAACCAAAGAGAAATTGAAACTCTCAATTTTATTAATGCTTAAAACTTGAAGAATACAGGGATAACAAGCCTTTAAATAGGCCAAAAAATATGAAGAATAGAAACTAAATATTCGGCCACAAGGAAAGTAAATATTTGGCCAAAAACAAGAAAGGAAACTAACATACTTTTTCCTAAATTAACACACTAAAAAAATGTCCATGAGGGGAAGCAAAAAAAGGAAACTAGGTAATTCTAGGCTAAGGCTTGAGAATCAAATTAGCCGCAATCTGGAATAAATCCATAGCAAATCAGCACCAAAATAACAGCAAATCAAGAACAAAATCAAAAGCAAATCTGGAACAAATCAGCAGCAAATCTAGAACAAATCATCTCCAAATCTACAAAGAAATCGCTTCCAAAATAAGAACTACGTAAATCATCACCAATCAAGCAAACCTTTCTAAAAAAAAAAAAATAGTGGACTCATTTAACTAGAAAAACAAGATCTTCTAAATTAAATAAAACAACTCCTACTTTGACTTGGAGAACAAATCTTCTAAAATAAACCAACTCCAAATCAAAATAGTAATAAAACTCAAAACACTTGGAAATAGAAATATATTAGGTGTTTCAAGGTTTCACAAAATTCTCCCAAATCGACTTTCCAAAATTAAGATTGAATTCCCAATGTATGTTGTAAATGCTCTTGCATCACGGATCCTTTGTGCTTTGATTTTCATCACATTAGCTCACCCTGTCGAGGGATACTATTTTACAGGTACAGGGAGCGTGCGAGGAGACGGCTCGTCCTAGAGACTGAGTTTTAGAAGAGAGCCGGAATGTGGCTTTGATGGTTCTACATGTATTAGAATTGTTTTAATTTTAATATATGTTGTATAAGAGTAGATCATTAACTCTTGTAACTATGATATATAGTTAGGATGTTTTATGAGTATTGGTTATGGGCCTAAGTGGTCGTTTTACTCATGTTACTTGACATATTTGATAGATGGAATATATGTTGTGAGTATAATGCAAATTCAAGAGGCCATTTTAGATCGATAGTTTCGGATAAGAGACCCCGCGTGGTCATTGATGTTGACTGGGACAGTTATATATAGGTGATGGCCTGCAGAGCTCCCGTACAAAGGAGACTCGCCCGATTCGTGAGACCGTTTCGTCACCCGACATCAGTGTTTCCGCGGTCGACGGTAGTCACTGGACCCCCGATCAGGCGCCATAAAAACATTGATCAACAAGAATAAAACATCTCAATCCAGAAACCAAAATTCTCAATCCAGAGAACAAAGTAAAACAAAAGCTTTAAATTTATTGATAAATTGGTAAGAGTGATAAAATTCCCTAAAACAAACTCTAAATAATGATAAAAGTCCCTACACATTGCATGTTAGATCAAATCAACCAAAATCCTTATTTTGGTTGTTTTGAATAATATTATCTTTATTTTTTGGGGATATTATTTTTATTTTTCATTATTGTTTGGGGAGTATTATTTTCTTTCTTATTATTGATGATACAAACCCACGTTAACTTGTGATGAGACCCATGATCAAATTAATCTCGGAAGAACCACTCTAGTCTTCTGCTTGGATGGATGATCTCGACCCATTGCTTATAACGAAGCAAGAACCTTGGTATAAGAGGATGTCACAATCGATGATGGGGACCCGATTGATAATTCTTTGATGAACGCCACAGAATAATCAATAAGTTCAAATAATTCTTTCAAGAACCAAAGAGAAATTTAACTCTCAACTTTATTAATGATGTAATATGATGAAATTGGAGATAACACACCTATAAATAGGCCAAAAACAAGAAGAACAAAATATTAAAATTTTGGCTACAAAGGAAAGAAGAATATTCAACTAAAACAAGAAAGGAAGGTAACTTATTTTCCTAAACTACGCACACCCTAAACTACCACAAGGAAAGGAAACTAGATAATTTCAAGACAAGACTTGGTAATCAAATCATTAGAAAATTAGCAACAAATTAGCAGCAAATCAACCAAGGGACCAAGTCAAAAACGCCCTAGCTCTTGGTCCAATTCTGACTTTATTTTGATGACGTGGACCAGCTTTGTCTCTTCTTTGGAGTTGAACATGTGAGCTTCTTCCACTTGGGCATTTCGAATTAAAACATTAAGGGCTTCTTTGAATCTCTTAGCTCTATCTTTTGTCATTGGTCCAAGTGGGACTTCAAGTGGATATGCATCCATTTCCTAGACATGCCTCCATCATTCCCCCCCTCTTGAAAATGATTTGTCCTCAAATCATCACCTACATAAAAAGGACTCAAATAAGTGACATTAAAAGTAACACTTACATTATACTCACCGGGCAAATCTAGCTTGTAGGCATCTTCATTGATGCACTGAGGATTTGAAAAGGACCATCGCCCCTAGGAAGAAACTTGGAACACTTTTGTACAGGAAATATTTCTTTGTGCATGTGCACCCAAACCCAATCTCCGAATTCAAAGACAACTTGGTGAACCACGATTTCCCGAGAAAGAAAATAATATTCCCCAAACAATAATGAAAAATGAAAATAATATCCCAAAAAAATGAAGATAATATCTCAAAACAATCAAAATAAGGTTTTTGGTTAATTTGATCAAACGCCCTGTGTCAGACTTGACGTAGCGTGTAGCGTGATTGATCAACAAGAATAAAACATCTCAATCCATAGACCACATTCTCAATCCAAATAACAAAGTAAATCAAAAGCTTTGAATTTATTGATAAATTGATCAAAGTTATAAAAGTCTCTAAAACATCTATTTATACTCTAGACATAATATGGGTATAAAAGAAAATAAAATAATATCTCAAAACAACAATAAAAAATAAAATAATACTCGCAAAACAATAATGGAAAGAAAATAATACCCCAAAACAATAATATGAAAGAAAATAATACTCCTCAAACAATAATGAAAAATAAAAACAATATCCCAAAAAAATAAAGATAATATCTCAAAATAACAAAAAAAAAAAGATTTTGGTTTATTTGATCTAAAGCCTGTGTCAATGGGGGCGGGCAACAACCCAAAAAAACCCACCCATCACCATCCCTAGGTAGACATTGGTGGGTTTACCATGGAAAACGTTTCTTGATGATTGAAATAAGTCATTCTCTTAAATGGATTGATTAAGTGCCTAAGCTAGCTATAAACAACTCATCAACTTGTAAAAATTATATAACTTAGATTTGTAATTCCCAATACCCCTAAGTCAAATGGATTTCTTAAAACCATAGACTAACTATGAACAACTCATAAAATTATAAAGAATCCATAACTTAGATCTTCTATGCAATTTCTAATATCCTAAATCAGGACAATGCAAGTGATATAGGCCTCCAATTAATCATATTGCATAAATAAAATAACAAAGGGATATGAAAATCATGAATGTAAATGAAATTTATTTATTGTTATACTATGTCATTCTTTTTAAAGCTCCGTCCTAACATACCCATAGTTTCAACCAAATTTTTCAAAGTCAAAATTTATTAATTTTAGATTTACTTTTTTATTATTTGAGCTTTGAGTTCAGCTAAGTCATTCCCATTGAAGATAAACTCATCCATCTCTTGGATAGAGTATTTAGTGGGTTTAATTGGTAATTTTCAATTTCATTTTTTTAATGTTCGAACCATTCAACATTTTTGGGAGAGTCATGTTAGAACTGTGCCTACAAAAACCCTCCCTTAAAACTCAAAAGAGATCACTTCCTCCTAATTTGTTTCTTCAATCTTTTCCACCTCTCTATCTTTAGTGATTCTGCTTCTTCGTTTTTTATGATCACTACAGCCCCTCATTTTCATCCACTATTATAGTCTAATAATTAATGTGATTAGTCAATCATACTATTTTTTATTCAATGCAACTATCGTTATCAAATGTTATTTTAGCATTAAAAAAAACTTTTTTTGGAAAGTAAAAGGTTTTGACAAGATTTTGAAAGGAATTTTAAAAAGATCAAAAATCATTGTACATAAAATACTTCTACTAAATCAATGGCCGAGACAGAAAATAAAATCATGGGTATGAGTATTTTTAAGAGGACATTGAAGTACAATGGTTACACAATTTGTTTTCAATTTCAATGACATTTGCCCTTGCTAAGTACTATGTAGATCCACCATTGGAGGGCTTTTTAAAATAATACTATTATTTTAAAAAATATTATTTAAAATAAGGTACAAAAAATAAATATTTAGGAATCTATGGCACTTAGTGCCAGCGAAGCGCCACATATATATCGTGTTTTCAAAACATGATTTTAATGTAAAATTCTAAAGTTGTGTTTTGAAAACACGATTTCAGTGTAAAATTCTGAAGTCGTGTATTCAAAACACGATTTCAATTTAAAATTCTGAAGTCGTGTCTTCAAAACATGATTTTAGTGTAAAATTTTGAAGTCATCCCAACAAAACACAATTTCAATGTAAAATTATGAAGCCATGTTTTTTAAAGACACGATTTCAATGTATAATTCTGAAATTGTGTTTTGAATACACGATTTCAATGTAAAATTCTGAAGTCGTGTTTTCAAAACACGATTTCAGTGTCAAATTCTAAAGTCATGTCTTCAAAACACAATTTCAGTGTAAAATTATGAAGCCATGTTTTTTAAAGACACGATTTCAATGTAAAATTTTGAAGTCGTGTTTTGAAGACACGATTTCAATGTAAAATTCTGAAGTTGTGTTTTCAAAACACGATTTCAGTGTAAAATTCTGAAGTCATGTCTTCATAACAAGATTTCGCGTAATTGTAAGTCATGGTCTTCAAAACACGATTTCAACAAATCTTAAATCTGCTTTCAAACACGATTTCAGTGTAAAATTCTGAAGCCACGATTTCATAAATAACCTTAAAAATGCACCAACAACCTTCTTCCCTGATTCAACAGTTCATAAATAAAAAATCAAAAGTGTTTCCAAAATCAATACGTAAACCATAAATGCAACTTAATAAACTACCCGATGATTGAAAGACTGATAATTAAATAACCTCACAACTAATATATAATAATGTCCAAAATGATAATATCCAAAGTATGTGTTAGTAGAAAGTGTCTCAAAAGATTCGGCACAGCGTCATTAAGTCCAACTCATACATAAAAACACTAATGTATGCCACATGAAGGAACCTTCTTTTTTCTTTGCGGTCGTCTATCATATACTTGCATCTCTGATATATTAGAAGGACCCTCACACGGTACTCAATATCCTCGCCCTTGTTCTCTTCCTCGTCCACCGCCTCGTCCTCTTCTAATTTGTCCTTGATCTAATGGTTGTGGTGATGGCATAATTAAAGGTGTTAGTAATGGAGTAGATGGCTCTGACTCCTCAATATTGGATGGTAACTCTGAAGATGTATGTGCATTATGAAGTACTTCAGTAGGCATGGTGAACTCTGTCTGAGGTAGTGGGGTGAAAAGGAATGCATGTGTCACCACCTCATCAAAAGAATGAGGATCTAAGTGACGTGGGCTTGAAGATGGTCGGTCTACATTGCACCCCCCTTGAGATGCTTCACCTCTTTGTATATTTACCCTGGCTAGCCTTGTTTTAACCCTCCCTTCTTTCGGCAGCGCTCCTCCACCCCCTTGTGAGGGTAATCGTGGTCTCTATCAGCCGTTGAGGATCCTTGTAGTTTGTATCTGCTTTCTTTGTACAAATCAAGTAAGGTAGAAAGCGTATAAATCACGAAACATGCAAGGGTCATCTGATGCGCTAGATGGTATATTTGCTACAAGGTGTTATTCTACACTAAAGAAAATAGTTAAATATTTATTCAAATTGTAAATGGTGTAATAAAAAGTAAAATTTGTTTTTATTACCAATATGTGATGAAATGATCCATGAGGAGTAACAAATAAACGTGTGATCAAACGATACCAAATCATATATGGATCATTATATGTAAGTATTTCTGAAAAAGCTTCAGCATTGGCAGTATGGTCACATCGAGAATTCCATCTTTGAATATATTCTCAATGTCGATCCATCCAATTATCTTCTTGTCGTCCCCTTAGATCATAATGATGCAAGATGACCTCTGTATCACAAGCCTCTGGAATCCACTGGCGCATCCCAAACTGTCTCAATACTTTATCTGGTCTATGCCACTCTATAATGTGAAAACATATGAGAGGGGAGATGGTCATCCATATGTCAACACCAGAAGTACAATACGCTGGAAGTTTATTCATGATACCATCTGTGTATGGCTACCAAATAATCTACAATCAAAGAAAAAAATAAAACAAATGAGAAACTATTATAAGAAATAAAAAAAAATTAAACAAAAAGGTTATAAGTAAGAGTACAACAAAATGGTAGTAAGTAACAATACAACAAAATGGTTAGTTGAATATTATTTCACCTGATTTGATCGTGGCTCATCCAATTGATAATTTATACGAGCTGTGAGCATGATGGATATCTTTGTGGTGCAAAACTCATCTCTCCAACTATAAGATATAAAAAATTAAATAAAATGGTTATAAGTAATAGTATAACTAAATGATTATATTATATTGATGCATATATAAGTTGTATTAGTATTATATATACCATGTGCCCAATGGAGGTGGTGGCAAACGTCTGTCACGTGGTACTGAATATAGTCGTTGAGGTGCAATGAAAGGAAATCTATCCCATATCCACAATTATATTATGAGTGGACCAGATATATCACGTGCGTCGATATGAGATGCTCGATACAACTCTCTATACAACCAAGCCAAACAAGCACTACCCCAACTGTAGGTACCTGCAGTGTCGAAGTCTTTCAAAAATGGCAAGAACATCAAATGAACTTTACTATTTGACTTGTTCGCAAAATGAACATCCACCATCGAGTCAGACATATAAGCCTTTACAATAGCATCGTATTAACTCCCTTACTCCGCATATGGTGGTAATGTAGAAAATCTATCCAATAACCAATTAAGATGAAGTCGCTGACCATCTATGTCTCTATCTCCAGGAGTAACCCCAAGCAAATCATGACAAATACGTCTCCAATCCATATGTGTGTGACCAATGATAGCATCTCCATCAATTGGTAAGCCTACTAAGACAACAATGTCTTGGAGTGTGATAGTACACTCTCCTTGAGGCAAATGAAATGTATGTGTCTCGGTCTCCATCTCTCTACAAATGCTGTAATCAAGTGCCAATCTAGTGAGATAAATCCTAATCGCGTGACACCATAAAATCCTGCCTGTAGGGGAAGTGGAATGATCCGATCATCTAATGCAATAGTGCGATAAAGGATTGCCTCTCGACATCGACATCGAAGTTCTCCTAAATCATACCCCATAAATATTAAAGATGATCTATGTGGTTACTTATGAATGGAGGATAGAAGCATCAATGGGCTTTGATCCATATGTAAAAATATACACAACACTCCGTATGTGATAAGAAATAAATGAGAATAAAAGCATTCATTACAAACAACAAGATAATTTGTTAAAAATAAAATATAATTATCATAAATGACAACCAAATATCTTAACCAAGGATAAATAGATAATAAAAATTTCTAAAGAAACATCTCATTACAAACAAGAAAAATCACAAGTCAAACATTCTTAAAAACAACTCATTCAACATTCTTAGAGGAGTGTCCTTCAAATTTTCTAGGACACTTAAGGCGGTTATGTCCCTCTTGTTTGCATATTCCACATCGAATTTTGACACTTGATTCCTTCCAACCCATTTCATTTCTTATCCTTAAAGATCTGGGTCGCCCTTTCTCTCGTAAAAGTGTTAGATTTGGATGACGTATAGGGAAGTTTGGCTCCTGCCAATATAATTTATGTGGAATGAGAAAAAACTGTGGAGCATAACATCTTGCATATGCATCCATAGTAAAGAGTCTGTCAACATATTGCCAACTATCAATCCTTGCATGAGCACAAACAACAAGCACGTGTGAATAAGGGATGCCAAATGATTGCCACTTATTACAATTACATTTGTCCTCTTTGAGATTAACAATTTGCTTATTTTTTCCTTTATCCATATGGAACCCATGAGCTGCAGTAGTCACCTCAAACATCTCATTCTCTCGATGGAAGATCGAAACAGAATGTCCACTAGCCTTTGTTTCATAATTTGCGACTTTAGTCATGGCATATATAGTGTACATATCTCCATTTGCAATTCGAGCTCTTATCTCTGCACGACGTTTCTCAAAATATGTGACACATCGATAGAAAGTCACCTCCACAAGTGCAGTGATAGGCAACATCCTAGCCCCTTTCAATACCCCGTTTATGCATTCAACAATGTTTGTTGTCATATCGAAAACCACCATCATATGCTTGGGTCCATTTTTTAGTGTCCATTTTTTCAAACCATCCAACACATTTGTCATTCAATCTTTTTAACTCTTCCATACACCATTCATACTTTCGTGGTTGATGTTGACATCCAAATTTTGATAAGCCAAGTCCTTTAAGACTTTGTTCTTGTATTTCTATTAAAATTGCTAACCACATGTCTAAGACAATAACGAAGTGTCTGGCCCATCGGGCAACATCTCTTACAGCACCATATCATATTGATTTATAGAACACATATTCCTTCTCTTTGAGTGACATGAGTTTTTAATGCAGTAATAAACCAAGACCAGCTATTTATAGATTCCTCCTCAACAATTGCAAACGCAAGAGGAAATATATGTCCATTAGGATCAACAGATGTAACAATCAATAGTTTCCCCTTATACTTGTCATATAAGAAAGTACCATCAATTTGTATTAATGGTCTACAACTTTTGAAACATTCAATAGAAGCTCCAAAGGCCCAAAAGACACGCATGAAACGTACATTGACATGAGCATAAGCAAACGTATTAATGTTTTCCCAAACAACTTTCGCCCCGAGATTAGTAAGTTTGGAGGATATTCAACCACTCGGGTAGAATACAAAGACTCATCCCACCACCAAACACCTTTTCAACTGATTTTCTCCTTGCTTCCCAAACTCATATAATGAACATCATAGCCAGTCTTATTTCACTATTTGATGTAGTGTAGCAATGGATGTGGTAGGATCTCTTTAATTATACTTTGTATCTCCCTTGCAATCAATGTTGAATCCAATTGAGAATGGTCTTGTGCTAGTTTAGGATAAACACACGTATGAGGACCGATGTATTTTATTATCTCAAACATACAATGTGTTTTGCGACGGCACGCACGAAACCTCCATTTTCAACCATCAGTTGATTTCTTACACTTAACTATCCATAAGTTTGGATCAGACTCACAAACAACAAAATGTTGCTTCCTATGTATGGAATAACATTTCACAACATACTGTAAGTCCGCTTTATTTTCAAATCGCAACCCTTCATATAATTCATTTGATTCATTCCATAATCCATCACGTGAAGTGAGAGTCTCATCACTCATGGCAATGATTACATCCCAATTCAATTCTTTATATGGGGATGGGACTTCATATTCGCTAATTCCAAGAAGGGATGAGCCATTTTCTGAGGTTCATCTTCATCAACATCATCAATTTGAACCTGGATATCAACAAAATTTTTCAGCCATTAGCATAACTCGATTAATGACCATTCGAATTCATTCTCGCTTTAACATCTTCCCCTATAAGTATGACAATCAAGGGGGGAGGACATCCTATCATAGCCCATCGAGGACATGCTCTCCTCAACTATTTGTTCTCTTTGACTACAACCAATTGACATTACATGATGATCTATTGGAAACGTCTCCAAGTACATTTCAATGGTAACTGCTGGTGACGCTTGTGCTACAGTAATGAACATTCCCCTGACATCATCATCTTTTATAGGTATTTGGATATAATTACCGATCCCATTTGCCCCAAATACTGGATACCGAAAATTCATCTTTAACTAAGTTTGCATGCGATCAATTGAAAATGATTGACATATATTTGCTTCCAACTCATCAAATGTTGCACTAATGTTTGTCATAACAACCTTTGCAGGAGGACAACTATAACGTATGCCATTTGAACAAATAATAATTTCACCATTCATATAACATAACATAGTGGTATGAGTCTTCATTTCTTAACCTAATAATAAAAAACAATAATATTTATAAGTTACAAATAAAGTGAAAGAAAAAAAATATGACAATATTATTATGAGGTGTTGCGTGTTGCATGTTCAAAATTGCATTGTATGAGTATTTTAGTATTTTTGTCTATATGAAATAGTTACCTATTTTTTTAGTTTTATGTCATTTTATTACAAAAATATGAAATTAATGGTTTTGTGTTTGTTTCGGACTTTATGAAAAAAAAAAAGTAAGAGGTCTTGGGATGGGATGAATCTAAAAAATTCACATATACATACAATTATCAAAGAAAAAAAACAAAATAAATTGTGCAGCATGAGAATTATGGGGAAAAAAGTATATCAACACATACATATACAATCAGAAGACACTACATGAAAAATGAATAATGGTGGCATAGTTTTAGTAGGGGTTTTTAAAATTCCTAACTAAAAATAATGTATTATCATGTTTGTAGTATTAATGCGGGTATAGGAATTTTCTTTAACTTTTTAGCCAGGTACACTAGTAAAACCGCTACTATATAGATCCCTATAGCTGCATTAAAAATAAAACCGCTACTATACATTTTGTACTTAACCGAAAATTTTCGTGTTTCCCCTCTCAGAAGACACTTTTTTGTGCATTTTGTACTTATAAAAAACTTTTTTTTTTTTTTTTGTTATGTCATCATCATTTAAGGAACTCAATCATCAATAACATGAGGTTAGTGTTTGAAAACTAGTGAAGTCATCTTGGCCAATCACTCTAGAGAAGGGGAAATATGGTGTGACGCCCCAAATCCCGGTGTCCTCGTTGACAACCCAACTCCGTTAGGACACTGTGGGATGTCTGCAACCCGACACCACTCATGAAAATCGAGCAGAGTCTCCTTTGTACAGGGAGCTCTACCCAAGGTACAAACATGTCCCAACAAGTTTACAATAACCACACAGGGTCCACATTCGAGTAAAATAATGGCCACTTGGGCCCCCCGTGATCGCACTACAAAATACATCAACTATATACAATAGTTCAAGAGTTAATAAATTACTCTTTACCAAACATATATCAAAATGTACAATTTTGATACACGTTATACAAAATAAAAATACCAAAGCCATAATTCGACTTTCTTCTAAATGCGACCTCTAGTGAGTGTCGTCCTCGTGCACACTCCCTGTATCTGAAATAGTGATCTCTCGACAGGGTGAGCAAAGCCCAGTATTGATAATTTCCTACATGGGTTACTCTCCACCTAAGTGCACATGCATAGCGAACAATCACATTCAAGTAATTTCATGAACCTACTCGAATGTCTACATGCCCAAACCCATGTCTCGAGTCTCACCGACCCCTGCCACACATGCCTAAGCCAATATGCGAGAAGAATACGCTTTCACAACAAAATCTTTTTGTTCTTGAAAACTTACACCGAAGTTTCGTAAAAATTTGGACTACCCTCCGAGGCGACCATCGATAACTCTCCGAACTACCACGGTCTTCATCCGGCGATATGTTGGACGCCCTCCAAGGTAATTCTTTCCAAAATCGTCCATCGAAATTCATTTTGCCAAACATTTTCGCTTTGTTTACTCTGTCACCAGCTCCACATTCTAGGCGCCTCAAATGCGATATTGACGCACGATGTTAATTCCAACACATTCATGCTAATATATTCATACGTACGTATATTAATATAATTAAATCATAAAAATGCTATAAATCAACAATACACCAAAATTAGCTCACATTTGCTAATTAACAAACACAAGCAATTCATTTTGAATCACTCAACAAAACACATTTTCACACCAAAAATTTCATGTCACTATTCACATAAACAGTGAAACCCTTGGGTTACTATTCACGGCCACACAAATAAGAATTTTCTCCACTCGGTTCAAAGCTTTTGAGACTGAATTTACGACTAAAACAAGCCTCAGAACTTTCCTAACCATTTACATGGCTCTTAGCCAAATAATAACACAAGTAGGAAAAGATCTCTACCTCTTGGAGTTGTCGGAACTCCACCAAATCGGTGTCCACGCATAGCCCTCGCCGCGTAGAACGACTTTGATTCTTGCTCCGTCAAGAACCGACGGTCCGAATGACTGAAAATCTAGAGATAAGACACACCTTCTCTCTCTAAAAACTCAAAAAACCCAGCTCCTGCACGTTTGTTCCAGCCCTCTGCATGTTCTGCCCATTTTGCCTCTCAAAATGAAGAAGACAATACTATTTCTATTTTGTCTTATCCTCATTAAACATTCCAAAAATTCCAATCATGTCCCTTCTTCTAGATTTTTGACATCAGCACTATCTAGGTCAGTCCGCTTCATCTCTAATCTTGCAACATGTCACAAGAGTACATGTAATAGGTGACTTTTTGTCATATCACGTGTCTCTCAACTCATTTTACCAAGACCAAACCCTGCCTCAAAAAACGTGAAATTCGACTATCTCTAATTCGACGAAATTCTGACGCAGAAGCTAGGATTTCATAAACGATTATGTTTCGTCATCCGAGATCTAGAAAATTCTAGGATTTTACTGAAATTACCGTTACCCTTTCGTAAAATCGAATTTTCTGCCCACATTCTTCCCTCCTAAAAGGAATTTCAGCCCCGAAATTATGTGTACAATCACTACGACCACACATGCATATGCACCATTAACAATACCATGCATATAAATCCAGTCATTTAGGTATTAAACAATGTCCACGACCTTCATCCCTAAACAAGAAGGGGATAGGTGGCCCACATCACCGTGTCCCCGCCCCACACGACCTCCCTCCACCCACTGTCGCCATAACACCCTCACTAGCCTCACGGTCTTGCGTCGCAAAACCTGATCCCGGCTATCCATAATGCACACTGGTCCCTCCTCGAAGGTCTTATCCGTGTTAACCTCAATCTCTCCCCAATCCACTACATCGGCTGGATCTAGAGTATACCTCCGGAGCATGGAAACGTGAAATACCTCGTGACACCTACAGGGGTGGCAGCTTCAACCAAAGACGTTACGTTGCTCTACCTCTCGAGTATCTCAAGAATCCACAACCAGGCGACAGCTTCGCGCCTCACGAACCCGAATTTCTCTTAGGTATCACCTTCAAGAAGACGTGATCTCCAACCTGAACTCTATGCGGGTCGACGTCGTACATCCGTGATAACTCTTCTCCGCAGCCGAAGCCGTGAGAAGACGCCGGTCAGACAAGCTCACCTTCTCGGAGGTGTCTCTAATCAAATCGACCTCGACGAGCCTCTCCCACCCTGGCCCAACATATTCTGATCTCGCATACCCCATACAATGCCTCATATGGTGCCATCTGTATATTTCGCCCTCACAACTCGTTGTCAGGCGAATTCCACTAAGGGCAAGTGCTCTTCCCAACTACCCTTATGATCCAGGACGCATGCTCGCAGCTTGTCCTCTAACACCTGTATATAATCCACACAACATGTAACCCTACACAACCCCTACTTGTAAAACGTTGACCTTCCCAAGGTCACACCACCGACACAACTGGGGTGGACCGGTCAACCTAATCCATGTCAAGGACGACATGCATATACCGGAGCCCTTGTCGACTCCACCGACACTCCAATGTACCCCAGCTGGGTATCCAAATCTCAAGTCACTCCCGACTCCTATCACTCAACTCTAAGTCTATGTGATAACTTGACCGTGTGTTTTCTCTCTCGGGCAACAGAACTTTTCGGCCTACACTGCGAGCCTCTTATATCCACACAGAAATTTTGGATATCTCCACGGGTCTCTTACACCCTACATGTGCCTCGATTTCCATGGGTCTTTACACCTAATAATGTAGATTTCGGATTTCTCCACGAGTCTCTTACACCCAATAATGCAGATTTCTGATAACCTACTCGGGTCTCTTTACACCCACACGTAAATTCGGATTTCTCCACCTGGCCCTACACCCACACAGATTTCGATAACTCCACAGTCTCTTACATCCACACAAAAATTTCGATTTCTCCTGGGTCTCTTACACCCACGTAAATTTCTGATAACTCCACTGTCTCTTACACCCACGTAAATCTTGATAGCTCCCTGCCCTTACACGCACATAAATTTCGGATAACTCCACGGGTCTCTTACACCCACACAAAAATTTCGTATTTCTCCTCGGGTTTCTTACACCCACACAGAAATTCTGATAACTCCACGGGTCTCTTACACCCACACGTAAATTCAGGATAGCTCCCTGATTCTTACACCCAATAATGTAAATTTCTGATAACCTACTGTGTCTCTGCACCCACACATAAATTTTCGATTTCTCCACTGGCCCTTACACCCACACATAAATTCCAGGATAGCTCCCGGGTCCCTTACACCCGCACATAAATTTCGCATAACTCCACTGCCCTTACACCCACACAAATTTCGGATTTCTCCACTGGTCTCTTACACTCACGTAAATTCTAAGATAGCTCCTGCCCTTACACCCACACGTAAATTGGGATATCTCCCTCAGTCTCTTACACCCACACAAGACCTTTCGGATACTACCGCTGGCCCTTCACCCTAACTCCGGGCTTCTCACCTTAGGGATTAACTCTTCAAGTCGCCGCCCCAACACATTGATTTCTCTTCATTTCTAATTCGAACTATGAGTCTCTCATCGACGTAGATCCTGACAAACCCACCCCCACACTCACCAAGAGTGGTGAATGACCATACCATGCACCCACACCCGACTCGACGCGATGTTACCATGCACATGAACGCAATGATGTCATACTGTGACACCCCAATCCCGAGGTCCACCATGAGCAGAATCTCGGAGATCTCTAACTCACAATCCCGACCTATCAGATCAACTCTCACCCTACATCCTAGGGAAGAACATCCACATCTGGCTTCTCTAAAGGTCTCAACCTCTAAGCCTAAACGCGATCACACAAGATGCAAATAATGAATGAATATGATGCATCCATTATAAACACTACCTAGTCAACAAGGCAAGAAAGAGGAAACATACCCTACATATCCGGCCGTTCACGCTCACCAAGCAGTGACTCAGACCTCCGCCTCCTGGGGACAATCTCAGCCTCATATGCCCAGTCACACAATGGTAATACGCCATCCGCCCACCGACCGAACTCGACCGCAAACTCGCGGCTCGACCGACCTACACTTTGGCCCCGCCTATGTGACCTGTCATAAGTACTAGTCAAAGCAAGACTCGAACTCGGGATACATCAATCTCTCGACCATTACTGGGGTGGAGGAACAACCGTGGTCCCTCTCCTATCTCACCGCTGGGATTAGGGGTCGCGCCGGCCCTAAACCTTGGATCCCCTGCCTGGCAATCCTCTTCATATGTTCAGTCACGCAATGGTAGCACACCATCCCCATCCGACCGGCAGCCCTAACTCTGGTCTCACTAATGATCGGGACCGAGGTGTCCCATACTCCTTGGGATTTCTCGCTCCGCAACCCGCCGAAAGTGTCCGTGCTGTCTCGTAGAAACAACATATCACTGCTTCTATCGACAGCACTCCAACAAGGCTATTTTCGAGCCTTGTTTATAAAGTGTGTTTTATGGCACTTTTGTGTACTAATCAACTTAAATAACCTAATTGATGCATTGAGGTCCTGGATTGGCTACTAATCACATTTTGTAGCTCTATTATTGTAGTTTTGCAAGACAAATACCTCTTTATCTTCAATACGATTCAAACACAATGAACCCGAGCCGAATTCAAAGATGCATGATCGAATCAGAGGATTTTTAGAGCAAAAATGTTGAAGAGAAAGAAGGCAAGAGAAATTTTGCAGTTCGCAACCTACTAAATTTCGCAGGTTGCGAAATTTTGCAACACTACTCCCACCTGCTGTTGACTGCTTTTTAACCCGCCTTTTTGTGGTTTTATACAAGTTTGCCCTTCATGTAATTTTGGTTCATTAGCACACTTTTGTAATTTCCTTATACTGAGCACCTATATAAGCTCAATCTTGCTTGTAAATCAATCAACTCTCACTCCATCAATCAGTCAATAAATTTTGGCACGAAGCTTCCTTCCTAGCTTAGTCAGGTTTTCTCCTTCTCCATTTGCAGCCAAACACCCCGATGACAAATCAAGGGATGCTTGGCTAAACCCCCAACCCCCCTCTCATCCTGAAGGAAGGCCAATGGATGTTGGTTTGCAACCTCGCATGTTTCATGCTTCATGTTTGTATTTAAGGGTATTTGTGGTTCCCCGCTTCTCACCTTAGGTTAAATCTCTTGTGCATGCCTCCTAACGTGCGGTATTTAAGTGCTTTGGTTCACTGATACTTATCACTAGATCCACCGATGCCAAGTTAGTTCATTCCTAATAGTTACCATAGTAGGCTTAGGAGGTGTGCTCTCACCAAGCATTTGTGCTCAAATGCCATCTTCAAGAGGAAAACTCTAGGTTTAGGTCTGAGTGCCTAAACGAAGATCCTGGCCCGAAATGACTATATGTCATGCTCCCCAACGCGAGGAAAAAGACCCGAGGACATGTCGGTTAACTTAACCCTAAGCCCAGTGGCCCGAGACTTCAAGGAATTCTCTCTTAACTTTTTACTTCAAGTTATTTCCAGTTTTCAACCATTCACCCATTAATCGCTTTTCACAAACCCTTAAAATCCAACGAAACACCATTTTCACATCGCAACTCCTTCTCTCACGAAGAAAACTCATCCTCAGAAACGACCCTAGAGCCACCATACTGCGTGAGCTTTGCTATGTCGCAATAGGGAATCCTAGGATATAAATTTCATGGATTCCGAACACCTACTGGCCTAAACGATCACCCGTCTCGACCAAATGCCCCATCCCGGCCTTAGTCCCGATAACCTCAAAGGCCCCGTCTTTGAGGTCCGTGCGAAAAACGTAAGTCTTCAGATTTTTTCTTCCGGGTCGAAGAAGATAAATCATCCTTTCCTTCTCTAAGATCAAGACTCCATATCTGATGCCTCGGTATGTCATCTGCCTCCCCTCGTCAGCTCACACCAGCCTCAGTAATACAAGAACCGCAACCCTACAAATCTCAACAAATGCCTGCTGGTCAAACATTGGTAGTGCTTGGCTAGCACCTCGTGGACGCCCTCTACGTCCTCGCCCTACACATGTCAAATGGCAACTTAATATTCAATGCAGTATCTCTAAGGCGTAAACAAAGCCTCAAGATACTATTCACACATAGAAAACATTTCATACACAATGTCCTTGCATTCATAGGTAATGCAAGACAATAATTCAATATATTAAATCATATACAAAAAAAAATTTATTTTTGAAAATTTCATTTTAAAAGACTTTATTTCATTTTATTTTATTTTATTTTTTATTATTATTATTTTTAAATCTCAGGAACAAGGTTCATGAACAAGTGACTCGTAATGTTGCATCGAAGTCCAAACTCCGTCGGGTGCACAATGTGCACACCCAACGGACCTTGGTTGCGCCCCATGATGCTCAGGGCCTGGCCGTGTCGCAGCCCGCTCCTACCAGGCGCACTTCATGTCACACACACCGTGTCGCACGCCGCAACAGATCGCGGTGCCTTCCTACCGTAGTCGCGAAGATTGTATCACGACACGCTTGTCAAGCCCCTCCTTCGCTATGATACAACCGGACAGATCGCGGACACACCCGCTAGCCGTGACCGCTCGCCGTCATGATACAAAGACTATATCGTGACACAATCCCCAGCCCGTGAAGTCTCTCGCTCCGGGTCACGATACAAACCTGTATCGCGACACACCCACCGGTCGTATCGCACACCATGCGCGCCTTGCGCGCCTGCACTGCCTCCCGTGCCATGCCTGGTTGCTCGTATCACAATACAACTTGTTGTATTGTGACTCACACTTAGAAAAAAATGGGCAGTAGCCCATTCCAATTGCCTGCAACATTTTTTTTTTTTTTTTTTTCATTCCAACTGCTGGAAAACCACCTAAAAATTTATATATTATATTTTTTTTTTCATTTTCCAGTATAACCAAATAAATTTATTAAAATTTATTTTTATTTATTTTTCTTCCAGTTTTACACAATGTAAAACCTTAGAAAAATTTCTTCTCATCATTTTTTTTTTCATCTCCATTAGCCTCCTTGCTACTCCATAAATGCAATAGTTTGAACACTGCAATTCATACAAACTCAAAATTTTCAAGAGTTTAATTACCAACTCTTTTTCTCTTGTAAAACTAGAATTTTCTCCGTAATTTCACAACCATAATATGCTCATGTTCAAACCTGAGCTAATGGCTCGTAAAATAAGAGAGAGAGCATATATATATATATATATATATATATATATATATATATATATATATATATATATATATATTTTTTTTTTTTTTTTTTTCGCTCACTCGGACCATTTTGCCAAAAAATTTCTTGAACACCTAAGGTTATATTTTTCTCGACCCTTGTTCAACGCTTTTCTCCTATACTCACCAAGCATACAAATCACACAATCTATACCAATTCATACAACATGATGGGATATAAAACACCATGCATATGATGTTCTAATCTTATCGTGACTTCCCTAGGTAATCCATACCTAAACCCTAACATCGAGCTTTTAATTTGTGATGTTCTCATCTATAATGTGGCACAAATACAGTCCCTCAATCCCTAGGTTTCCATTTACCTAAGCTCTACACCCACCGAACTCCCAAGGTAATCGTTTACCTTAGCTCTGATACCAAGCTGTAAAGCTAGTATCGAGACTAAACTTATGGATACCTAAACCCAAGCTCCCTAGGTATTCGTATACCTAAGCTCACAATGCAGGCGCGGCACTGAATCAGGCGTCCATTGACAACCGTCGACCCGCGGAATACTCGTTGATGTGGGTAACCGGCACCCACTCATGAAAAATCGAGCGAGTCTCCTTTGTCACGGGGAGGCTCTCAGAGTCTGTTGTGTCGACTCAAGTTCTAATGACCACCTGAGGTCTACATCTACAGGTAAAATAATGGCCATAGGCTATCTAATATCACAAAGCCATCAACTATATACAATAGTTCAAGAGTTAATAAATTACTATTTACCAAACATATATCAAAATGTACAATTTTAATACATGTTATACAAAATAAAAATACCAAAGCCATAATCTGGTTTTCTTCTACATGCGGCCTTTAGTGAGCGCCATCCTCATGCACACTCCATGTACGAAATAGTAAATCTGCTCGAATGGATGAAATGACCAGGTAGTGTTCTGTAGGTTACTCTAAATCTAAGTCTTGTGCGTATGTGATCGCGTGAAGCAATTTCTTGAACCTACTAGAATGTCTACATGCCCCAGACCCATTATCTCTAGTCCTCCACGATTCCCTCACATGCCCCTAAGCCAGTATAAAGTAAAATACAGTTTCACAACAAAGAAGCTTTTATTGCGAGAAAACTTACTATCGAGATTTAATTAAAAATATTGGACTACCCTACGGGGTGAATAGGTGGATAACTCTCCCAGCTTGATCGTGGTCGCAGATTCAGTGATACATTGAGCGTCCCTCGAAACCAATTCTTGAATCTTCAATGAGAATTCCTTTCCCTTCACAAACATTTAAGTTTTTGTTTCATTTCATGTCATACACTCACTCTAATACAGGAATTACTTACAGGTCGTATTGAATCTTGTAATCACAGAATTAATATGATAATATATTCACATGCATGTATATTAACATAATTCGTCACATAAAACAGTGCCACAAATTCAAAATCGAGTGCACAGAATTAGCTCACATGGGCTAATTAAAAAACACGAGTAATTCATTTTGAATCACTCAACCAAACACATTTTTGCACCAAAAATTTCGTGTCACTATTCATCTGAACGGTGAAACCCTCGGTTACTATTCACGGCCACACAAATATGAATTTTCTCTACTCGGTTCAAAGCTTTTGAAGGGTGATTCTGACTAAAACAAAAGTATCGGAATATTCCTAACCATTTTACATGGCTCTTGGTAGAAGAATAACGCAATTAGGAAAGATCCTACCTCTTGGGTTGTCGACTCGCTTTGGTGATGTCCACGCGTGGCCCTTGCCACGTCGAGCGACTTTGCTTCTTCAACAAAATTCGAGCCGTGGTCAGAATGGCCGAAATCTAGAGGCACACCTTCTCTCTCTAAAAACTACAAAAAACAGCTCCTGCACGTTTGTTCCAGCCCTCTGCACGTTCTGCCCATTTTGCCTCTCCGATGATAGAGACAACACTATTTCTATTTTGTCTTATCCTCATTAAACATTCCAAAATTCCAATCGTATCCTTCTTCTAGATTTTGACATGGCACTATCTAGGCTGCTCCGTTTTCCATCATCTCTCTAATCTTTGACATGTGTCACAAGAGTACATATAATAGGTGACTTTGTCGCATCATATCTCTCAGAGCCGTTTGCCATGCGTCTGGTCGCCGGCGCGTGAAGTGCGTGTCTCGGTCGTGAGGGTCGACGTGGTAGCTAGATTTCACGAGACGATTCCAACGGTGAAGTCCGTTTCGTCATGCGAGATCTAAAAAAATTTCGAATTTTTACTGAAATTACCGTTTTACCATTTTTCAGAAAATTGGAATTTTCTCAGGTCTTACATATGGTAATGAAATCCTTTTATATATTTGAGCTATATCAATGTAAAGCATAAATATATGTAAATATACAATATACACAATAAAAATTTATTGCATATAAAAAAGAAAAATAAAAGCTAACATATTAATTAGCCATAAGATTCACTAAAGTCGATTTGTCAAGTAATGAGTTGGACTATTGATTTACAAACCTTAAACAAAAAAGGTCAACCTATTAGCTATCAAAGAAAAAGTTTTATTACATTTACTTCATTTTATTCATGTCTCAACTTGGTACTCTTTAAAATTGAATTAATATTTACTGCCGATGAATAAATCATCATTTCGATAACATGAACAATGCTCTGATGAAGAATAACTGTGGAGTTAGAAGAATGTTGGAATGCAGAGCGCAAAGAGGAAGAAAAGGACTCAAATCCTCACTTCCGACATAGGGGAAAATAGGATAGGACCAAGGCAGGACGGAAGAAAGGCTATCTTCATGATTAAATGTGGTAAAAAGGTAGATATTTTTCCCATTACCCGAATCATAATTGTTCAATTAATGTTCCTACGATTTCTTTTAATTACATCAAAATCTTAGCTAAGACTATAAAAATATAAAACAATAAGGTATGTTGTGGAAGGATGTCTTGTCTTCCTCCATCTAGTTAATTAATAGAAAGATCTAGTGCTTTTTTTAATCAAAATAAAATAAAATAGTAAGCAAATTTTCTATCTAAAAATTCCAAACTTCCAAACTTTTGTGTATTCAAGAATTCTAGCTTGTAACCAACTTCTTTGGCAAGAATTCAATCTGATTGTGCTTTTTTTTCTTTTTAAATCTTGTTTTAATGTGATTGTTTCCCAAAATCGGTAACCTAATATTTCAATGGTCCAAACAATTCAGAGAAAAAATATGGAATATCGGTTCCAAACTCTTTTTGTGCCTACATACAAACACTTGTGAAAAATTCATTATCAGGAGTTCTAATATCCCAACACTTTGTGAATAAGCAAACACTTCATAATATTTTTGAGAATTCCAATTTTTTTTTTGGTGAAAATAGAATTCTACCTATTTCATCATTACTAATAGTGGCAGTCCCCCAAATGACCAGAATGATTGAATAAAAGTAAAAATAAAAAATAAAAATACAAAGCCACCCCAACAGACCTTTGAAAAAAAATCAAAGACAAACAATCCATAACCCTAGGTTGAAAGTGAAAGATAAAAGGAAGAAGAAGATTACCATTTAGGCCTATGTTCCTCTAAGCCTTCCTCCCCAAACACCAAGCCTACGCCGCTAGCATTGCTCGGAAACCTGTTAGGCTTTTTTGATCGCATCCAATCGGGTTCCTCCCGACCCCAAGCCCGTAGACTGTTAGGCTTTTTTGATCACATCCAATCGGGTTCCTCACGACCCAAAGCCCGTAGATGACAAGACCCTTCCCAGACCTTATCTAAGCTCTTGTCTGGAGGATCCTGCCGGGCACTTCAACGGACTCCTCAAAACCAACTCGTCGGATCAAAGAAATTCGAGAAGTGAACCCTCACTTTCTATAACCGGTTTAATTGTTTAAACTCAGAAATTAAATTTTTGCTTTTAATTAGTTAGGAGTGATAAAAATTTTCGCAACTTTTGTTTCAAATATTTTTATAAAATTTTCCGTGACCTCTTAGTGCATTTTGATAAACAGAAATTTACTGTCAGGGAGTTACACTTCTACTAAAACCCCTCAATTCCTCTGACTTCTTTGTTCCCAAACACAATAATCCATTATCATATTTCCGCAACATACCATCAACCTCAATTCTCAATTTATAAATACAAAACTTCAAACTTAAATAGAATATATCTAGATGCATCCTTATATGAAATGTGAATATTTACAATATACAATTTCAAAATCTAAATATGTATTGTTCAATTACATATCCATTCATACAAAAAGTTTTACATCCATGGAGAGGTCATAAGTCGCCCACCTATATGAGCAACAAAATGATGACGGCGTCACGTAAAATCGCGATAATACACAATGAAATATAAATAGCTACAAAATGAACAAATAAGTTAGTGCAACGAAAATATATATCACATACACTAACATAACAATTTATCATTTGTTTTATGATTTCTTTCAAAAACTATATATATCCCTTAATTATTTAACCATCACGGGCGATTTAAAACTAACGCCAGCGTGGAAACACTAAGTCATCCTCGACCACTCATTCACGAATTTCTTGCATCGTGCGTAGGCGCTAAGCTTATCAGCGAGCAGCTGCAATGCGAGAATTTGCGCCGCGGTGGTGCTAAGGCTGCAGGCAGCTCACGAGGGCGGGGTGGCGCGCCAGCGATTGTAGTGCTAAAATGCGGGCAGCTCTGGCGGAATTTACTGCTGCCGCGTAGTACCTATACTTTCTATGGGCCGAGCAGCTTCGTGCGAAGATTTTACGCATCGTCGTGAGTACTTTAACTTTTCTCTATTGTGAGCGACTATGGGTAGATTTACTGCATCGTCACATAGCTAAATCTCATTATATCTTAAGGGAATAATAGTAGGTTTAAAACTATTTTACTTAGTGTCAAAATCACAAATCTAACTCCGTTTGAAACTACAAAACTCTCTTTGAAATTTTTTTTTTTGATTACTTAACTACCATATTCATTACCAGCATCAGCCAATTACGCCAGGAGTGGGAAAGGATCTTAAGTATGAACCACACTTACCTTGAAGCAGCGTCACTCCCGTCAAGCTTCTCTGAGGCTCGTGGGCGTCGGCTCCCACAATCACCTCACTATTATTCGCCGTAATTCTTTAGTGAAAAATTTAAATTACCGGCTATAAGGTCGAATCTCAATTAAGACCATTTTCTCTATATCCTCATAACTTATTTTCTACTCAACGAGACTCTCTAATCCCAATTTTTGTATAAAGTTTTAGTTTTTTGACCCTTAGGATCACCCAGTCCATTTAATTTCTATGAAGGCTTGGCAAGAAGAATTATGTTTTACACAAAGCAGACGGCCATAATAGACGGAGTGGTAGCCTGCTTGCTCGGGGCTCGTTTTCATGGATTCTTCTTCCTACGGTTCACTTATATCACCTTCTAGTCACAGGAAATTGCCTTTTGTTTCTTCACTTATTTGAAGCTATGGTTCTAAGGTTTCTTCTCCAATTGGAATCACTCAATTTGGATCACCAAAACTCAAGTTATTGAATTTTATATTTAGATTACTCAAATTGGCAGAATAGAATTTGCACATAGCACCTCTTGGAAATATTTCTGAGCACTCTGGGATTAAAATTTGTTTGAATCCTTCAGCTAACTTATTCCCCTATAAGTCTATTTTACCTGGGGACTTTGAACACTCACTTGATGAGTGAACTCTCATTTTATGACCCAAAAACACTACAACCATACCCAGAATAGAGCAAATTTGAGCGTAGCTACATCAGAGTTCACCTTTCAGTCCATATTTGGGAGCCTTAGAGCTACAATTTTCTCTTGGTCCCTTCTATACATTTGTAGCCCTATCTCTTATGTTTCTTACTAATTGGAATCAATTCATTTTGATAGATTCTAACTTAATTTTATAGCTAAATAAAAATAGGGGTTTTATAAACCCTTACACACACCTTCAAAACCCTAATATTCTCCTTCTTGTTTAATTTTTTTTTTTTTTTTTTTGCTCAAACTTGGTTTCAATCCTCTAAATTTCGTAGGAGCTTATTTAATGTTCATTATGAATATAACACACACATAACATTACTTGTCTTGTTTGAATACTCAATAATTCACTAAAACTTTCATCAACTAGGTTGTGTGTGTGAAATAAATTTTCAAGTTTAATGATTCTCGTTTTATAACATCCCATAAATCAAACCATACTCTACCATTTACACTCCACAAACACATCCTAAGGTTATGCTATGATTAATCACTTCTAGGCTTTGACACCATTTCAGCCAAGAAACCCCCAACAACATACAAAGGCAAATTCGATAAAACAAATTTCCTGAATAATATCATTTTAATCAAAAGAAAGAAAAGGGAGAATTATTTAGACTTCTACTTTTGCCCCACTAGAGAGTTAAGAGGGACTTAGAGAGGGTTTAAAGAGAAGATTTGAGGATCGATGGCCAGAGCTGTGGCTGATCTTCATCTCTTCCTTCCTCCTTCCCTTCCTCGCTCTTCTTCCTCTATTCTCCCTCCTCTACGATTTTGCCCCTAATCCAAACGGCACTAAAATCTGATTTCGGGTTTGTCTCATGGCTATTTATAGCCTCAAAATTTCCAATTTTCAAGTTGGCCCTAATTTTTAATAATAATATTGAAATCAGAATTTGTTTTATTTCTATTACTACCATCTCTACTGCTTTATAACTTATACGCCCTTATGGTCTATTACAATGGTAATTTTGTATTTAGCACCAAAATTCCTCGGTTCCAGAATTTATCATTTCCTAATTTCATCTCCAAAATATTACATTTGACACTTAAATAGTCTTATACGCCTACAAATATCATTTAATGATACTCTCTCGACCAAGATTATTACTATTAATCACAACCTTAAATCGACAATTTCTAACGCTCTAGATTTAATTAATCTAATGTAGAGATTTATTTTACCTTTAATCCATCTTTAATACTACAGAGATTATAGATAGAAACTAGGCTTCATGAGATCTCATCCAATCACCCTCACTGCCTTTAGAATCCACGTGTAGTCTATAGTGAAGGATATCCTGATCGTTGTACCGCAAACAAAAATCGACAACTACATAAAGAATCATGAGTTAGCTGTAAGTCAAATTCTGACAAATACCAATCTAAGGTTCTTGCAAAATCTTTACGAATGGATGAAGAATCTACAGGTTTATTGAGTTAGATGTGCAAAGGTGGTGAAAAGTAGAGCATTAGGGGGAAGATGTGAGGTGAGAGCAAGGAGGCGAGAGAGAAAAAGATGAAAACGAAAGCCAGGTTTTGACTTCTTGAGGAGTTAAGAAATCCTTTTATTTTATCGATTAAAAAAAAACTTTTTTTTCAGATCTCAAGATATATGTATGTTTTACCATACTTATGCTACTAAATCTCACTATATAACTAAATACTTTAACTATAATATTTTAAAAATTATTTTTTAAAAATATTATTTTAATAAAAATAATCCCACCATTGGACGAATACACTATGACTCAAAAAATATCAAATAAACTTTTAATCTAATTGCTCATACTTTTGGATTAACCAATCCTACCTAATAGAAGGAGTCTATGATGCTTAGAAAATGTGAGTTATGATTCCAAGTTATATCATGAGCATAGACATGTGTTAAAAAAAGTGAAATCAAAATAAACAAAAGGACTAATTATTGAGTGGTTGACATAAAGCCAAGTGGGCCAAGTGGTCAAAGTGGTAGTTTCACAAGCCCATGATATCAAATCTTGAATGGGCCATTAGATGGATTGGCAACGTACCACTAAGAAGTTTGAGTGCTATGCCATCTCCCTTTTTTTTTCTTTTTTTCTTTTTTTCCTTATTGCTTGACCACCAACCATTGCAATTTCCATTTGGGATTTGCATTTTATTTTTATTTTTATGAATATTGAAGCAAAAAAGGATTGGTGCAACATTGGGGTGGCAGTGGTACCACAAGAGAGTATGGAGGAGGATATGGAAGAACATGTTAAACCTAATTAAACATTCGGGTAATCAAGTTCGATGATTTTCAAATTTAGGGATGGAGATAGGTTTGAGTATATCCTATCCATCCTCAATCCAAATACCCGATTAAATATATAATATTTATTTATTTTTATTAAAAAGCCCTAAAGGTAAAAACATGAAAGATTTTAACCTTTTCTTTTAAAGCTTTTTTTCCTTTCACTCTATTCCATGATTTTAACCTTTTCATTCACTCTATTGAGGATTTTAAGCATGATTTTCTAAACTAATTTTTATTTCACAAATTGGAATAGAGTATTTGGGTAGGGTATGAATACCTAATCCTCCTATGGATGTGGGGATAGAGATGAAAAATCTAAATCCAATAAGGATGTGGAATCTAAAATCCTACCCAAATCCAACTCATTGTCATCACTAGTTGAAACTTTGAAATTGTTAATGAAAAGGACACATCTTCTAAGTGTATGATGTAGAGAGTGTGCTGCCTACACCTTAAGAAAGTCTTCATACATATTTGAGGCTACAAATGAAGGACTTTTTGCCATAAAGAAGGTATTTTTTCTATCCCTGAACCATCTAATCCAGTCGCATAGAACCTTGGATTAGTCATTCATCTTTACTCTTTACCATGGAATTGTAAGAATTGGATTTTTCATAGCCTCATCATGAACTTACATTTTCAAACTTTCAGTTTGGGCCCATCATTTTGCACAAAACATATGTTCGGCCCAAACTTTCAAGACCCATTTAAGGCCCATCGTTTTGACTTGAGTCCAAGTGAGAGCAGAACTTTATGGGCTTTTCCTGGTTCAGGGGGGACCCAAAAATGCAGATGGTGACTCAAGTTCATAACAAAATAAGAAAACCCAGAAGTTGGGTATTGTCCACAATACTTATTTCTCACTGTCAAAAGAATTAAGAGAAAAGTCATTACAAGTGTGTTAGAAGGAGGCAATGAATGTTCATCCCCATGTACACAAAACATAATGGAAAATCTAGATCCATTTAAGCTTCTAATATGTTAGAAAACTATTGTACATCAATATTGCTTTCGCATGCTCTATATTTTTTCTCTGTACATAGATAGGTTAGTCAGTAAGCTGAGACCCTAATGTGTAGTCCATTTGGTGCTTCAACTCTTGGAAACTTCATCAACTTATCTCCCCCAACTTCTTTCCATCTGCAAACCAAATGATGGTGAAGTCAATAACCAAACTTTCTAGCCAACCAAACAGCAGGCAGAAAGAGTCTAAGGCTCACTAGCTCACCTGTATCTTGTTACAAAGTAGTGAAGGAATGTTGAAATTTCAGCTATTCCCAATTCCTTTCCAGGACACTGCCTGGTGCCCCCACCAAATAATAGGAAGTAGTTTTGGGATTCCAAGCTCTTATCCTGCATTCACCAATCAATCCCTTTTAAATACTTATAATAATACTCAACAATTAGGCAGAGAAAATAAGATAAAATCATAAAACAACTGATTTGAAGTATACTAACCAGCCATCTCCAAGGATTGAAAGCCAAGGGGTCAGGGTATAGCAAGGGGTCATAGTTGATCTCCCTAGTATAGACATATATTCTCCAGCCTTTGGGAATCACAAATCCTGAAGATAAAAAAGAAGGCACACATAAACATAAGGTACAGCAGATAAGAAAAGGCGTTCAGCTATAGGTAAGAAAAGGCAGTAATCTTTTAGGTAATCCCATTCCCACTGAAGCAAAAGAAGGGAGATCAGCCGTAGGCCTGGCTGGATTGGTAGGTATGCCATGTGTATTGTGATAGGGTAGGGTCCACTGAGGAAGATGACCTCATCTCCATTATAAGTTCTGCAATTTTTTTTTTCTTTTAGCCAAAAGGAATAGCTAGCTACGTCCAAAACTTCTCCTTGAGCCCATAAAGACTCATCAAGATGGATAGAACCAAAAGGAATTATGGGGTTTATGAATTATATAGTTTGAGTCTGCACAACTCACCATTCATTTCCATGTCTTTGGTGGTTTTCCTCAAAACCCCATTAACAATTGTAGCTAGTCTGGATGTCTCAAAGATCACCTGCACAAGCCAAAAAAAAATTAATCCAATTTTCTCATTAACTTTCTGTATGTGGAAAATTGGAAAATGGATCATGTTGCAGCCAAATTAGGATATTTCTTACAGCTCGGGTGAATCGCATCAACTTGTAGTCATTCCAGTCGATGGGATCCTCCGGCCTTTTCCTTGCCCTGATTGCCAAATGCTCTTTCTGCAGAGATTAAAATCTAAGTCAGAATCATAGGGCATTAGAGTAGAAGAAAACGTGAAGATATCAAAGTATAAAAAAGCATCACTCACTCTAAGTTCATCAAGAACTCTTGGGTGGTCATGAAGGTACTTGACAGCCATCATGGAAGTAGTGGAAACAGTCTCGTAACCAGAATACAGAAGTGTGATTATGAGATCAATTATCTCTTCATCGCTTAGTTTATATCGATTTTCATTAGTTCTCATTAGGCAACCAAGCATGTCTTTATGGGTTTCCTGGGAAGCTCTTCTCTCCTCTATGAGTTGTCTCAGCATGCCAACAATATTCTTCCTTGCCTGTGAAAGTGAAAAAAAAAAAAACATCGCAATTAAGCAAAAGTTCCATGAAAAATTAAGAGATGGGGAACACAAAAATGGTGGGAAAATTTACTTGGAAGCCCTGGCGGTAGTTTGTGCCAGGAAGGTCAATAGGCAGAGAAATGGTTCCCAAAACCAGCTTAAAGAACTCTGGCATGAACTCCTTAGATATTGTGCTGGATTCAATTCCTGCAATCTGCTTGAGAGAAGAAAGAAGTGCCATCTGCAAGATGTAACAAGTGGAAATTAGAAGGAAAAACTTCAAAATTTTCTTTTTTTCTTTTTTATGATTGATTGATACAAACCTCTTTGGTTTTTTCTTGGATGTTGATGATTTTGGTATCCCAGTTATTGAGATGGGATCTCATGAACTCATCTATCTTAGGCAAAAGCTGGTCTCTTATCATGGTGGGGCTAATGAGAGCTAGCAGTGCCCCTCTCATGTACTTGTGAGTGGAGCCATGGACAGCTGCAATGTTGCATTTTCCCAATATATCTAACATGGACTGTGGGTAGCCAGGAACCAGCCCTTTTGATTCATTCATTAGGATGTATCTGTTCAGCTCTGGATCCATGGAAACTAGGGTAGGACAACCCAATAGGTGGGATTTGAAAATTTTTCCATACCTGTTACAGAAAATAAAATTATATTTCACTTTTAAACAACTCATTCTAAAAATATATAAACATAAACATCAAGGATGATCTCAGGTCAAAAGTATCTATTAGAAACCTAAAAGGAACTGCACTTTTTGAGCATCTCTGTATTAATTCCCCTGTGTTCACTATGAAATCTAGGCCCTCAAAGCCAAAGAAAAAACAAAAATTGAGAGGAAGTGTATGTGAGTTGGGATTAATTAGTACTTTGTGAGTTCTGAAAAAGGGGTTTTGCTAGGCCACCACCTATGAATGAATAGTAGGGTGCCCCAAAAAAACCATCTGTTGTTTTGAGCAAAAACAGTATAAGCCATGAAAACCACTTGGAAAGTGGCAGACAAGATACTGGTGAGCCTGGAAGCAGAAAAAGGAGGAAGAGGGTAAAAAACCCAGAAAGAGATCCATCTGAAAGTGAAGAAAGAAAAGAAGAATCACACCTTGCTCTCTGGTTTTTCATGAAGTTAGGGCCTTGCTTAAGAAACTCAGTGGTCTCTCCAAAAACAGGCCAACCCATTGTACCAGGAGGCAAACCTTTCTTCCTGTACCTCACCTCATTCCATCTCAAGAGGGCAGTGCAAAGACAGAGGCCAATAAGAAGCATACCAAAAAGCGCCATGAAAACAGCCATTGATGCTCCCAAGAACCTCTAAGCAGTGATCAGAGGGAGCTGTAAATGGTATGGGCTTGCTCTAGTTTAAGTTAGTCAGAAGTGCATATAACTCTATATATAGACCTGAGGACTACCATCTGTGCAGAGGGTGTGAGGCCACATAGGCCAAACCCATGCACGGTGCCCCCCTACTAGAGAGGGACCCGCTCTCTCTCTCTGACCCCCCACCTCCTCAAGTAATAAAAGCAACCTCAACCAAAATTAAATCTCAACTATTCTCCCCGATTTTTTACCATGTCACCATCCATTTTGGAAATATATCAATATGTCTTGCAATTTTCAGTTTTGAATCAAATTAGAGTTCTCATCAAATCATTTGAGTATTTTGCAAATGAAATCCGAGAGTTACATTTTGATAATGTGTCATATGATTAAAAAGTTTTTATTTATCATTGTTTATATGTAGATTTACTTGTTCACTAATTCCTACTCCCCTGTTTTAAGCAGAGAAAGAAGAGGGGAAGGGAAGGGAAGGGAAGGAAATGGGAGCACATGATGAGCAGAGGATTAGAGCTAAAAAGAAAGGGGAATTTGATCAGAGGCAGAGAGTCCTTCACATGTCTGGCAACAAGATCTACTTATGGAATTTACCAAAATCACTACAAGACAGGGGTCTTGGTTAGCATGTGACTAAGAGCTGGTTCCATTCTAGTGCAAAGCATGCAACCGTGCAAGTTTGAAATTTCTGGGATAGAGATAGAGATACTACTGAAATTTCTTCTCTGTGGCAGTTGGAAACTTGGAACTTCTGCTCTGTAATTCCTTCACAACCATCACTATGCTATTGACTTTTATGTCTCCCTCCTCTGCTACCTTCTTCACCCAACTGGATTCCCAAAACTACCCATTCCCATCTCAATCATTACCAATCCCCCTCCTTCCTACTCACTACTCTCCTCATTTTACTCCATCAATGCACCACATCAAATACTCTCATTGTCTTAGAGTTGGATGTTTGATTTACCTATCTAGTTTCATAATGCGATATCACGGATTTTCTAGAAAGTTCGGGTCTGATATGTCGCATCTCATGGTCATTATCGGAGTATGGGTCTGTTCAGTTTTAGGATGCCAAGTATATTATATACTTTTTAGGGTTTGTGGTGTTAAAGAGGTATTACGTGTATTATAAGGTTTTGTAGTTTTATTCCTCATTATCTGTACACAGTATATATATATATATATATATATATATATATGAGATGGTAGATTTTTCCTCTTTTTTGTTTTCATCATTTATTTCTTGTTGTGTGTTGTTTTCCACTAACACCTCTCATGTAAGATGTAACTAAGGTCTTGGTAACCTTTTTTTTTTTTACAGTTCATTCATTTTATATCACATGATAGTACTTTATTATGAATTTCATCATAATTCTTTCGTATCCTCATCCCTTTCTTTTACCATTGAAGTCAAGTCTTAAGACAAGTCTTGATAACTATTAAAGTCATTAAAGTAAAATAAATGACATCAAAGTATAAACAAATGAGACTCAAAATACAATGAATTTGTGAATAGAAAAAGTAATCATGCGGAGAAAAAAAACAAAATAGTGTAAACCTTTAAACGTCGGCCTGAGCTTAATTGGGCATGGAATGAGAAAATGTTGGGGGGTCTGGTTTTAGGGTAATCACATGAATTGACGAGGAAATGATTGAAAATAAGGAGTGATTGCTTTTTTGGAAAGCTCAAAGGACCAAAATACCCTTCACTCGGTGTTGCATTTTTCAGATGATGAAAACCTTTTCCTTTAGCATCAATGATTGAAATTCAAAGGTTTAGCGATTTTCTTTCACATAAATGCCACCTACCATTGCTCTTGAATCTTGATTTTTAGGTGATTCCTTCTTTAACTTCACATTCCGCGAATGTTCTAATGTAACTTCATTTCTCCCCATAAGTTTTCAGTGTACGCGCTATATGTGCTCATCATATTTGGAATTTATTCAAACTTATTGACTACCCTATAATTGTTAAATAATTAAAGACAAGCGTGTATGGAATGTCGCATGTTAAAGTTTCTATAAAAACATAATAATGTAATAGCTTTTTTTTATCGGATCATGAGGTGTTTTGAATGGATCGTCCACACATAAAAAGCGCGACTTATAAGAACAATAAAGCTTTTAATATAATGTAAAATAAATAGATGTAAATAATAATAAGTAAGACAAAAATGATTAACAAAGTCCATATATACAAGTTTTTTATGATAAATAAACTATAAAAATATTTTTTACATCTTTTTATTTATGTATTTATTTTTAGAGCAAATATAACTTAAAACCACATTCTTTACATTGTTTTATTGTTCATTGATTATTTATTTATTGACATTTACTAATATGATCCATGACATGGGATTATCACCTTGATTATTACAGAAATTGAAATTTAATATTAAGAAAATGAGTATGGTTTCAGACGATAAAATGTGTATCTAAAAACTAAAATATAGAGCTTTTAATGTTTAAATAGGTAGAGCATAAGAAATGGAGGGGTCCTTTTTTCAAGTCTTAACGAAGATAATTTATTACATTATAACTAAAGTGTTTAATGATAAAACTAAAAAGAAGAGTAACTCATGAGGAAAGGAATAAGTTAAAAAATAATAAACATGCACAAATTAGGAGTACTGTATTTTAATATAAGAAATTTAGAGATTTTGTTGATTTGGAGAAAGTACTTATGAAGTAGAAAAGAAAAATGCAATGTTATATGATTTTTTTTTTCCTTTTTGTATTTGGTTATACCATTAAAAAGGATAAAATAAAAATAAATACACTTAAATTGTTACACATTTTCAAATTGTTTAGCTAATCATAAAAATAAAAAATGAATAATTAAATAGTTTTTAAGTAGTATATAAAATTAACTTATTAACTTTTTGGGGGTGTTCTGGTTTTAGTTTTTAATTTCTTTTATTTTCTTATCTCTATTCTTTTCTAATCAAACTTAGGTGTATCAAGCTTGTATTTGATACTAAATAGAATTTTTGTTATGAATAGTTCTTAATAGGATCAAGCATTTAGTTGTTTGTTTTTCTAAAATAATCAATCTTTTAATTTTCATCTAAATTTTAAGAAAATGAATTTTTAAATAAAAATTTAAAAGTGGATATGCTTTTATATAATTAGCATGAAGCATATTATAAGAGTTTCAATTGAATTATAAAATATATAATTTTTTCATATTTTAGTATTTAGTTTTTTCTTAATAAAAAAATATTGAAGTTTCATAAGAAACTAAATATTTTTATTTTTTATTCTCGTTAAAATCAAAATCAATAATAAGTTATTAAAAATTTAAAATAAATAGCTTATATCGCTGAAAGACTTTGCTTGCAAAGAAAAACAAACGTCATCTTAGCCTTTCTAGATTTTTTTTCCCCTTCAAGCTTTTTAGAACCAAATAACCAAAAGAACACCCTAGTTATAGCTATTGTATCGTATCACTTTATTTGTACATCATTTCTTGATATCTTGCTATGTTAATCTTTTTTTTATGGTATTAATTATATATTTTACATGTTGAGATAATATTTTTTTGTAACCCACTCATAAGTGATATTTTACAAGTATTCAAGTGCCAATGGAGTGTAACATTAACGAGGATATATATCTCTAAACTATAAAACTAATCTTTTGTTATATATTTACTTAGCACTTTAGAACTTCATTTAAGTAATTAATTAAAAAGTTTAGAGATTTAATTAGGGTTTTTTTAATTTAATATGGTTAAAGTGTCACCATCAATCTTAAGGGGAATTTAGTGTAAACAAGTTAAAAGGTTAAAATAGGCAAAAGGGTATAACAACGTTTTAACTAAAATATATTAAAATAAAAGTTAAAATATGAATGTAGATCAAGTGTAGACCCACTAAAGGCCAAGGACAGTGCCCCCATTGAATTTATTTTCCAAAAAAAATCCCCCTTGCATTGATGACAAATTGAACGTAAACACATATAAATGGCCCCAACGAAATTTTATAGAGTTAGACCATTGTGGGATAACTAGTAATTGTTAAATATTGCAAACCTCTCAGTAATTTAATCTTGTTTGTCCTCGTTGACACTAAATCCTAAATCTGCCATTGGAGGGTGAGAGTGAAAAAATAATAATAAAAAAATAAAAAAGAGACAAAAGATTGGATCAAAATTTAAAAATATAAAATATTAAGTAAATAATAAAATGATAAATAATAAATAAAAAGTATGAAATTGTTTTTGACTTTTTGTTGAAGGTGATAGCTTGTCTTGGGGGGGCTAAAAAGTGGATTGGATGGTGACTTGTATAAGGCGTGGATCCATGGTGAGATCCTCCGATAGGGATTTGACACTCTTGATACACTCCCTCCATTTCCCTTTTATTAACACCTTCATCTCCCTTTTTCTCTTTTTTTTTTTATTTTTTTTTATTTTTTAATTTTTGTACCTTTTTTATTTCTCTCTGCTTCTTTTACTTCTCTGACACTATTTTTTTTTTTTTTCCTTTAAGAAGAACTCCACAGCTGGGGAATAAACCTAGCCTGAAACATTTTTGATGCTGAAACTAAAAAAAAAGGCATCTAACACAGAACAAAATAAGAGCCTAAAAATTTATCATGAATAGAAAATTTATCAAAATATACTAGATCATCACCTGTCAACAAGAAATACAAAGAAACCCATTCAATTTCTTTTCAATATTATACTTGGCCTAAAATCACACCTGAAACCAAATGGTTCTTAGAACCAAATCCAAAACATTCGTTATGAAAATAAGAGATTCCCTTTGATAAAAACGACTTTCACCCACAACCATTTTGCGAACTCCCAAGACCAAAACAAAATTTATACAGCAAACAATTAAACGATTTCCGCATCCGAACCAAAACGCAAAACTGCTCTCAAGAAGGAAGAAAAAGAGGAAAGCCAACCCATTTGGTGATTCGAGAAACTTAATAAACGGTCAAGAAGTAAGAATCTGCGAGAAAAGTCACCATTTCATTATCGCCACAGTCATTGCCGCCGTAGTCGCCATCCTCTGTCCGCCGTTCCCCCGCTCCCTTGTCGATCCAAATCTACCGTCATCGCCGCGATTCCGACATCATGCGCGAGATTATCGATCCCACCGAGCGCCCACGGCCGCGGCCTGCCTTCCCCGCCCCCCCCCCCCCCTCCTTTCCCTTCCCCCGATCAGTTGCAGCTTTATCAATGCGAATCTGCTGAAACCCATTTTTAATTCATATCATGCTTTTGGAATTCAAAGTTCCATTTTTCCAAATAATGTGCTACATATATTTTTAATGTTATAATTATTTCACCTTATATAATATTATAAATAAATATTATAATAATTTAAAAACTATAAACAGATTTTTGTGAATAATTTAAAAATAAAATGTTTTACTGATATTTAATTAATTCTATTTTATTAAATTTTACAAATATTTTTTTATGTTAAGATAAAAATTTTTAAAATTAATTAATATTTGTAACCCAAAAAGTTCATCATTGAAATTATTAATTCAAAATATTTATATTTATTTTTATTGATTTAATTAAATATTTAGAGCCATTTTCTTTATTTTTAATTGAATCTTATATTTATTTTAAATTTTAATTAAATATTTATTTATCTTTTTAAACCAATTTTAACAGACAGAGCGATATAAATGAACGGCTGCATACGAATTATTAATAAGAGAAGGAAAATCTAATAGATAGATAAGCCAATTTAAATGCCACCGGCTCTAGATGCTTTTTAAATAAATCAAAAATAACTTTTGAAAGAAAATACACTTTGTAATGCTTTTTTTTTCGTTAACCCATTTAGACGTCATAAATTCATATTAACTTTTTCTTACATAGTTTATAATGTAATATACATTTATAATTCATTACTTGATGTATTAGATAGGGTGTGCCTAGTTTTCTTTTTCTATAGTAAGAAATTAAGTGAAAAGTATAGAGATTTTTTTTTGACTTATTGTACCACGTACCTTACTGGATTCCCACTAAAAATATTGAAATAATTGAAACTTTTTGACTTTAGCGGCTGAAAAAGGAAAATATTCAAATTTCTTTTGCTCAATTTGATTTTTTTGTATTTTCCCGGAAAAAGACACTCTCCGTATCTTCTTCCCAGATTTCAATTAAGTCATGAAAACGTAATCAAACCCTGACAATCATCCTTTTTATTAATTAAATATATGATCCAAAAAAGCAGAAACGATTTGGAAAGAAAATAAGGCCATTATTAGACGAAAAGAAAAAAAAATATTTATTTATTTTTATATATAATTTTAATCGTACATTTTTACTAAATATTTTAATCATCTTGTTCGATTCTTTTTGAAAACTAAACATATCTATATCTGGTCAAACGTTTCTTCGAGTGGATTGTTTTGAAGGCATGACATAATGCATTAATATTTTATAGAAATTTCATATTCATCATCATTATAAAAGAATATTAAAATATTTTTGAAAATAATACGTTGTTTATGATTCAAATAATGAATTGATGTGGTTAATTGGATTAAATTGAGAGAATTAGTAAATATAAAATAAAATATATTTATAAATTTAAAGTGCTAGGATGACATAATCATTTAATAAAATATCGTGAATTAAGGAGAGATTCCAGACTGACCTTACGAATATAATAAAATACGCAGAATATCAATGACATTTCGACAAAAATATGTTAGTAACTGTACCAATGTTATACTTTTAAAAAATCCATTAATATCCTCATTAACTATAAAAGTTATTAATAAAACAAATAAATATACACTTATCAAGACAATATTCATTATAATCTCATCTATAAACTACGCAAAATCCACGCGCCCATCACATTATTCGATACGATTTCATCTCATAACATAATATTCATAACAAAACTATCAAAATATTACATAAATCATAAAGAAAAACACTGAGAAATCAACTGGTTTGACGTTGCATTTCGATTGTCAGAGCTAAACGATAATTTGCAGGTCGATATAATCTTGAGTCAAATAGTAAATCAGATCGCCAAAACCTGAATTTAATTATAACCGCCGATTCGATTTGTTCAAAATAATGATATATCTCCAATATTTTATATTTCCATTAATATATTCGACATTTATCGATATTTTTTAAATTTTGAAGACAAATACCATTTTCAAGTAGATCTAAATTTCATTAAATATCATGAATTGGAGCATTTCGGCAATTTTTTTCAATTTTTTTCCGATTTTTTTACCAACTAATTATCGATTGGTAATATGATTTCGGGGTCCATTAGTCCAAAAAATCGAAATTTTGTTACTTTGGATATAATCAAAGACGGATGAAACAGATCATGAAAAAGGAGGGGGAAGGGACGAATGAGAGGATGACAAGTGGACAAAGAAGAATTCAAATCAGAAAAGAAAAGCTAATTTAATGAATCAGCACACGTGCACACTGGTTGGTGAGTGACAAATGGCATAATTGGGGACCTTTTGTTTGTCATGGGGGGAATATTTCAGAAATTCTTTTTGCCTTCCAAAAAAAAAAAACTAAAATAAATAAAATTATTTTATTTAAAAAAAAAAAAAAAAGAGGAAGAGGAAATTGAGGAGAAATATTGCCGACAGAAATGCGAGATATTCAGCAGAAATAATGGATGATGAAATTGAATAAATAAAAGGTGAGATGTAAGTGGGGGCAAGAATTGAAGAAGAAGAAGAATAAGGGCGGGGGGGAGAGAGAGAGAGAGAGATATGTGTGAATGGAAATGATATGATAATGGAGGTGCACGGAAGGTGCAGAAAGGATACATTTGGTGGGGTTGCGAAGAAAACGTCAATTATTATATATAATAAAATATATATCATGAGAGAGAGATAGAGAGAAGAATGTCAGTGTCTAGCCACACGCACACATGCAGCTCAGCTCAGCTGATTGCAGAGAGTTTGGTTTGATTAATAAAAAAGTAGTGATGTACATTGAAACCTCCAGTTGCACGAGGGCCTCTCTTTTGTCTTTTTCTTTTTCTCTCTTTCCTGTCTTAATTTCCTCCCTCCAACATTATTGCCAACATCTACATGCATACTACATCCTACATTCCATCCTTCTCCTATGGGCTTATAACTGCAGACAAAATATACGATATATCCATCGATATATCTGACATATCCGATATCTAAGATACGCTCGGAGCACGATATTCCGCTGGACGATCGATATATCATCGATATACTTTTCGATCAAGCATCATTTAAAATATCGCGCTCCCAGCAGACACGCCCACGTTGGGTTTCACTTTTTCAGAAATATCCGGTATATACCATGATATACCCGGCATATAATTTTATTACATCGAAAAATATTTAAACTCAACATTCGAAATCCCGACTCGATCCAAATCCTGCTATTAACGTGATTACAATGGGGCTTTTAATTTCTCTAATATATCTATATTCACAGAGTACAATATCCATCGATATATCTTCGACATCCAGTGATCCGCAGAAAATCCAAGAGAGACCGATATATCCGTCGAAACCGATATTTTCATCCTTGGTTATAACTTATATCTATCATTCTTTTCGGGTAAATCCTCTTTTGTATGATCATTAAGGAATAAACACATTATTATGAGGTTTTTTTTTTTAAGACAGACTATTTATTTTGTATTATAATGTTTTAATAATTTGTTTTTATAAATATTCGAACCTAATTTGTCTTTATACACATCAGACCAGTGACAAAAAATCAGGATTCAATTTAAATAAGAACAAGATTTAATAAATAAAATAAATTTTATAATATTTCAATGAATACAAAATATACACTTTAAGTTCAAATCTGTTCAATATGATGGAAAAAAATCTTTACAAACAAAAAATAACTGAGTGGTAGGTCTGCCCCTACACCAGAAGTGAATTACCCACAAGATTACTTAAATGTATCGTCTTCTCCCTTAGATGTACTCTTGCACTTTTTATATTGATTTTCCTTTTGAATCAAGTTTTCTATTTTCAAAAAATAAAAATTGTAAACATAACTGAAAATTAATTAAAAAAATATTAATATCTAATAATTATTTAGATCAGTTTTGCTTTATCTTTTAAAATGAACTTTGTTTTGAAAAATAAAAAAAAACAAGAAAAATACTGAGAAAATGTTTGGTTTTTTTTTTTTAAACCATGAAAAACTCTAAAAACATTAAATTCAAATAACTATAACAGTTTTCAGATAACACAAAAATAGTGTCATGTGTTTTTAAAAACTATTCTCAAACTAAACCTACCCATTTTTTTTTTTTTTTTTTTGATTCTTTCATATCCTCACAATTTTTCAAAACCTTAAAAGGGTAGATCCGTTGATCTGCCTTGAATTTGCTTCTCAATAGGTTAAGCTAGTTACCAATGATTTATCTGATTAACTTCACCGATGGCTCAAATACTTCACGGTTATAAAAAAAATTACTCATAATTTTCAAGAACAAATTGAACATAATTGAATTTGGATAGCCACTAACAATTAAGGTTGTGTTTAGTTCTTAAAAAATACAAAAAAAAAGAGGAGAAAAATCTAAAAATATCATATGTAAATAAAATTTTGCAGAAACTTACATTGTTCTTAAATGACTTAATCTTTAGATTAATGAGTTAAAACAAATAAAATATATTTGAAGTAGGAAATAACAATGATGTATAGGATTTAACTTTACTCATATTTTTCTTTTCTTTTTTTCTACTTTTTCTCTCTCTATTTTATTTCTCTCACATTTTCCCTTAAATTTAGTAGTAACCAAACATAACCTAAATTTAATATTGATATTGTAGTACAAAGGGTGAATCCACGTGTAGTTCTGGGGTATCAGTAGATATAAAAATAATTTTTGTAAGTCTTAAAAAATTATGATGCTGACATAGTAAAAAAAACTTATTTTATATTATTAGTCTATTATAACTTTGACATCCTAAATATAAAATTTTGGATCCGTCAATAAATGAGATTCAAATCTGGGACTTTTTCTTTCCTTATTTTATGATTTTTAGAAATATTAAGCCATCTATCACATGAGTATTAAAAGGAAATCATATAATTAATATGCTAACAACACAAGTAAAAAAAAAAAATAACCCAACAACAAAACTGAATAATTCCTTCTCAAATTATTACAAACATTATTGTGACAGGATGGATATGGATATGATAACTTTTTTATAGTAATAACACTATAAATAATAATTATTAAAAATTCAATAACCTGTCACAAAAGAAGAACAATATTTTTCGGGACTCTACTAGATTTGTTTCTTGAGGTAACTCCCATGGGATTTTGCTCCGTACATGATCCAAATGTGTCCTTTCTTTTTTCTTGGAGAAAAAAAAAGCATGATTGAATTTTGAATGGTCAAAGAATTATGAACTATCTCAATCAACAATTATTGAGCAATAATTCAGGGTGGTAGCTTTTATCAGTCATTTACATGGTAAAAAATTATCCTTCCTATTTTTAATTACTAAGGATTCATTAACTTGTCATGAAAAGCACGAGCAATATTTTTTAGGATTTTGAGTTTGACTTGCTTTTTAGTGCGCGTTAAGATATATTCTCCCATTCCCGCTTGAATTATTCAAGCTAAAAATGTGGGTGTTTTAAAAAAAAAATTATAATTGAATATTATGACAGTACCAAATTTATAAGTAATTAACTAATTATTAAAAATTCAATAACCTGTCACGGAAAACATGAGCAAAATTGCATGGGATTTGGGTTGACCTGCTTTTTGGGGTACGCCCTAAGGACATTGCTTCCATTCTCCCCACTTGAACTATTCATGATAACAATTCGAATTTTTTTATTAAAAATATAGTTCAATTTTATATGGTGAAAGGCTTTGAATTATGAACAATCTCAATCAACGATTATTGAGCAATGATTCAGGTGGTAGCTCTTTCTTTTTCTTTTTTCATTCTAGAAAAAATTGAGTGATTTATATGGTGAGAAATGGAATTGGGTGTCAAAACAAATCGAATAGAGAGATATTCATGTTGTAGAGTTGACTTGACATGTCGTTTAGTTTTGTCGTCAAATGTTAGAAGGCATTCAATGCCTATCTATCTGTGTAATGAATTTAGCCATTAATTTTCACGTAAAATGTACTTTCATCTTTTTAAGGTTTTTTTTTTTTCTCATTTCATATCTTTCCTACAAGTGAGACGGTATATAAGCATTGTACGTATTTATTTAATCACCTTTGATGATAAATTTTCATAATCTTGTCGTTTTAGTTTTAATCTTTGATTTTTTTTTCTTTTCTTTTTAAATTATTTTCACCCAATTACTTGAAATTGAAAGGCAAGTTGAAGTATTTTTACCTTAATTGCTTGGTGCATGTAAACAAACTTTTCTCATAATCACATGTTTCCAAACACATTAATCTAAAAATATTAAGTGAAAGCAAATGTATATTATGCAATAACATAATGAATTAAATCATTATAAAGCATTATGAACTCAAGGGATGGACCACTCCCATCTACTCCTTCTTATTGTCGGTTAAAAACATAGAACAAGAACATGGAAAAACATGGTGACATGAAAATTAAAAGGCTAGTGTAGAATATAGCAAGGAATGCCCCTAGTTTAGGACTTTATTTTCTATGTTTGCTTCTTCATTGTCCCCTTTGGAATAGAAGTTCCGTATCTCCGTATTCAAATTCAAAATTCTCTACTTTTGCCCTTGTTCTCTTTTTTGACATATCCATTTTTTGTCATTTGCTAGAATGTTGCCCCTATTGTGTCTCAAAATTTTACTATCAATTTATAAATAATTGTATCACATGTGGATAGGAATTAGCTAGGGTACATCCTTCCCTTATCTATTTCAAATACAAATACTTTTCCATTTCCTTGTTTTTAAAATGGTTAGAAAAGTGCTTCAAATAAATATGGTTGACCACATTCATCCCCATCTTCATGCAACAAATCAAACACGTATTGAAAGTAAGGGGAAATTGCATCATGGTCAAAATCTTATCCTAATATGACTCATCAAGTGTCCAAAAACATGAAGATTAATTTGAAAGCGAAACAAAATATTTAAAAATTAGAAAGTGATAATGAAAGGAAAAACCTTTCTAAAAAATGTATTTGATATATCAAACGATGTGACTAAAGTGTTTAAATTAAGATTCCGTATCTCATAAAATGTTAAAAGTTAAAAAAAAATTAGGTACATAATCAACATCAATCAAATATTGAATTATGATTACTAAAAATGCATGATAAAATCTGAATTATTAAAAAATAACATAAATATAATACCGCGTTGTTTGTTTGATATGTAGCACATGTATATTTATTTATTCATGTTGTAAATGTGTTTAATGAAGAAAAATTTGAAATTTAGACTATGTAGCTAACTATTAGATTGTTAAAAATATTGATAAGATTTAGATGATTGATGAAGAATATATATGTTAAATAAAAATAATAGAAGAATTAAAGAAAGGGAGGAAATGAAAATAAGAAGACTTTTTCAGTAAGGAGGTAGTACAGTAGTCGGACCCAATAATCTGAGAAGAAGATAGGAAATGAAATTGTTGGGTGATAGTGAAGAAAATCATGTCTTTATGCAATTTGACGTCTTATCATATTGGGTTGTGTAGCCAAGCAGCAGCCTAGCAGGAATTCTCTTCACCCTCCTCCCAATAAATCATATGATGTTCCTTCTTATGCACGTGTGGTCCGTCGTATCCACGTGCATCTGTTTTTACTCGTTCGTTTCTTTCCCTTTGTCTCCTTCTCTTACTTCCTTCTCCTCAATTATGTTCCCAATTTTTACTCTTTTTTTTTTCTCATATTTAAATCATTGCTCCTCTGATTCTGACATTTCTTTATACTATTTGCTTTTATTAATTATTATTATTATTATTTTATTAGAATAAATATCTATTCCTCCGGGAATCAGGATAGTGTCTCTCTGTGACTTTGATTTCACTATTTCGTCCCGTGAGGATAAAGTTGGAAATCGTGTACGTACTTGGACGTAAAAAGTTTTAATTCCATAGGGTTGATCATCGAGAATCACTCGATCAATCAACAAGATATGATTTAAGTTGTTTCCAAGAATTTTCAAGCACCAAAACACCTTTAAAAAAAAAACTAATTATTTATTGTAAAGACTTAATCCAACCGATTAGATATTTTTCGTTCACTGTTTGCATCCATAGGATGCTCACGATTTTAAAATGCATTTAATAGATTGAAATAACCATATATCTATATAATGTCTCATTATGTCACACATGATTTTGAGATCAAATCGAATATATAAATATTTTCTAAAAGGTCAAACAAATCTCTGCTACAAAACATATGACGGCTCGACATCATCTTCTAATTATCCGACCAAATCAAGGCCAATATCTTCCATTTTGGGATCCAAAGTAGCTCTCGTAAAATATAAAACATGCCTTATTAAATTGCTATAACTCTATGTTAAATCTTTCTTTTATATTCAATACTTAGATTTGATAATTTTCAATATAATATATATATATAAAAAAAAAAACCTTGTATTATATTTATAAGATGCTCTTTCAAATACTGCTTTAAAGTTTGTTTTTTTAAAATGTAATAATTTATTGGTCTCAACCATCAATATATTCTGACATAAACATATAATCAAATTCGCTAAAAATTTTAAAGAATAACACAACATCCAAATTAATAAAGACAAACGTGAATCTACTAAACTTACACATTCGAGGCACTCTAATGACGACCGGAAGATGAAGTATTCTTGATAAAATAATGACGACCGTGGATTTAATTTGATATCTACGCCCGATCAATACGCTTGGCCAGTTCGACTCATACACAAGAAGGTTCTCATTGCTCGACCACCACATGCCGCGAAATGCCGCAATGTAAGACAGCATTCAAATCATCGATACAAACCACATGTCGTACAAGACGATGACACAAACATGCCGCAAAAGAAGGCAACACAAACATGTTGCACAAGACATTGATAAAAACACAAATTAAAAATTCAAATTTTTGTAGAAGAACCATTAAAATTTCCTATATCCCATGTAATATTTAACAGCCACAAAGTCCCAACTCCCAACCAAGGATCAAAATATCTAGAAATACTTATGAGATCTGTGAATCGGATTTTACGAAAATATCTAAATATCGGAAAATATCGGTGGATATTTTGATTAAAATATCTGTGAATAAAAATTGACAAAAATACTTTGAAATTAATAGAAATACTTTGTTTAATTATAAAAATGCATAAATAAGCAAATATACACTTGTCAAGATGATATTTATTATAATTTATCGAGAAATTACATCACTAATACCATTTAAACCAAAACGGGGCACCGATGCGCCCATTACATTATTCGACGGCGGATTCCATCTACGTACATGATTCGCCATACCAAGACATTTAAGGTAATAATATTGATCAGAATCTCCCGAACACGCTACGAGATAAATCATGGACTCCTACCCACAACCTCTCCGTGATGCGAATTTGCTCACCTACACGCCGCTTCAATCCTTCTGCATTTGATATGGAATTTGGAATGACATATGTGGATCATGAGGATTGTTAATCATTCCATATTCTTCACCAATAGAACCTGAAGGATGTGAAGAAGGTTGACCATAACTCATTATATAAGGAGGAAATATGTTGCCCTCATTTGATGAATCGAATCGAGGTTCCAATACCATTGACTCAAATCGGCCGGCAACGAATCCTCATCAGATGGTGTCATCCTTCGTCTTCCTCTATATGGCTCCCAATGGCTCCAACACTGACTCCGCCTCCCAGACCCGTGGTCTTCATCTCTGGTAGCATGAGTGAAATCATCTTCCCAATGAACGGGCTCAATGGATATTGACTTTGCTGTGGATCCGCACATCCCCACCATCATTTTCCAAAGATCACGCCATCACTGGGTCCCTCTCCTCGTGGAGTCATCATAACCCGGTAGAGGGGCGCCGCGAAACTCGTCTACTACTACATGCTCAACACTAATCAGCTAAGGCCGAGAAGAGAAGCCACGGTTGAAATGAGTCTCTCGTGTCTCACTAAACTTCGCTTCATGGTAACTTCTTCAGATAAAACCCGCCAACATTAACTCCCGCTTCGAACATGTGCGAATGCGTGAATGTGATTTCCATCTTCATCATCTAAATGAAGAGGTCTAACCTATCGAAATAGTTGATTATCTTCTTTCTCTCTGAATCTTACTGAATTTCGTGAATTCGAGAAAATTATTTTCAAGAACTTGACCCAAGGCCTCTCGCCTCCATATCACTGGGATCTTTAGTTTCATGTTGTACAATAAAAACCAATTGTCGAGCCTAGGTAAAGTGTCGATTTCCTTTGTTCAGATTTAATTGTGAAAGAATGCGCTCCAATTTCTTCACAAGTCAAGATGATGCGGCTTTGGGAAAGAACCTTAAGGCCAAACTCCTAATGCTGGAAAGGCACTCTTATACAAACCACCATTCAATCAAGAATAAAATTTTCTACTTTATATTCCAATATATACTTGTAATAAAATAGTTATAAAATTTATTTATTATGAGAATTCACACTCACTTGATTTCGTGATCACTTTAATAGTATAAGTCGTGAATTGAAAATGTGAACAAATCTAAAATAAAAATTAATCGATAAATTGAAATCGCTTAATTAGAAACTCATTAATTTACTTCCTGCTTCCAAAATTAGAGAGACCTTTTAGCATTAGGATCTAGTTTAGAAACATCATGAATACCTTGAAGTAGTCGTGGTTGGAACCAACTCACTCAGATTGAAAATTTGGATTTAGATAGTATGCCGCAATAGTGATCGAATTAGTATGCGATAATAATATAAACATAAAATTATTAAAGGTGAATATTGGCCAAGAAGATATTAATTTGTTAATTGGCCAGATGGAGAGGGATGCTTAAGAGTTCTATCCCAATCATCCTGCGACATAAGTTTCTCCACTTAATTTTTACTGAATGAGATCTAAATTTGCTCATCAACTGACCAACTCAGAGACAAATGGCAAGGTTGACGATTTCGAATCAATAACAAGTTGATCATGATAGTGTTCATAGATGGACACTAGCTTCTCCACCTTCTCCTAATATTGATGATCAAACATGATCTTCACCTCGCGCCTCAACTACAAATTTCATTGCTTCGTGGAGATGACCATTCATTAATAAAAACAACCACTTTTTTAGAAGACTCTGCTGAAATATAAATATCGCAAATCTTGTTACTCCAGACGACGATATCGCCACCACATACTGTCGTGATTTTTGCAAGCAACCAACCATGATCAGGAATGAAGTTGCTTATCTTCACTATTCCCGATCAATCGAAAGAAGTAAAACGATCTTTACCAATGTCTTCAAACATTAAATCAATGCAAAGCAGGGGCCGTACATGGAGTCCAATATGTATCAGATTTCCTTCATCAACAACTTCCCGCTTTCACAAAATGCCGATCCATTATTTGTTACAATTTGAACCACATTTGCCTCTCCAACTTCCTTTTGATAACTATTCGGAAGAAACTATATATGTATTTGTTGTCTTAATCTTATCCGACGTGACAATGTGATTTGAGGAAAATTCGCGCTCAATATACCACAAATTAATTACGCTCAATCTAGTTGGTCCCATTCCATCCATCACATAATTGCACATCCATATGTCTCCCATTTCTCCCTTTGCAAGTTGACATGTTTTCTACTGCCTTATACCCATTTCCCAAGTACTTCCGTTTTGATTTCATATAGATGGTGGTTCGATGCCCATCCTTACATATAATAATTCAAAAGGGAAGCTGGTTATTAAACATATTTTCATATGGAGATAATAATGTCATTATATTTAAACATATTTCCATATGCGGAGATTCATAATAAAATATATTATATAATGACAAACCCGCTTTTGTCAGGTACCAAAAATCATGTTCTTAAAATGGTGTGGAGTCCGCTTTGAGGTGGAACACTCATATGAAGAATTTGCTAATTAATCGGCCCCATTGTTTCTTGATTATCCACTTTCAACATATTCTTAGCTTTTGTTTCATACTAAGACTCAGATAATGATGCAGTAATCGCGGTGGATGAATCTGGTAATGCTTGAACACTTTGTGATCTTAGATACGCCTTTAGTTGGATCACTGCCAGGAAGACTAGTTTATTGCAATTACGCAAAATATAAATTCAACTTACATTATCTTATATACAATTATGTGAAAATGAATTAGGTATAAAGATTTATCAATTTTTCTTTGCCTCTCATAAATCCCGCGAACTCCGATCTCTCAGTTCCATTCACTAGCTTTTTGATGCACGTATCGCCTCGATATTCATCTCGCTTCACGGTGCATGCCACCGGATACATACGCATATCCTCATCACCTCCTCTTCCTGCCACACCACAACGCAGATCAGAATGCTTTCTTCCATCATAGGCCGTGAATCTCACCCTCGACTCTTCCATATCACCGCTTTCGCTTTTTTGCTTTACCTTTATGTTCTAAAAGTTGCTCATTTTGTTTTATCACGCACATTCGACACTTCTGCAGATTCACTCAAGGACCGATGCATGTATTTAAACTCGCGAGTAATTTCACCACTTTTACGTTTAAAACCACAATACTACAACAAGTCCATTCACAAACCTCCAAATACCCATGTGGATCCCGACTCCACTTCCACTAGCCATTCTATAAACATAAGTAAATAAATAATAATTAATTAACTAAAATTATATTATCAAATGAAAGAGAAAACTAAAATAAAACTATTGTATAAAAAATAAGATTATAATATAAAACAAGTCAACATTATATAACTAAAGTAACTATTATAAATAAATAATATAATTAATTAACTAAAATTATAGTTATCAAATGAAAGTTATTAAACTAAAATAAAACTATAGTATAAAATAAGATTATAATATAAAAATGTTTGCTAACTAAAATAGTTATTAAGTAAATAAAAATAATATAAATGACTAACTAAAATTATAATATCAAATGAAACTAAAATAAAACTATAGTATAAAATAAGATTATAATATAAAAAATGTTTGGTAAATATTATATAAATTAAAATAACTATTAAGTAAATAAATAATATAATTAATTAACTAAAATTATAGTATCAAATGAAACTAAAATAAAATTATAGTATAAAAATAAGATTATAATATAAAAATGTTTGCAACATTATATAACTAAAATAGCTATTAAGTAAATAAATAATATAATTAATTAACTAAAAATTATAGTATCAAATGAAAGTTATTAAACTAAAATAAAGTTCATAGTATAAAATAAGATTATAATATAAAATGTTTGCAACATTATATAACTAAATAGCTATTAAGTAAATAAATAATATAATTAATTAACTAAAATTATAATATCAAATGGAATCATAAATAAAACTATAGTATAAAAATAAGATTATAATATAAAATGTTTGCAACATTATATAACTAAAATAACTTATTAAAGTAAATAAATAATATAATTAATTGTTCAAAAATTATAGTATCAAATGAAACTAAAATAAACCAGATTATAGGTAAGGATATATAAAATAAACAATGATTATATAACTAAAATAACTATTAAGTAAATAAATAATATAAACTAAAATTATAATATCAAATGAAACTAAAATAAAACTATAGTAAGTAAAATATAAATTATAGTATGCGAATGTTTCAAACATTATATAACCTAAATAACTATTAAGTAAATAAATAATGTAATTAATTAACAAAAAATTATATTATCAAAATGAAAGCAGGAAACTAAATAAATTATACTATAAAATATAAATTATATAATCAAACATTATATAACTAAAATAAGATTAGGTAATGATTATGCTTGAAACATTATATAACTAAAATAACTATTAACTAAATAACTAAAATAATTAATTAACTAAAAATTATGCTATAGTATTATCAAATTATAAAAATAAAATAAAACTATAGTATAAAAATATAGATTATATACTACTTCAACACTAAAATAAAACTAAATCAAATATGCATAAAAACAAAATTAATGAACAAAGAAACATACCTTAATTCTGAATGATCTTCAAAAAATTAAGATAAAGAATAAATAAAATTTTTTTGAGAGTGAAATGGAGGTTGATGAATGAATGAGTTTTAATAGAAAGTGTATGATTTTAGTGGGTATTTATGTAATTTTTTTTGAGTCAAAATAGCCATTGATTGTCAAAAAACCGTTGTGATTTATTTCCTAACTGCTGATTTGATTTACTTAAATCAATCGTCTGATCATTATATATCCGTTAGAAATCAACTTAATCGCTAGATCGCTCGATTTAAAATCAACCGCTGGATCAAAAATATAGCCTGGATTTTTAAAAAAAGCCTTTACGCAACCGGGACCGCCGATCAAAACCGATAAAAACTAAGGGCCAAAGAAAATCCCCGAAAAACGCCAAAACGCGGAGATGATCTTATCGCCGATAATGGCGGATAATACTCCATTCGCGCCCGCGCGGCACAAAGACGGCCGACAGTTGGAAAAATCGCTCTTTCCGAAAAATCGCCGCCGATTTATCCCGATTTTATCCGATTTTCCATTCGATTTTTCCATCGCCATTTCTTAAATTACGATATCCGATTTCTGCAAAATTCCACTAATTTCGATTTTGTCCCTACTCCAACCCTCCTACTCTCGACCACAAGCCCACACAATGTCATAATTGTCATTAAATACATATTTCTCGTTCTCAATTCACAAACACTAGCACACAACCTATTAACAAAGGTTTGCCATGTGAGTTACTTTAGGCAAAGGCAGCAAAGCACAGCACAACAGGAGCAGTAGTAGCAAGATACCACGAGATTAGTAGAGTTAGTTTATAGAGACATCAGTTTTTTTTGTTTTTTTTTATAATTTTACAATAGTTTAGTATTTTTTGGAGAAGTTGCAGAGACAAAATTAATTAGTAGATTATTTATCTCTCTTTCGTAATTTTAACTCTTTTTCCTTTTTCTTTCCTCTTTTTATTTCAAACGATATTATGTTCATCTTTTTCTCTTTAATTAGTTTACTTTAATACCTCCATTACATAAATTTATTTGTTGAGAGTTATTCAATTAGTAGAAATTTAATTATTTAACCAATAAATTGATTGAATTATTCATGGAATATTGATTTATACATCATTATAATGTCATCATGCCTTTCAGGTATATTGACAAGATCTAGAGAATTCACATCTTTTAATTAATTTAGGTGAACATTTAACTGAGGAGGCAGAGGAGCATCCTTCTAAACTACAAAAATAGGGGCTTCCAGCAAGTCACGTTAATGTTTCAATGTGACTGAAGTTACGTCCCTCACAAATTTGGGAATTTCTCAATCAATGTGATGAAATAAGACGAGCTTATTTAAATATGGGACCATATCAAATTCATCTTGAGAACTACCCTTCTGATCGTAAAATACATCCGCGATTTTCAACAACAAGCCAGACTCTTTTCCTTCTCAAGAATAATTTGTAAAGAAAAGGATGTTGTATATCGCTTGATATACATTCAGCAAAACTATATGGTCGTTGATCTGAGCGTCTTTACAAAGAAAGAATTTAGAAACTAGAAAAAGTTAATATATAAAAAGCATTTTCTTACTTCATTGAGAAGATCCTGTTCACCACATAACAATGCAATGAGATGTTGTGAAGATTTACCTGAATCAATCCCAACATATCTTAATGTTATACATGTGCAAACAACATAAAGAAATATCAAGACCTATTAAGGCTCTCAAACCTCTATCACGCTTAGATTCTGATCGGTTGACTTTTCAAACTTGTGCATTTAGAGGTCATGATGAGTCATCAAATTCAAGGAACCGTGGGAATTTTTTTGAAATGATTGAGTTGTTGGCAAAATATTGTGATGGAGTGGCAAAAGTTGTTTTTGAAAATTTTCCATATAATTCAAGGTATACGTCACCAAACATCCAAAAGGAGATTTTACATATTATTGCAAGTAAGGTACTAAAGCATATGCTCGTGAGGAGGTCAGATTCAAAGTATTGTATAATTGTTGACGGCTACATGATGAAAGTCTAAAAGAGAACAAATGGCTATTGTTTTGAGATTGTTTGGCTGGGCGATGGATTTATATAAGAACGCTTCCTTGACTCGTCTGGCGTTAAAGACATCGCACAACAACTCTAAAACAAGAAATATGCCTTGTCCTATCTCAACGTAGTTTAGACATTCAGAGTATCCATGGCCAAGGATATGATCGTTCTAGTAACATGCGTGGAGAATGGAATGGATTGTAAGCATTATTTCTTAACGATTGTCCATATGCATACTATGTTCATTGTTTTGCTCACAGGTAAGAATTTCTATTTGGTTTTAAAAGTTATTTATCTCATTTATGAATTATGATTTATTGTTTTGTTTACAAGTTATAGCTTGCATTAGTTGCTGCTTCTAGGGAAGTTTTGTTGGGACTTTGGAATCCACAAAACCCATAATTGAATGAAAAGTGTGTCCCACATCTAATGTAAAAACAAGCATGGTATTTGAGTTTAATACCAGCCCACTAAATGGGCTCAGCCCCAAGGCACCCCATCTTGTGGAAGCGGAGAGGACCCACGCTAAGCCAGGCCTTGTCCCCCACGCGCACTACCGCGCCGCCGCCAGCTCGGGCCTTACTTCGACAGGTCCGGTCCACCTCTACCTGGGCTCTATTTTTTCGTGGAGACACTTCGCATATATATATATCGCAGCTGCGCCGAAAACGCTGGCGGTATAAATGAATGCCTATAAAAGCGCAAGTGCAATGCAGAAACTCCAAGTAGCAATATAGTGTACTTAACGCACTGGAGCATCGATCCAAGGTGGAAAGGTGAATTTACGAGAGTTCTACTCTTTTATAATATCTCGAATAATTGATTCTAGGTAAAATTTAAGTGAAGTGAAACTACAATTCAAGTTTATCGATTCTAAGAATTAATGCGTTGCGCCTAGGTTAACACCTCCCCTATCACATTCAATGGATTACTTTTCTAAAGATATTGTTATTCAATATATTTGTATGTCAATGATGCAGGTGATTCCGCTTACTTATATCCTCTCCTCATGATATCCGCCTTATCTCATCGTAATCGAAGATATCTCTATCTCGAATTTCTGTGATTCCGAAATGCTTAAATGTTCTACCCCAAATGCCACCTTCAGTTCTGAATATCTCTATTAACCGACCTACTAGTTACTACTCTACTCAGATCCTCGAATACTTCATCTCAATCCCTGATCTCCGTGCTATGATTATGCTAATATCGCTATACATTATCGTAGCATAATTGAAATGCAGAAGGTAGTAGATGCGGCAGACATTAATAACAACCTGAATAGCTATTGAAAGATCGCTTTTAATCCATCAGATGATGTGGTTCATGTAACCCTAGAAAGTAGTATCTAGAACATAATGAAAGCAGCATGAAACTGCGATTAAGGAAAACATCGTTTAATATCCAAAATATCCGAAAAATAGTGTGCTTGCAGATAAATCTCGCACTTCTCGAAGATAGTGTCACCTCGCTGAAACCCCTCGCCTGCTCGTACGCTCCCATACCCCACCTCTCGTGCAGCCATCCAGATTTTTGGAGTCGACGAGGCGCTAGGCTGAATGATTGCTGCGATGCAGACGCTGGCGTGGTGACGCCGCGCTGGTGGTACCATTCCGTCGCTTCTCATTGCTTCAAAACTCGCCTGCAAGCCGCCTTACGCCCAATGGAATCTCCTGTGTTCACCATACATGCGCACCAGGCTCTAAAGTACAAAACTATAAAATTATTATAAAATAAATGTGAAAATGATTTAATCGACGGAGTGTAAGATGAGTGTTCACTATCATATATATATATATATATATATATATATATATATATATATATATATATATATATATATATATATATATACTACTTTTCCCAAATTTTTTTAATGGAAAATTCACTTAACTATATCACTTATCAAGAGACATTATTTGTGTTCTACAATAGTCAGTTCACAGTCCTCCGACTACAGACGCTTGGAAGAATCCAGGTCCATTCTATCCTAGGAGAAATCAGCCCACTATCCAAGCCGATCGAGGGTCACCACCTTTAAGGACATAAACATTATTTCACAATTCTGATCACTCGATTGTTTGTTTGTAATCGTGGTTTGTTTCCTCGACATTTTAGTTTCGTTTCTGAGATAATAACATCACTTCCATTACAATCTTAAGACGAATTTTGTTTTTTCATTTTTGTTCATATTAGAATTTTGAAACGAACGCTTTTGTTTATCAGATTCTCAGATATAAGTTTTGTTCGTTTCTCAGACATTAAGCAAATATTTGTTACAATTTTTCGCTTTCGTCATTTCGAATACAAATATTTGTTACGTGTTTTTTATTTATGTTCGTTTCTCGATATGCTTATTCGCTTCTTTACCGATTCTTCGTGAATATGTCTGCTTTATACTACGTAAATTATTTCACCTTCAACCTGCTAACCTTATTCCGAATCATGAGAAAGCCGTAAGTTCAATGGTAACGAGTTTCAAGATGGCAATAAAAGATGCTTTTCAGCCTCACAACCTTGAACTTGACAAGATTCCTCAATGAGGATGGTCCTAAATTGACGCTGAGGACTGACAAAGAAAAGTCAGGTGCTGCGGGGATGCATGGAATCACCGACTTCCCGTGGTCAATTATGTCCTCAACGCTGGGTGGAAAATACTCTATATCGTCTATAGTCCATTTAAAACTACCGAAGTTAAGGGATGGGCCTAGACAAGAAGTACAAACCAAGATGCTGCATCGTGTTCATTGTCGTAAATTCGACTTCAAGATGGTTGATTCAACACACCGCCTTGCGGAGTCGTGTCTGGCAGCTTCGCTATTAGCATTTATATTCATGTCAATAACGACTTGTCGTACATTTCGCTTGCTTACATTCATTGTAAAACGCATCATCCCGAAGGATTTCAAAAATTATCCCAATTACAAGAGAAAGGAGTCATTACTTGAAGACTTGATTGTTCTATTGAGGATCGAGGAAGACAATAGCCTGCCCGAGAAGAAAGTTGGGATCTAGAAGTTCAAAGGCCAATGTTGTCAAGATGACCAAACCCCAACAAGAAGAGGAAAATGCCTAGCAAGTCTGGAGAGGGATTCAACCAAGGCCTCGGGTTAAAGTTCACATGCGCGCTTAATCGGCAAGTATGGACATCGAGCCAAAGGCCGCCAGAGCTAAGAAAAGACAAAAGAAGCAATGGTGAAAAGATTTTTAATGGTGTTGATGATATCAACTGGACGCTTATGATATCCGAAAGTGTAATATGGCGAACCCATGAGGCGATCATATCAGCAACTCATCACATCCTGCAAACAGATCGATGTTTTCATCCTACACAACCGCTGGGTGATGAAAAGCTTTATATCGGGTAATCATCAACTTCAAGGTTGAAGGTACCTAAAGATTGCTCTAAAGATGATATCCTGGAAGATTGTGACACTGTTTCAATGTTCCGCATGTGCTAGATGTTCTAAGAATTTAAGTGTCGATCTCTTTTTAGCAAGAATGGCTTCAAGTTTGTTTGCATCTATAAGTTTGTGCTCTCAAAATGAGATGTGTATGTAGAAAGGGTTATCCGAAAGTGGATGGTTTGTCTAAGCTTAAATGTAATGACTATCAGGAATCTAAGGATGATTCAATAAAGGTTTCTTCTTATGTGTCGAAGTCTTTGTAATATCTGGGCATGCTAGGACTAGGACACGCTAATCAGTGTTTTCACAATAAAAGAAATTAATGAATATGGGACTCTGCCGAATTTCTTTATCATTCAAGTGAGGTCAAGTGTGTGTGTTGATCTAAATTTTCTAAGCCCCTTTCCACTCAGATAATAGAGCCAGAACCTTTGATTTACTACATTATATATGCGATATGAAATCAATACCGCCAGATATGTGGTAATGGGGCATTTTATTTTTATAGATGATCAAGCCATGATTTTAAGTATGTTTACTTCACAGAGGTAAAGATTTAGGTCAGGAAAGCTTTAAACTTATAAGGCCAAGTTGAAACTCGCCATCAAGAAAATTTAAATAAGAGTAATAAGAGGAGGTGTGGGAATATGAATTTCCGTTTTAGGAAATTTGTACCAAGTTTGGTATCATTCACCAAATGATCATCTTATGGCACTACAATCTAGTAATGGAGTGGCGAAAGGAAAACTCATTTCTAAAGCGAAACAATGAATGCATTGTTGAATATTTCCAGCTAACATGAATTGTGGGGAAGCCGCTTGATATTAATCATTTATTTTAAATGTAAAGACTCACGCAGCGACACAATAAACCCCATGAGAAACTGAAAGCAGTAACGTGCCTAACTTGAATTATCTCAAAGTGTGTGTCACACTTCAAGCATGCCCTAAGCCTAAAATGTTAAGGTAGATCATATCAGATTAGTAGCTTTATCTGATACGCCGTAAGAAGCAGGTACACGCTTTTCTGTCATGTCAGATCCCAGAGAAAGGCATGCCATAATACGATCATTGGAATCAAGGGATCGCTTCGTTTTTAAATATAATACTTATAATATAGTATGGCGAGTCAATCGATAATAATAAGAGGTCTCGTAGATACTATATCTAGAAGTGATCCAATGGAGGACGAATCCTGACGGTAGTGTGGCATACAAAGGACTTCCACGCCTTCGGACTGATTTTTAACGACTGGCTGAGAATGAGCCTCTTATATCTGTAAGAAGCCGTGGATCCCGCCGTGGAGCCCGCTTGGGAAGGTTAAAGCCATCAATAGTGAAGGAATCCATCTTGGTCAAATCATACATAAATTGGCCGACCTTCCCTCCTTAAAGAATAAACCACACTACAACGTAAAGTTTAGCCTTTCTTATGAAATGAAAGTCGATGGTGCTGCTGATAACAGATATAGGCTTGTTACAAAGGATAAGCAACTAGAAGGTCTTGATTATTTTGATATTTATTCACTTATTACTAGAATTTATATTCTAAGGATGCTAACAATTGCTATGTTAGCCGTGTATGAGCTTGAAATCACCAATGATGTAAACACTTCTCTTAAACTAGAGATTTAGAAGAAGATATATATTTGGAACAACCCAAGGGTTCATTGTTCCGACAAGAGCAGTAAAGTATGTCGCTTTCTTATCAAGCTACCGAGTGGATTGAAATACACCAAAACAATGGTACGCTAAATTGTCAAGCCAGCAAGTCATCGAATGGTTTCAAGATTAAATGAGTATAAATGTGAGGCGTTAAGCAAACTCATAATCGGTTACATTTTATGTCTATATGTAGACGAGATGCTATAATAATACAGCAGCGATGGTGAGACTGCTAAGAAAATCAAATGTCATTGCAAGTAAATTTGAAATTAAAGATACGGGGGTCATGATGCTATATTTTGTGAAAGTATTAAAAATCCATAAGACATCCGAGGGATAAACAATAGTAACCGATGAGATTTGAAACGCATTCTCGGTAAGTAAGAATTCAGATACATTGCATCAAGAAGACTTCATAGATGTTAATTTACATCTTCAAGAATACCGTGGAAACAAAGCTCAAATGAGTATGCTAGTATACTATGCAATTTATTTATGTCATGAACTATATTGTTTCTGACATACCAGGCGTTAGCAAGCTAAGTCGATTTATAGTTAGTCCAAATGAAAATCATTCGGAAAGCCAGAAACGCTTATCACTACTTAATGCATACTCAAGATTACGCTTTGAATTACTACGTAATATCCGACAAAAGATTGCTGATACTATATGTAAATTGATAACCGGCTAATTAAAGACACACAAATCAAGTGGATATGTATTCACACTTGGTATGATGTGGTCCCGGAATCATCCAAACAAATCCTTATCGCAGATCCACTATGGAATCGGGACCATCGCTTTGATAGTCGCAGTGTCGCAAGAACAGTGGTCAAATTTCTGGAAGATATTCCTAATCGCCCAACCAAAGGCCCGTCGTATGTATACATTGTGATAGTCAAAGCGGCAATAGTAAAGGGAGCAACACAGACGGTAAAACCCCCAGCACATACGTCAAGACATGACACAAGAAACAACTTCTTCTAGGTGAATGATCATCACATCATCGCGTGAAGTCAAAAGATAATACGTGATCCATTAACAAAGGCTTCAACTAGAGATGTAGCTGCAAAACATCAAGGGGAAATGAGTTTAAGGCCACTAAATGTTGCTGAAGTACAATCGCATCGAAGATCATTAGAGATCCTGTGATCTAGTTCAGCGATAACTAAGTTATGAAGACAAATAGAAAATACAAATTTGTTTTGCCCATTCTCGGGATAAAGACAAGATAATATGAAGTATATAAAAGCTGTCTAGACAAAACTAGAAGAAATCACCTATGTGAGTGTGAAGTGAGGGGCTTTTATGAGAATTGAAAAGGCCAAAATCTCTAAAACACTCATGAGACTAGGCGGTGTTCATGGCCAAAACGAACACAACTGTGAGAACTAATCTGCCTCGAGAAATGGGCTTGTGTGATCATTATCTAGGCTTACACGAAAGGTCGACAAAATACTCAAAGACATCAAGTCTATTGATTGACCGAAAAGGTAAGCCCGATAGGTTTCACTAAGGAAAGCTCCACAAAGTCTCGACTACTTATCCCGATGCAACTTCTTTCTCATGGAATACCCGCACTTTGCATCCTTCATGCATACACAGAGAGTATTGATATCGAACTTTTCATTCATGGGGATTGTCAGACTTCAACCTGTAAACCCATAATTGAATGAAAAGTGTGTCCTACACGAATAGAAAATGTAAGAAGTGGTGATGCAGTTTAATAGTCGGAAATGCCTCTCAATGGGTTCTTCCTGGGTCTCAAGGGCACCCTAATTTTATGGAAGGGAGAGGACTCCACGCCTGCTTTCAGGCTGGTGTCCCCCCCCACGCGTGCGCAACGCATTCATCCATTGCCTACGGCCTGTCCGGTCCGGTCCGGTCTACCCCCATTGTCGGTTTCTATTTTTCGAACGGACACGTTGTTGAGATCATTTTTTTTTCCGAACAAACATGTCTGTTCATGGAGACACTTCTTGGCATATATATATATACTCCCGCTTTTCCCAAATTTTTTTTAACGAAAATCTCACTTCACTTCACTTCATCGTCATTATCATTTGTGAGATTGTTTTTCAAATAGTTGAGTTCGGTCGAATCCTCGGAGCTACGTACGCTTAGGAGCAGGTCAGTTCTATCTGGGAGGTAGGTGATACATCTTCTCGTTGATGTGGGAGTGATTGAGGGGCCAAGTCGTCTTAAGGACACGGCGTTATTCGTTGAGCTCGGATCGGTCGATTGTTTGTTTTTGTCACTGGAGTTTGTTTATTGACATTTAGTTTCAGTTTCTAGTATACAAACATCACCAACTACAAGTTTGTCCAGTTTATCAATTCTTTTCAAATTTGTCTTTTATAATTAATACCATTTGTTGTTCTACCAAAAGATTTGATGAATTGAGACTTCGTAAGGTGGTTGAACTTCAAGAAGTTGGAAGAGGAGGAAATCAAAGTTATACTTTAAAGCGAGCATGAGACACTTGTTGGGGATCCCATTTTTTCTTTGTTTGCAGCTTAATAGAAATGTTTCATCCAACTTCTTTAGTTCTACTACATATGACCGAACATTGAAACAATTATCATATACGGGGAAATGTTGATGGTGCGTATAATTTTATGACTTCATTTGAATTTATGTTCATTTTACATTTGATGAAGGAGACATTAGGGATCACAAATGTGCTTTGTCAAGCTTTGCAACAACAATCTCAAGACATTGTTAATGCTATACAATTGTTGCAACTTCTAGGCCCTTATTCAAAACTTAGAGAAGAGTGTTGGGATTCACTCAATGAGATCAGTGTTTTTGTCGACGAAAGGCGGATTGGTTGCTGAGTTTAGAGTGCTGGTGTAACACGTTGGCGAGTGAGGTGGGATCATTGACAGATCATATCAGTCTTAATAGATTGAAATATTTCTTGTTACAATAGTTCTTGAGAAGTTGAACCACAGGTTTAGTGGAGAAGCAATTGAACTATTAACTTTAAGTTCATCTTTGGTTCCTAAGGATTCCTACAAAACATTCAACATTTAGAATATTTGCAGTTTTGTGGAAAAATATTACCTTATGGATTTCACAAAGCAAGAAAGAATCAATTTGAGATTTCAATTACAACATTTTATTCTTGATGCACTCGTAATCACGAAATTTGAAGGATGCTCTACAATATCTGAACTTTGTCAAGTATCGATGAAAACAGCAAAATCATAAGTATATTTTTTGCTTGAGAGATTGATTCGTCTCAAATTGACACATCCTGTTTCTACAACTATTTCAAAACGAGTCTTTTCAGCTATGAAATTAATTAAAACAAGGCTTTGTAATATATTGGAAGATGAGTTTCTTACTGATAGTCTAGTTGTCCATATTGAAAGAGATATTATTTAAAATTTTGATTTTGATTCTATTATTAATGACTTCAAGTCTTTAAAGTAACAACATTAATTACTTTGAAAGAGATTATTTATTATATATAAACGATTTGTAAGTTTTTGCTACTTTTTTTTTTTCAAATAATTGAATATTATACTATTTAGTATGTTCTATTTAAATACAATAGAACCTCTCTAAATTAATACGATCCGTAGCACAAAAAATTATTAATTAATAGAGGTTATTAATTTATAGAACCTTCACCTAAAAAAATCAGAAAATATATCAAAGATATTGCATAATTAATCCATGCAAGCCTTAATAAATTCAAATCAATTTCCCAAAGTTAAAAGTTGTGCTTAAATTAATCAGCAAATTTTGAAATACCAAAGGTCGTGACCATGTTTCCAAGAAGTTTTCGGTGTGGAAGCCATCAAAAAGTTCCTCCTTGAATTATAAAGGCTAATGCATACAACCGGTTGAGTTATAGTTTGTCCTTTTTTTTTATTTCTTTTTTCTTCCAAAATGAAGCCTTCATCTTCTCTGAGTAATGATCAAAAGCTTAAAATTTGTCATCATAAAGCAGCAAATCCATCCATCAAACAATCAGCTCTTGCAAATTGGGCAATGCAAGAATTCAAGCTTTCAAAAGTCCCAACACAAGGAACCATCAGCAACATCCTTGCTAAGCGTCAACAATATGAAAGCATGGACTCAACTGAACTTACATCTAAGCGTCAAAGAGCTGTGAAGCATCCACGAACGATAATGTTTTAGCAAATTGGGTTTTACAATGCCAAGCACGTCGAGTGGCATTATCAGGTGATTTAATCAAGGAAAAGGCTCGTCAATTTGCTAGACAACTTGAACTTGGAGAGAGAACACCAGAATTTTCAAATGGATGGCTTGCAAAGTTCAATATTCGCCATGGATTCAAAGCTCAAAAATCATATGGAGAAGTGAAAACAATGATTTAAGATCTGATTGAAATATGCCATGTAAAGAAAAACTTCAAAGCTATTCACTTCAAGACATATACAACATGGATGAAACATGACTCTTTTATCGCATGGCCCCTGATCGAACAATTGCACGACGTCAAATTGAAGGTTCTAAGAAGGATAAAACACGTCTAACTTTTGTCTTTCTTTGCCGAATGCGAGATGAGTCTCACAAATGAGACCTCTCGCTCATTGGATTTGGCACAAAGGCCACGTGCTTTTAATAGAAAAAGTGGAGAGCAATTGGGCTCTATATCGTGACAATGCAAAAGCTTGGATAATTTGGACTCATTTTTCGAGGGGAATGGCTACAAAAGATGGATCAACAAATGCAAGATGCTAATAGAAAAGACCTGCTTTTGTTAGATAATGCTCCTTCACATGTGGTGAGGGATTTGCCTCTTACAAATGTTCAAGTTTTTCTTTTTCCAGCTAATACAACTACAAATTAATGCGATGGATCTTTGGAATAATACTTTGACATTCAAGAGCGATATAAGGCGTTTTCAACTCCAGATGCAATTGATAGAGATGAGCGACAAAATGAGACATCTATAAGGTTGATCAATTATTAGCCATGAAATGGGCTAAGGCGTATGGAATGACATTTCTAGCAAGACAATAGCCCAATTGCTTTAAGCACATAGTCTTTGAAGAAACTCAAAAATGAAATAGGTTCGGAAGAACAAGATTTAGAAAATGAACTTGAATCTTGTAATCAAGCGCCAATTAATTACGTGATAATACGTTCACGAGCTTATAAATCTGAGGAAGCGGCAGTTGCTTCGTAGGAAATTTCGAGATGAAGATTTAATAAAACTTTCGTGATCTCAAGATCAGAAGAGAAGAGGAAGATGTGAAGTTATGGATGAAAATCCTCCCATGTCAACAAAGAAAATTAAATGTTCTTCATTCTTGTGTTTCAAATTTCTTGATCTTTCAAATCCAAATCATGTTATAGCTCATAAGGTACTTAGAAACATACAATTTGAGATACGGACTATTGAAAAAAAACAAACTACTTTAGATAGGTATTTTTGTAAGGAATATTGATTTTACAAAGCAATATATTTTATCTATGATGTATAGTATTTTTAGATTTATAAGGAATATTGATTCTATAAATTAATATTTTTACATAGGGTGTTTTCTATTTTGCATTAAATAATAGATAGTAGAATTATTAAATTATACACATTCCACGGAGTCGGTGGATTGATTTTTCATTAAATAATGGAGATTATTAATTTATAGAGTATCAATTTAAGGAGGTTCTACTGTATATGAATTGTATTGGTTATTTTAGTTAAATATTTAATATTGATATTTTATCTTGGCCCCTCAAAGATAAGGGTCAAGTTCCGCTACTGCTTTTAAGTTAACAAGTTATATTGCTTAGAAGTAGATAATATTTACGTGGGATTAAATAGGTTATTTAAATGATATTAAAATCAAATTCTATTCAAATAATCCAATGTGGTAGGTATATATATATTTACCCGCCACATTGGATTACTTGTTTGAATAACTTTTTAACATTATGGGGACATATTAATGAATTTGTATTCATAATTGAGTAATTGTGATGGATCATATCATAAGAAGAAAAGAAGTTAAGAGTGTACTTCTCTTGCTAGTGGTTAGTCATACATGGCATTTAGGCATCCAATCTCAAAGAAATTTGTCGGTCATATGGATGCAATTTAAAGTTACATTTGAAAATTTATTTGTACTCCTAGAATATGTAATATAAAGAAAATTAGAAGGAAATAATACAAAGTTACATTTAAAACTCAAAATAATCTCAGGTAGTAGAGTATTCAAAGTTTAAGAAAGCATAACATTCAAGAAAGATATGAGTTTAGATTCGAGTCCCAGTAAAGATAAATTGATACTTCGTAACAAAGTGTTTAATTGTGTAAAAACAAATTCAAAATATCCTCTATTCCTCACATTGAAAGCAAATTTTCGCTTCTATCTATCAAAATAAATAGATCAATTAAATGTGTAAAAAAATTGGGGAATTTTTTTTGTATTTGTCTCTCCCATATATTTATTTTTATTTTAAAATTATAAATATTTTACATGAATCATATATAAAAGTAATTTAAATTTTTTGAATATAGTTCTTTTATAATATGTTTTATCAAAAAATATTTTTATTCACTATAAAACGAGGTATCATGTACAAATGTCATTCAGATTTCAAATTAATTTTGTATTTTTTTACTTTCCCGAATTGAAATGAAAATTTCTAAAAAATAAAATTAATATTATAAATTGTTACCGTTACATGACCTGAATTCTATTCAATCCACCCAAAATTTTTTGATATGAGGCGGACCTAGAAAATGAGTTAAGAGGGGCATAGTTAAAATAAGAGGGGAAAATATGCATGAATGAGTTTGTTTGTATATTGGTAATTAGGTTCTTTTCTAAATAATTATATTATAACAGTATCTGTATTATATTATAATAGTATTTATATTATGTTGGAAGTGCAATCTGGATACATCTTTGTTTCGTGATCTATATTAGCCATAGGTTTGGGTATGGTGATCTCTTGAAAGGAATGATGGTCGAGTTTATGCGTGCGAGGCGTTCTTGATCTTGAATTTATCACTTGTAGTGTCAGAAGAAGATCGACGTGCCATTTCTGTGAGGCTTTCTTCGGGCTTTATCTTTGAAGTTGGTTGATGTGGAGTTTGAAACAAATTAACTCTCGTTGTTAGCAGTTTGTCTTAGCGCTCTTTAGGCCCATTGAATATGAAGCTTTTAATTTCGGATTGTGTGTATCTTAGAGGTAATGGTAATTACTTTATTCGGTTTATAAAAAGGCAAGCAAACAAGTGTGCTCATGTTCTAGCTAGACATGTTTGTTTTAATGTTAGTTTTTACGGGTCTTTTGTCATCCCTTCTTGATTAGAGCAGGTGATTCTTTTTTATTTATCATCTATTTAATGAAGGTTGTTTATCGTTTATCAAAAAAATAATATTTAATACAAAATAATTGTTTTTTTAGAATATTTGCTGGATGTAAAGATACACACTTACTTTTCCCAAGGAATTAAAGTTTGAAATTAATAGGAAGATTGAAAAGATTTGAATGATATTTACTTTGTAGGGTGAAATTAAATAGAATTAATTATAAAGGGGGGGGGGGGGGAGATGGCAGAAAGGGGCAGAGTGGCAATTCCTAGGATGGTCCTACTACTAGTCTAGTACCACCTTAGTCATTGTCATATGACATATCTAGTAAATTGTGAACAAGGGAAGGCTCAACCCACCTCCCTAAATTAACTAACTCTCTTTCTTTACTTTCATTTCATTTGCATTTACCAATGGGACTTACATCAATTCCCATAAATTTTCTTCTATTTATTTTAAATTTTGATTTTCTACGGAGCGCTGTAGATAATAAATATTCTTCCAAAAAGAGATAGTGATGGGGCAGTGCTTTGTTAGGTCTTAGTCTTGCTACGTCAAAAGCTTAAGTGCTTGTCACCACACGTGTTTCTTCAACAGTTTTTTACCAAAAAAAAAAAAATCCCCAAATTTTAATATAATTTTTAATTTTTAAATAAATTTAAAATATAATATCCATCGTACCAAGACTTAAACGGTAAAATGACGATTTTACCATTAAATCATGAACAAGGACATCAGGGAGAATACTAAGTACGAGTTGGTAAAAAAACCTAAAAAACCAAATTGATTAAGAAACCAAATCGAAATCGAATCAAAAAATAGGTTAACAAAATCAATTGATTAGGTTTTTGTTTTTGTTTTATACAAACTCGATTTTGGTTTCAATTTAGATTTATAAAATTAAAAAATCATGATTTCGGTTCATCTATTGAAAAATTAAAAAAATACTAAAAAATAACTGACTAAATTCCATTAAATTAATTGAATAGTGGGAAAAAATAATCTTCATTCCTAACTATAACACTATAATCGAAAAAAAGTTAATATCAAATTTATAATATGATTTTAGATAATATTGACTCTTAGTAGGAGATATTCTCGTATATCTCTTTGAACGAATAGCAAATAAACTTATTTTTTGCCTTAACTTGTAAATAAACTAATTTTTGCCTTAACTTGAAGCCTGAGAAATTAGTCTTATTCTAATAAACACGAGAACTGTAACCCTAAATCTTCTCTCTCTCTTTTTGCCGATTTGAAGTTTTTGTCGTTTGTCCCCTAGGGGTGACCATGCCGGCCCCCTCCTCTTCTCTCCTTCTCTTGATCCTCCGCTTTGCTAGAGTTTACCGAGTTTTCTTACCTTATAACATTGCGGTCTGTGCTTTTTGATAAGAACTACCACAGATTCGAGGATTTGATAAGATAGTCACCGACTTGTTAAGGTGTGTTTTCGTTGCCAACGTGTTACGACATTCTTGGTTGTGAAAGGTTGGTTTTTGTAGGTTTGTGTTTACGATCTAATTAGTGAGGTTTGATTAATGGCTTATTTTATCAATCTCTGATCGTCGATATCGTAGATCTTGAATGTGTGTAATCTGACTTGGCTGGATTACTCCAGCTTGTGTAGGCGCTGAGCTATATTGGCTATAGGCGGGTTTGTTATGCTTTGCCCATCTTCACTTCATCTTGTTAGGGTTTTAGCATTTATGCTTTTATATTGCATCAATCTTCTATTAATGTATTCCTAACATGAATCAATGAATTATATCATTTCCAAAAAAAAAAAACTTGAAGCCTGAGAAAAAGGGAAGAATATATATAATGTGACAGTAGCTAGATAAATGAGATTTAGATGTTGATTAGATAAAGTCAGTAAAAGCAGTAGATAAAATATATATGACGGGATATGGTACACTGAAACATTGCTTATTAGGAAATATCTATATGCAACAGTGTATAGATGTTCAGAGGGTGAAAAAAGGGTTGTCTTTTCAAACCACTTCCTTCGCTCTTATAAAGCATTAATCAAGACCTAAGGTATTTAATTAATAAAAAAAACTAATATATGATTAATTGAAACAATGTTTAACAAAACAATTTGGTTATTCATATTAATCATTAGATTTTTTGTATATATAAATAACAAATAAAAAACCGATAATTAGTTTTTTTTATGAGGTGAGGTTCAGTTAATCAAACTATATACACCCTTATTATCAGGTTCAAGTTCTAATAAGAATAGTTCATTATCTTGAAACTATAATATATTTAAAATTAAATAAATAAATAAATTTAAAATAGGATAATGCATCAAAAGGACAAATCTAAAAAAAATAAATGCAAGAATAACTTCTAAAAAAAAACCTTAAAAATGCTATTTTTTTTTTGTCAATTATGCCTAACTCAAATAATAACGCTCACCATTTTAAACAAACATAAGACATAAGGAGGGAGGAGTCCCAAGTTTAAATATCAGTGAATATAATTTACTATATTGAAACTATAATATATTAAAAAAAACCATTTTTAGATAAAAATATTCTTAGTTAAAATGTAAGGGATGAGATAAAATGCTCCTATGAGATGTAGTTATCAAACGTGAGATTTATCTTTATACTTATGAAAGATTTTTATTCTAAAGGGTAATATTTTCAAGGTTATATTTGTAAGAGATTATTCTTGCATATTTTTTTTTGGATTTGTCATTTTTAATTCAATTTCTCTTCTAAATATTACTCAAAATAAAATCATTTTTCTCCTTTGGAGAAGAATAAAATGTAATAAAACTTGTTAATGATATAATCATATTTAATTTTTCATAAACAATTAGATCACTAAGGAAAAAACAAATCTAATACTTATCTCTGGTCTTATACGGATCTAGCTAGTGTTTAATGGAAGCAATTGTCCCTCATAAAATATTTTTTAATAAAATTTCCTTTTTATATATAAGAGAATTTAACTTAAGTGGCAGACGTTGCAAATGTGTTTGAGAAAAAACCCCTATTATGAAATTTGCAAAACTTATATTATTTAATTTTTCCGTCATTAAAATTGAATCGAGACTCCATTATAGGATATCATTTTTGTAAAATAAAATTTAAGTAGAAAAAAGAATAAAAATATAATTGCAGGGACAATTATTTGACTTCCTATTCTTCGATTAAATATATTTGTTTCAATCATTTGATTTGAAAGAAAATTGAAAGAAAGGAATGGTGCACCATTATTTATTATTAGATCGTATGATCTGCAATGATGGAAATGAAAAGAAATGCAATAAAATACACCACAAAAAATTTCTCCTCTCTTCTGTCACTGTGAGAGAGCGTAAGGATATCAAATTGGTAACTAGCGATGAATTGTCGGATTCGAAGGAGATAAAAAGGACACAAAAAAAAAAAAAAAAGGATAGAAAAGAAAAGAAAAACAATGAGAGAGGCAGGAAAATAGTTTCGGGGCCTCATTTTTCCACCAAAAAAAAATGAAAAATCATATAAATAGTGAGATTCTGATTGAGTGTGATGCAATAAGACGCCGTACGAGTACCGCAAGATCACACAATTCATTCATTCATTTTTATGATATGATATAATATAATAAATCTCTCGATTCCGTTCCATCACATTCTCACACATTTTCTTCGTGAATCTCCCTCTCATGTTCCCTCTTTTTAAATGCTATGGCAGAGTATGAATATCGTTCAGCGGGTATATCGGTCTTAGAATTTTTACCGGATATGTCGGATATATCGATGGATATTTTTCTGTGGATATCGATATATCGGAGATAAGTTATTGTTATCAATCATGTAGTTGGATCAGTCGGAGTTCAATCTGGTGATTTAAATATATCTCGATATGTCTACAGATATATCGCCGATATATCGTTATAACGCCGATATATAGATATATCTTCGATATTTTGCAAAAAAATTAAAGCCCAGCGCGTGTCGCGAGCACGATATTTATGATATATCGATTGCGAATATATATCGGTCTCATCGATGTCGTGTCGAGCATCGCGATATCGGTTATCGAGAAGATATATAGGCGGATATAACTCGGATATTTTCATCGCTACTTTTATGTAATCTCTTTGATTCACGTCTTTTAGGAATAGCCAACTGAAGTTGGAGTTTGAAATGAAAACAATCACCCAATCTGACGATGAAGCCACATGAGACTTAGGAGGCAATTTTCCCCTGAAAATTTGAGAAATTTTTTTGTTTCTAATGGAGTTTGAACCTTATTTTTAACTATGGAGTTTAATTGACTTAACCAATATATTACAATCCTCGAAAAAATTCATGCCCCAATTTCATTTTCGGGCATTGTTATTGTCGACCCGTTCACTTAAACAATTTCCCATTCTCGTCTTATTTAAATAAAGTTGATTGGACATGAATGAAAAATAGTCATACTCACCTCAATTAATTTTAGTTTTTAATATTTTTATTATATTAGAATTAATATATATATATATATATATTATAAATAAATAATATAATGTCAAAAAATATTAATTTTTGTATTTTATTTTATTAAAAAATTTATTATTATTATATATTAAAATATAAAATAAAATTTAAATCAGTTTTTTGATATAATTGAGATAGAATGCAGTGAGACTAAACAATATCGAGCACTTGTCCTTTAAAATTGATTACATTCATTTAAATCAGATTCTGTGTCTAAAACCCATCACATTAGAGACAAGACCAGAATCTAATAAAAGTTGCCCCATCACTATCCTAATTTCAATCGGAGGTGATTTTTTATCATTCTTTTTTAGTATTTTTTAAAATTAACATTTGAAATATTGTTAATATGATTTTAATATAGAGCTTTATTTTTAATCATCTTTTATTTTATTATAATATGTCTTAAAATAACTTCGAAAAATAGAAAAGTACTTGATTCATGAAATATAATTTTCAAATAGCTATTTAAAAGTGATTAGTATTTTTGTGTTTTTATAAAAACATCTCTAACCACAAATCTCAATTTTTAACTTTAAGTTAATATTTTCTCTACATTTGGAGATGATAAAACCCACTTTTTTCATTTCCAACTCCAACTACCCATTTCTAAATTCATCTTCAAATAATTATTCACTTCTTCAAATATTATAAAAAATTAGAAAAGAGTACTATATAGTTCACTTTTTCACTTTTTTATAATTATAAAAAAAAGTGAATAATGTCTTACTATTCACATTTCCAAATACAGAGTTGTCACTAGTGAATCTTTATATATGAAGATGCATTATTCACATCTACATATTTGGAGATGCAAATAGAAATTAGTTAGAGTGAGTTTTTTGGGTGTTAATCTCCAAATATGGAGATGAAGTTGTAAATTGAGAACGGTTGGAGTTGATATTAGATAGTACCTTAAAATATAAAATTTAAATAATTATATGAAAATATAAATTGCTTATAGTCATAAAAATAATTAGTATTTTATGTATTTTTTGGTGGTTGATGTCACTATTAAACTTGACATTGGTACTGTATTTCATCATCCTAAATATTTTATTAGTTGTAAATATAAAAAAATTAAATTATTTTTGAAGGTTTACTATTTTATAATTATTTTTACATGAGGGTGTGAAAACATATTTTTTCTTTAGAACAAAAATAAAAATAACCAGATATCATTAAAGATGTTCCCTAAACAATCATATTTCCTACCCTTAACTAAAGACAGATTTTTGTTCTTGTTTTCTTATTATCAGACATGTTATTATTTATTATTTATATTTTTGTCTTAAAGAGCAAATATAGCTGTTTTTGTTTTTATCAAATAAAGCTACAAGCTACATCTTTAAGGATGTTTGATTATTGATACCTACTTTGATTAAAAAATTAGTTCTTAAAATACAAAATATAGTTTCTAAAAATCTCCTTTGGGATAACCTTAAAACAAGTGTATTATGAAATAGGCTTTTAACAAGTCTATATGAAAATTTAGAATGCTTTATTAGTCAAGTTTTGCATTTAAAAAAAAAAAACCCTTTTACCCTTTATTTTAAATTCCTCTTGCGATTTGTATAATTATATTTTAAAATTATATAAAAATAGGTGAAAATAATTAAAATATGCTTAAAAAATATTTTGCTTTTACAACAAGTTTTCTTACAAAAACCTGCTCCAATTTGACTAGCTGTACCAGGAAACTGTTTATGAAAACTTATAAAATTAACCATACAAATGCTTTGGAAAGAGTAGTGTTTGGTGGTGTTAGTGAGAACCTAGGAATCAATAAAATGGGGTTGATGGTATGAAAATAATGGTCGGTCTTTGTGATATTAAGTGGCACCAAATACAAAGCTAACAAATCATAGGTGGTATACTTTATGAGCTAATATCATATCTCGAGCGCATACATTCTCAGATTTACTCCTTCCAACACAATCTTGAGCATATATTTTTGGAGGACCACGTCAAATCCAGGCCCTACTTTTCAGCCATTATTTTTTCTGGGGACGATAACTGCCGCCAACCCCAGCATTTACAATTCTTTTCTTTTTTTTTTCTTTTTGTTTTGTTAGTGCTAGTGCAATTTCAAGTGGAATCCAGAAAGAGTTATAATTGTTTTTTCATCTATTAAGTTTACATTAAATCGTTATAGTATCGTTCTTATGAGGACTTCAGTTGAGGTATTGTTGTAGCACTCTATTTTTATTAGGATTCAAGTCTCAGATATTTCTTAAACTTATCCCACTGTTTATCTCTTGAGCTAGACCTTTTAAGGGATGAAGAGTTGATAGTTAAAGGGATTCATTCTTGAACACTTATAAATGGCTTTTTCCATGGAGGTCCAATTGGGAGATGACTAGTTAATTTGGAGGGATATATCTTATAATTAAAAATTGGAGGGAGACCCAGTTTTGAACTAATTGGATGTTTGGTGTCTGAGAATTGGTAGAACAAGCTGTCATTGATCAATGAGGATCTCATCCTTAAAAACTGTAGCCACTTTAAGTTACATTAATTGAGATTTTAAAGTTAGATGATAGAATGGGGGGGAGGGGATGAAGGAATTAATAAGTAAAAAGAAAGAGAGATTATGGGATTGAAACACAGAGGTTATGGGGGGGTGGGGAAAGTGTGTGGTTCCAACCAACAAATTGCAAAAGATTCTCAGCTTTTATTAGTTGGGTGCAGTGCAGAAGGGGAAGCACCCCCCACCCCCACCCCCATGTGTTTAGGTCCCCATTGCATTTTGTTTGATGCTTTTGAGTGCTTGTCTTTGCTGTTGTTTCTTTCATTCCTCATTGTATTTTATTTCTTTCTCTTCTCTTCTCTTGCTTTCAGCCCACATTAGGTAACCTTATGTCAAAAAGAGGGTACCAAAGCCATGTGATCCGGTGACTGCTTGGCCACAATCAGGATGAAACTTAGTCCCCTTGTGGCCCCCCCTTTACTACTGATCTTATGCGACAAATCATCTTTCCTAACTATGCCCCTATCTTCCATGTTACCCCCTCGTGGGGTATCGTAATCATCCTTGGTATTGACAATCACTCTACTCTAACTCGATATCCTATCTTAAACCTTTTTCCTTCCCATCGATATGAGATGTGACAAAAACTCTTTACAGAACAGTCTTTAAGGAGATCAAATAATCTTTCATATCGAGGTTGAGAATTTGCTAAAACGTATTTACTAGGTTAAGAAGAGTCTATCTATGACTGGAAACAAAAAGAACACCTAGAGGGGTCAAACATGACTTTATTTCATAAGGGATTATAGATAACGTTGTTGGAAAAATGAGTTTGAGCATAATAATTTAACTATCTTTGAGCTAAAATTACATTGGGTCCCATAAAGCTTTTTTGGTGGGTCTACATGGGAATGTGTTCTCCTCTATGATGAGATGAAGATCATATATTGAGTTGCTCAAAACCATTAAGAAGTAAATTAGAAATTGTCTCGGCTTGTCGGCTCCTTGAAAAGGTAACTAAGGTTTAAGTTTGTGGGAAAACGTATTGTCAGTATCGGATGGGAACAAGACTTTAAAGTATAAATACACACCTTGTAGTTCGGTTTGGGCCACCAGGGGCACCCTAGTGGATTTAATGGAAGGGGAGGACCTAGCTTATGCTTGGTTCGCCCCACACCTGTATTGTCGTCGCCATACACTGGCGGGCGGGTTCGAGCTATCTTAAACTTCGCATTTTGGCGTAAAGCGGCGTAGGTTCTTTGTTGGTGATCGTCTTCTCCAGCTGACCTTAGCGTGTATGTTGCCGTGACGAGCCTTGCCGCCCGAACGTGGCATGCAGAAACGATCATGCGCGAGGTCATATAAAGACCACACCTTCTCTCATTTTGACATACAATATATACATACATATTCATTCATTTTCATACGTTTGAGAGAGACTGAGTTCTGCAAACAGTTCGGTTCGGCGATGACAACGAAGTACTTTACGATTGTTGGGAGATCATTTAAATCATGGGAGACAAATTCTTGGCTGAAGCTTATTGCGAGAGACGATAATTGTCTTAAGGAGATTGTGTCCAACACAAGACTTGATCTGCAAACGGTTCTCATTAATTTAATCTTTATTCTGGTTTCCCTGCAAACAATTTCATATATTCGGTTTGTTCTTGTTCGATTCTACAGTACTCGATGTCTAACAAATGTCTCTTAAGGGGTCAAACAAACCGCTAGAGGTTAGGAATATATTAAAACGTCTCTACTAATTTAAGAAGAGTTCATACTTATATAATATTAAGAACTTTTGCTTTAGCCGAGAACAGAAGCAATGACGTACTTCTATGGCTTATTTTCATAAGGGAGTACATGGGGTAATTTCTTTTCTTGATCTATGTTACGTCTTGGAAGGGTCAGTTGTCTGTGTGATGTTACCTTTGTTATTCTATAAAACTCATAATGCTAAGCTTGAAAGCTCTTCCGTTGTCTCCACTAGAGGACGTGGTTGATGATCCATGGAATCCAACTAGGCCTCTTAATTTCCACAACTTCTTTTCAAGACTTTTTGGTTCGATTAGGAAGTAGATATTCATCAAACTTTCACTCTCCTCTCGTGTTTGTAGAAAAAGAAGAAATAGAAGTTGATATTTTGTCTTTCATGCAATGTCATGCCATTATCATCCTCCTCCTCCTCTTATTTTAACATTTTTCTTTATTATATATACCCTCTTGTACAATTTAAACATTTTATTATCACTTTGTATGTCACGTTGTATTGTAATATATTATTATTATAAAGATTCGAGTTTGAAACCTTTCGTACCTTATCTCACCTTTTAACAAGTCTCAAGTCTGGAACCTCCAACATCCCATTTCATCCATTTACAGGTCTCAAGGGCAATTAAACATTCTTAATCATGACCATAATTCACAATTGCCATATTAGTTGACCACAAAAAGTAATATTAAAATTAATGATAAAAAAGCAACTAATCGCATCTCTAATGATCCTCAAATATAAAGAGATGAACGATGATTGGCTCTCATGTTTCATAAATTAATGTCGGATCCACCAATCACATGAATCCCACTTTTCCCGGGCAAAGCAACATCGAACCATGTTGCTAGAAAAAGCAATATTAGGTTAATCATGGTGATGAGATATGATCATATATCATGTTTTACTTAACGACATATATTACATAATAACAATGCTCAATTATTTTTTTCTTTAATCATTATCTTAAAATTGCTAGCATGTGTTAGATGCCTCCTAACCTACCTACTCACATGCTTCACACTGAGATACAAAGGTTAATAAACCACCGATATTTGATCTCTACATTCTTTATAATCTTAAACTTAATAGTTTCAGACACTGTTTTCAGTGTTTGACTGAATCCAAATCACTTGACTTGCATCTCCCCATGTTTTAAATTTATTATTTACAGTAACCAAGGAATTAATCATTATTCTAAACCTTTCTTCTCTAATATCTTCTCTGTCACAGTATGAATGCTGTTTAAGATCTAAAGAAATCTTAATTAATTGCCCAAATTCAAAGTTTACTCTCCTTTTAGTCAAATCATAAAATTAACCAAATCTATTAGCTTCATAGGCTAGATGATGCAACGTTGCCCAACCACAGTGCTACTGAAAGTGAAATCCACTTAAATTCTACTATTATGGTCAGAACGAAACAGTGGGTCTCGACCAGGCCTGGATCTAGTAAAGGCACAGTGGAGGCAGAAAATTTTTTTTGAAAAAAATATTTTCCTTAAGAGACTTGAACTTTAGAGCTATCAGCTTTTTATCATTGGGCTCCAATCCTATCTTTGAAGCATGACTCAAATAATAAAAAGGTAGGAAGGAACTACAAAATATATGAATTCAAACCCTTATAAGAAGATTTACTTATTACAACCTAATATACACTATAAAATAAATAGACGTCAAAAATTGAGCCACAAACCTAACTTATTAGTCATTACCAAACTTATGCAACTTAAACATATCCTTACGAAAACCAAATCTTGGCTTTTCCCCTGTTTCTACATTTTGGCTCAAAGGGTCTCTAGGTGTTTGTAATCTAACAGTAATCCGTCTGGCGTCAAATACAGCCATGTTGAAGAAAAAAGTTACATAGAATGGTATAAGAGATCAAAACGATAAAACCAGAGGGCGGTGAATCGATCGAGACATGACTCAATTATTGTTTGAGACAAATCCTAGAGCCGTGCCCTACAGGCCAACGTGTTGGGTCATCGGGTGGTTGGGTGCCCATCACCACCACCATTATATGAGTGAAGAATATATACAGCCAGAGTAATTTCCTTTATTTTCTTCACTACCAGACACCCTTCACTAGCAATCCATTTTTATTTTTCTTACGACCACTACAAAAATTTTGTTACAATCTCGAGGGATGTTTTCTTAGGTTAATCCCCACTAACCTGCAATCACATGTCCCCTGGCCTAGATGTAATGATGCTAATCATGTCTCAATGCTAAAAATCCAAGATTTAGACTAGTTTTTTATCAGGTCTAAGTGGTAGCAAAGTCAAAAAATTGGTTAAATTAATTTCTAAAGTCATTTAGTTCCTATTTGCAATGAAAATTTTCCTTCCTACTCTCAATTTTTTAGCATTGAAAGACACATGCCCATTGTTTGACTGAAAACCAAATCATAGTCAAGATATGGTAGTCAGATTTCATTGGAATCCAATGAAATATTTAAGTCTAGGCGATACAAGAGCATATTTTATATATGATGTGGGAGGATGGGAAACAAGAAACAGTCTATTAAAATTGGAAAGTCCACCAAGCCCAAAAGGCGCCCATATCGATCCTTGAAAACCAACTAACAAGCAATTAAGCCATGAATACACCACGTTTAGTTCATTTTAATGTACATTATTTAAAATAAAAAATTATTGTTTTTGAATGCCCCAAGTTGTAAAATGTAATCTCTCATTCCACTGGGGTTTAGGATAAAATTAAAAATGAAATTCCAATGGCTTTCCTTCTTGTGAATTGGATGCTCCTCATCGAGATTTATGCTGCAAGGAAGGAAATGATTGAGTTTCCTTTCAAGATATGTTTGATTATTGAAAAATAGTAGGGAAAGAAAATTAAAAAGAGAAATGGATATAAAAGATAAGAAAAAGAATATAATTTTTTTTCTTCTCAAATTTAGTTATTTATGAATAAATTAAAGAGAAAAATAAGAAATTTATTTTATAATTTTCCCTTTCTCTGTAACTTTGATAAATTTTTCTCTTGTTTTACAGGCGTATAAAAATATATAATTGATTTAGGAATCAAATATAATATATATATTTCTCTTTCCTTTCTCACTTATTTTCCTCATCAATTCTTTAGAAAAGCAGTAGGAAAAACATTAATATATTTTTCTTAGCATTTTATATTATATTTTCCTTGTCATTCTAGGAAAATGATCTCTCTACCATTTTTCTAGAACCAAAAATAACCTTTAGGTTCCGTTTGAAACACGAAAAGTAGTAGGGAAATAAAAAAATTTAAGAAAAATCAAATATAACCAAAATTCCTCAAAATTTTATGTATTTTAAATTTTTTGTCAAGAAACAAATAAAATGAATTTAAATAAAAATATATAATTAATTTATTAAATTTAAGCCTATCTGTTATTTTTCTCTCTGAATTTTCCTTCTTTCTATTTTTACTCTTTATTTTACCCTTAAACGGAGCCTTAAGCTATATTTGGTTCCCGAGCATGATTTTTAAAGAAAATCATATATAATTAAAATTAGTTAAAATTTTATGTATTTTAAAATTATTAATTTTTAAATATTTTTTTATTAGAGCATGAGGTATAGTGAGTAGACTCGTACACGCATAAAAGATGGCTTTAAGCCTTATTACACACAAACTAATCCTTGTATAAGAAGCAGGAATATGGTAAGGAGAGGTTGTAGCTTACCACACATGCATGGACATCATTGCTGCCACACAACAGCTGCCCGTTCATGGTGTCTACAGCTTGAAATGATCCTTCCCCGTCACTCCTCTGCAATCAAATAAAAACACAAAACCCTTCAACTCTTTCTGTTTTGCTTTTTGCAAGCTTTTCTTTCTGTTTTTTTTTTTTTTTTGGTGAATTTGAGTAGATCACTCTCAGATGAAAGCTGCAAATTAACAATGAATGATTTATACCTTGTAAAAATTAACAGCAACAAAGTTTGCCCATCGGTTGCCGGCAGCACCATAACATGTGCCAAGCATATCGACGAGAGGTTTTGAGTTAAGTTCACATGTGGGCAGCTTAATGGGAGCAGTCATAAAATAATTAACCAAAACCAAAGATTTAGTCTTGTCGTTAAGGGGCTGCGATTCTCCCCTATTAGTGCAGTTTCCACCGTGCAGTCCATCATCCCCATCTACACAAAATTTGAGTGTAAACTCCAAACCATCATAAAATAATGGGATATGGTGCACAAATGCTCTCAAGGTTGCATATGTCGGCTTTGCCCTTAATATTTTTTTGGTAAGATATATACTTTAACTATTGTAGCTCACTTTCGTGTTCAAAAGCCCTCATGTGCATGGGCATGGGTGACTACGAGGATAAGCGTTAGGGACGTGCTGGAGCCGAAAAAGTTATGGTAAAGTGAAATTGTGAAAACCTCAAGGTCGACTATTGCACTTCATCTAAATAGCACAAGGTTATGTAGAAGCAAAAGAAAAGGCCTCTTACATTGATTCTCCACCATGTAAGTCCACTGGTGAGCAATCCCTTCACTTTGTTGCTTATATTTAGCTGAAGTGAATACAACTAGCCTTTGATTCTTTGCAACCATGTCACTAACAAGGGGCCAATCCTGACCATTTTGTGGCATGCTTTCCACAGGGAACCAATATTTCTTTAACCCCGCATCTGTGAATACCTTGGTTAATGCATTAGGGGTTTTAACATAGTCTTCTAATATCAATGTCACAATTTCTGTTGGATTTGCTGACAGGCTAATTTCCTAGAAGTGTCTGGGCGGACCTAAAGAAAGGCATATAAATTATTCATTTAGTACAAGAAAGAAAAGCATAACTGACTAACAACCAAGAATAGATACTTACAAATGCTGTGATGTCAAAACATTTCCCGTCGAAAGAATGACACAGCCATACATCTTCTTGGAAATCATAAATTAATCAGCATGAGGGCCCGGACCCCATTCTACAAAAATGAATCATACTAAATAATTAATTATCTGTTGGAAATTATCAAACATTTGAAGGGTATCCAAGAGAACGGAAGATACAATCATACTCTTAGCTGATCAGTGATACTATCTTCTTGACATGCCGGAGCAAGCCGAGGTATTCCGGTATGAGATGGCTCTCCGGTGATAGCAAAAGAATTATGGGTTGTCAAGAATGAGTACTTGTTGAAAGGAAGAGAATTGTTCTGTCAGAAAAAAAAAAGACAAAAAATTAATGAAGCAGAATCTTTTTTTTTTTTTTTAATAAATCATATTCTCATCAAATCCATCAATTGCCCATCAAGATTTCAAATACACAAATCAATATCAAATATTCAAATTGCAAATAAAGTCCAAAATTCATGGCCTCATGTCAAACCAAACACAAATGGGTATCAACTATTCAAATTATAAAGAGAGGTCAATCAATACCATGTGTTAAACAAACAACTTTCCTACACACTCAAATTTATAGGATTTGAGTTTAATATAAATATCATGCTACATTCCTTTATTTTCCTTTTTCTAATATTATTTTCCTATGTGTGGGTTTTTTTAATTAAAGATTAATTTTAAAGGCAAATGAGATTTCAAAACTCAAAAATCTGCACTCACGATAAGAGAGAACTGATTGGTGACAGTTGTTCTAACGCATTTGTTGGGTGAGAATAATTTACTGCAAGAAAAGCAAAAGAGTCCGGCAGCACAGTCTCCATCCGACGAGCATCTATCGTGAAGCTACATTTACAAATCACTGATTGAAATCAAAATCTTCATTATTCAATCTTATACAAAACCCCATTTTAATCACAGAAAGATTCAAACCTGGCAGCCTCCATTAGACAATCGGCAGCTACAATAGCACAGAAGATTGACGAAACTAGTAAGAAAAGCAAGGTTCCTACAACCCCATCTCAGGAAAAAAGGAACTTGAGTGGAAATTGTAAGGATTGTGAAGAAGACAAGCAGAGAAGTGAAATGAATTGATGTGTATATATGTATGGGCGGCGGTTTTATCGCAAACCAGAGCTATAAAATTTAATGTGGATAATTTTTTTCCACTTTCCCTTCTCCATGAGTTTTAGGGGAAGAAGGAAAAGAAAAAGGAAAAGGGATATGAATTTTTTTTTGATAACTGAAAAGGGATATGAGATATATATCAGAAAGAATACTGAATTTATTATAAGGGGTCCATAAATGTTCTGCATGCTATAAATGACAACTGTATATAGCATCTATGAAAACAATCAAAGGCCAAAAAAAAAAAAAACTAAAACTAAAAGGAATGTCGGAATAGACGCTAACGGCTAACCTTAGCTTTCCATGTAAGGAGCAGCATTTCTTGAGAGTATCTCAACATTTTCCAAGCCTGTATATTTTCAACTCCTTATTAATGAACAGCCAGTGATGAATTTTTCTTTTCCATATCCATATCTTGCCAACTTTTTTAAATCCAGGTCATCCCCTTTGACCTTTTCTTTTCCTCTTATAAATTTATATTTCCAATCAACTCCATTAATTTGCTACACATAAGAATTTAAAATTAATTAAAATATCTTTTGCTATAAAAGAGGATGGAGAGTGGTTCCTAAAGATCAATTCAAAAAAGAAAAAAAAAAAAAAAAAGAAAGAAAAAAGAACGGTTCCTCCTTTAACTTGAATCATTTTCAAAATTGTTTATTTTTTAACTTACCTCTTTTCCTATCCCCAAAAGATATCCAACATTTAAGGAAAGTATACAAATTATCTAAAATAGAAGCATTTCAGTCAAACCGTTAAGAAGGCTTGATTTGTAGGAACCCACATGAATATCCCATTTGAAGATAAGGAAAAAAAATGGTGTTCATGAGTTTACTGACCTATTATTAAATTAGAAAAAAATTGCCAGTTCACAATTTAATGGTTGAAATGGCGATTGAATGATAGGCAAACTAATTATGTATATAATTTACATATTATTAGAATAAAATTTGAAAAACCAATAAAAATTAAAATAGATTAATAATATTTTTTGTCATATAAGTGTAAATATATTAATATTTTTAAATTTATTAAATTAAATATGTAATGTTTAAAACGAAAAAATAATTTTTATTATTAATTTTATTTTACAATCACCATGTAGGTGAGATGATTAGGATCTTTTAAAGAATACAATTGTATTTATGATAAAAATGAATAAAATTATTTTATCCTATTGATTGTATGCCATAAGGCGCACAAATGCCACCAAATTTTATGGATATGTTCTACTTTGCTCTTACATTTTTTTTCAATTTCAATATACCTTTGATATTTGTACTTGGTGATGTTCGTATACTAGAAACAGAAACTAAAATGTCAAGGAAACAAACCTGAAAGCAGTAATACAAACAAACAATTAGAATGTTGATCGATCAGCGAAATAGCGTCGTGTGTTCTTAGGCGAATTTGTACTCAGTGTAGTATCGAGGTAGTGGACAATATATACATGATGGGTGGACCTCGTTCCTCCGAGAGCGATGCGTAGTTGGAGGACTGGAATTAGAACTCAATTGTTTGCGAACAATCGCCAGCAAATGATAATGGCGATGAAGTGAGTGAATTTCGTTGAAAAAAAAATTTAGGAAGCGGGAGTATATATATATGCCCGCGAAGTGTTTCACGCGACGAACATGTTTGTTTGAAAAATATGATCTAAACAACGTGTCTATTGAAATAAATGATGGGATTGGACCGGAACCGAGGCGGAAGTCGGCGGGTCGGACGGTGGCGGCCTTTCGTGTGAAACCGACCTAGCTTGGCGTTGGTTCTCTCCCTTCCACAAAAGTGGGGTGCCCTTGGAATTTGAGCCCATTTGAGAGGCTCAACTATTTAAACCCATCTCTTTTTTTGTTTCTATTCGATGTGACACACACTTTTCATTCAATTATCGGTTTTGTAGTTCCAAAGTCCCAACAATTCCCCATGATGAAAAGTTCGATATCAACCACTCTGTGCCTGCATGAGATGCAAAGTGCGATTATTCCATGAGAAAACGTTGCATCAGGATAAGTAATCTGAGACTTTGAACTTTCCTTAGTGAAACTATCGGGCTTACTCGGTCAATCAGTAGACTTGATGTCTTTGGTATCGACCTTTAGGTAATAGCTAGACAATAGAAATCCACTGCATTGTTTCTCGAACAAAATTGGTTCTCCTTTGTTGTGTTCGTTTATTCATGGCACGGTCTCATGAATGTTTTAAGAGAATTGGCCTTTCAATTCTCACAGGCGACCCTCGAGTTCCGCACTCCACATAGGTGATTTCTGAACATATAGTTTCATAATCATTAAAAGCTTTTGCTTAACCTTCACATATTAATACTGTCTTTATCCGGAAATGGGTAAAACAAATTTGACAGTACTCTACATTGTCTTCATAACTTAGTTGTCCCTTTGAACCTAGATCCTGGGATCTCCGAGTCGACTAAGGTAGGGTGTACGCTATGATGACTTGTTTAGAGGCCTTAAACCCCATTCCTTTGATGTTTTGCAACCATCTCTCTAGTTAGGCCTTTTGTCGATGGATCGCAATGTTATCTTTTGACTTCACATAGTCAATGTTGATAATTCCACTAGAAAGTTGTCTTAACCGTGTCCATGTCTTGACGTGGCATGTTGAACACACGTTCCATGACATTCCTTGCCCTTCTATTGCCAGCTTGACTATCGCGATGTACATACGACGGGCCTTTGGTTTAGGCCAATTAGGAATATCTTCAAGAAATTTCGAAGCCACTCAGGCTTCTTCTGACTTGATCAAAGCAATAAATTCTAATTCCATAGTGGATCTAGCAATACAAGTTTATTTGGATGATTTCAAGACCTTTGTCGCCACAGTGTGAATACATATCCACTTGTTGATTTTGTGTGTTTGTCTGGGTTATCAATTTGCATCACAAGTATCCTTCAATCTTGCATATATTTTGTGTAATGCAAAACATAATCTGAGTATGCCTTAAGTATTAGCCCAATAAACGTTTCTTAGCTTTCCAATGATTTTCATTTTGGACTAACTATAAATTGACAGCTTGCTAACGCCTGGCTTATGTCAGGCCTAATCTACAGTTCATGACATACATTAAGCGCCTGGTATACTAGCATACTCATTTTTTGAGCTTTGTTTTCACGGTATTCTTAGAAAGATGTAAATTAACATCTATCAAAGTCTTCTTGAGTACAATATCTAGAATTCTTGCACTTTCGAGAATGCGTTTCAATATGTGGGATTGTGATAGAGCTAATCCTCCGGATGTCTTATAGTTTAACTCCTAAAATAACATCAGCGACCCCCATATCTTTCATATCAAATTTACTTGCAAGCAAGCATTTGATTTTCTTAACAGTCTCACCATCACTGCCTGTTATAAGCATATCGTCTACATATAGACATAAAATGGCAAAGCAATTATGAGTTTGCTTAACATATGCACATTTATCGCACTCATTAATCTTAAAACCATTCGACAGCATGACTTCGTCGAATTTAGCATGCCATTGTTTTGGTGCTTGTTTCAATCTATAAAGTGACTTGATAAGCCGACATACTTTCTGCTCTTGTCTCGAAACAATGAACCCTTTGGGTTGTTCCAAATATATTTCTTCTTCCAAATCTCCGTTTAAGAAGGCCGTTTTCACATCCATTTAATGGATTTCAAGTTTATACACCGCTGCTATAGCAATTAGCATCCTTATAGATGTAATTCTAGTAACAGGTGAATAAGTATAAAAATAATCAAGACCTTCTCGTTGCTTGTATCCTTTTTACTACAAGCCTAGCCTTATGTTATCTATAGCACCATCGCTTTGTTCCTCTTGAAAAATCACTTACATTGTAGTGGTTTATTACCGGGAGGAAGATTGACCAATTTCCATGTATGATTTGACAAGATGGATTCAACTTCACTAGTATTAGCTTCTTTCCCGGAGCGGAGATACGGCGAAGTCACAACTTCTTTGAATGTTCGAGGCTCATTCTCCAACAAATACGTTAATAAATCAGGTCCAAAAGACGTGGAAGTCCTTTGTCTTTTACCACGTCTAGGTTCATCCTCCATTGGATCACTTCTAGATATAGTATCTCGAGACCTCTTATTATTATCAATTGACTCATATACTATATTATACGGAAATATATTTTCAAAGAACAAAGCGTCCCTTGATTCAATGATCATATTGACATGTATATATGGGATCTCTAACTTGTGAACAAGAAAATGATATGCATTGCTATTCTGAGCATATTCGATAAAAACACAGTCAACAGTCTTTGGTCCTACCTTAACCTTTTTAGGCTTAGGAACCGCAACCTTAGCTAAACACCCCCACACTTTGAGATAATTCAAGTTGGGCGTGCGCGCTCCATTTCTCATAGGGGTTTGTTGTGTTTTTACGTAGGTACTCTATTTAAAAATAAATTCGCCGTCAGCAGCTTCCCCCCCACAAAAAATTGTGTAGTGGCAGGACTATTGACAATGCATTCATTGTTTCCTTTAAAGACCAATTTTCTTTCCGCCACTCCATTAGAGTGTAGTGTATAAAAGCGATCATTTGAGTGAGCGATACCAAACTACGTCTAAATTTCCTCAAACGGAAATTCATATTCACCTCCTCTGTCACTCCTTATGATTTTAATTTTCTTGTTCAACTGAGTTTCAACTTCGGCCTTATAAGTTTTGAAAGCATTCATAGCCTCATCTTTGCTACTAATTAGCAAATAAACATAACAATACCGCGAGCAGTCATCTATAGAAGTAATAAAATACTTATTACCACCTCTTGACGGTATTGATTTCATATCGCATATATCTGTGTGTATTAAATCTAAAAAGGTTACGAAAACTCCTATTATCTCTGAGAAGTGGAAGGGCTTAGAAAATTTAGATTCAATACACACATGGCATTCTCACTTGGGCAGTCAAAATTTGGCGACAGTCCCATATTCGTGTTCTTTATTGACTTATAGTTAGCGTGTCCTAGTCTAGCATGCGAATGTTAGAAGACTCGGCCACGTAAGAAGAAGCAACTTTATTCAAATCATCCTTAGTTACAACGGTCATTACATTAGCTTGAACACTGCGAGATAACCCTTTCTACATACATCTCATTTTGAAGTAAAAACTTGTCGAGATACAAAAACCAACTTGAAGCCATTCTTCTTGAGAGAGATCCCCGACATTTAAGTGCTGCGAGCATCATGGTCTGAAGCGTTAATTAGTGTCACAATCTTTCCGGATGTCATCTTTAGAGCAATCTTTCGACACCTTCAACCTTAAAAGGTTGATGAATTACCCATATAAGTTTTCATCACCCTACGCGGTTGTGTAGGGCGAAAACATCACGATATGTTTGCCGAGATGTGACGAATTTGCTCCGGTATGATTCACCACTCCTTGGGGTTTCCGCCATATTACACTTTCGGATATGTGATTCAGTTGATATCATCAACACCATTTGAGATCTTTTCCACCACATTAGCCTGCGTTTTCTGTCTTTTCTTGGCTCTGCAGTCTTTGGCTTGATGTCCAGACTTACCATAGTTGAAGCACTTGCCAATGAACTTCTTCAGGCCTTGGTTGAATCCCTCTCCAGACTTGCTAGGCATTTTCCTCTTCTTGTTAGGTTTCAATCCTTCTTCAACAACATTAGCGCTGAAACTTCTAGATTCTTCGACTTTCTTCTCAACGACTGTGTCTTCCTCGATCTGGCCGAACAATCAAGTCTTAGTGACAACTCACATCTCTTGTGTTTGAGATAATTTTTGAAATCCCTTTAGGATGGTGGCAGTTTTTCAATGAATGCAGCCACTTGAAATGTCTCACTTAGAGTCATTCCTTCAGCATGAATATCATGCATAACCACTTGAAGCACTTGCCAATGAACTTCTTCAGGCCTTGGTTAAATCCCTCTCCAGACTTGCTAAGCATTTTCCTCTTCTTGTTGGGTTTCAATCCTTCTTCAACAACATTGGCCTTCCAAACTAGATTCTTCCCTGACTTTCTTCTCAGTATTTGTATCTTCCTCGATCTATTTGAACAATCAAGTCTTCAAGTGACAACTCCTTTCTCTTGTGTTTGAGATAATTTTTGAAATCCCGCCGAGGATGGTGGCGGAGTTTTTCAATGAATCTCACGACCACTTGAAATGTCTCATAGGAGAGTCATTCCTTCGAAGCATGAATATCATGCATAACCATGAAGCTCTTGAACTGACTTAAGACGGTCCTTGAATCAACCATCTTGAAGTCGAGAGAATTCTGGAAACAATGAATTTCCTAGTGATCCAGGCATCTTAGGTTTTTGTACTTCTTGTCGAGGTATCCCGTAACTCCTTAGGCGTTTTTATTTGGTTTATAGGCGTTATGGTATTTCAGGCTAGTTGAGGAGATAGTTGCTACCTTTGTCGAGGAATGATTCCGTCGTCCTGATAACCAACTTTTCTTTATCACATCTCTCAACGTGATTTAGGACCATCCTCATTGAGGAATCTTGCCCAGTGGTTGTGAGATGAAACTGACATCTTTATTACCATCTTTTGAAATCGGTACCCATTGAACTTTTATGGCTTTTCTCCATGATTGAATAGTGTCGGAGTCAAAGGCGAAGAGGCATTTGAAAACTGGCGGCACATATTCACGAAAAGAATCGGTCGCCAGATACTTATGTCTGAGAAATAGAAGCGAAACTTATAATCTGAGGCTCGGTAAGCGAAGTGTTCGTTCAAAATTTTATCTGACGAGAAAACGAAAAGAAGTCGTCTTAAGATTGTAGTTTAGTGATGTTCGTATACTGAAACAAAAACTAAAATGTCGAGAAACAAGCACGAAAGTAGCGATCTGAACAAACAATCAAAATGTTGATGCAGGCCAATAGCAAATAACGTCGATGTCGCCCAAGACGAGATTTGGCCCACATGTCGGTCACAGGGATGGTAGACGATTGTCTCCCACGAGAATAAAACGGACCCTTGTTCCTCCCGACGGTACGTGATCGGGAGGCTGGATAGCTGATTGTTTGCGAGCAATCCTTGTGAAATGATAATGATGATGAAGTGAAGTGAAAGTGAGAATTTCGTTAAAAAAAAATTTGGGAAAAGCGGGGTATATATGCATGAGGTAATGTCTCATGAAAAGGCATGTTTGTTCGAAAACGCTATGATCTAGCTCTTGATGTTTGTTTGAAAAATAAAGCGGAAATGAAAGTGGACCGGCAAGAAGCTGGCCGACGGCGGACGGACGGAGGCTGCGCGGCAGCGCGTGGAAAGCGAAACTAACACGCAAGTCCTCTCGCTCGTAAAGTGGAGTGTCGCGCATTTGGCGTTGAAGCTATTATTGCCATATCTGTCTTGTTTATTCGATGTGGGGCCAGCACCCCGTTCGATTATGGGTTTGTGGATTCGAAATTACAGCAATATTTACTTAGTAGTCACCTATACTTTGGTTCATAAAAGTTATAATTAGGCTAAAAACTCTGACACCTATGGAGCAATTAACATGATTTTAACTAGTGTTTGTCTATTTGTGTTTTTTTCTAATAATTGGGGTATGATTGAACTATGGAAGCAAACATTAGAGTTTGAAAACATAAAAAAGCTAAAATGAATTTTTATTAATTGAGTTTTTCTATTTTGGGTTCCTCCTCCCTTTTCTAGGGAGACTTTTTATATTGCTAAACTAGGTTGTACAAAAGATTAATCAGTTGTTCTCCATCCATGATGATAGTGAGGCTAGGCTAGTGGGTTACAAGTTGCTAGAATTGTGGCACATGTTCCATTTTCGTCAAATGGATATTAGAGACTCTTATTGACTTTTTTGTTTATCCAATGAAAATTTCATCAAAAGTTTATATTCTTCTCGAGCAAGTCATGGCGGGCGATTCCGAGAAGTAGTAGGCCTTTGGTGGGATATACATGAGCTTGGGCTTTTTTGTCACTCGGGCTCATGACTTGGGGCCTCTTGATGCTGAGTTTGCTTGGTTGTTCATGGGCCTTTATATATTTCATTCTAAGAGTATCTTAGAGTTGAAAAAAATTTATAAAGCAAAATGGAACTTATATACAAAACTTAGAAGCATTTGTACACCTTAGTTGTATTATGAGGTTGCACTTGCAAGACTGATTGAACAAGCTTACTTTTTTTTTTTGACAGAGCAAAGTTTAATTGATTAAAAGGATTTTTGTGAATTTAATCCTATAAAAGTAATTCCAGATAGAGAAATGTCAGATCGACAACTACGCCCTAATTTAAGAAGAGATGTTTTACCGAATCCATATCTCTTGATTTATTTGATCAGAGGCTCGCTTTTTATGTGTGCTTGTTATCTTGATGTTCTTTCAATAATTGTAGATTTTGAATCAACTATATATAATCACCCATTAAATTGTAGGCAGATGAAAGAAATCTGTTTAGAAAAGTTAGAACTAGACATACGTCACCTATTTTTTTGGGTGAATTACGTTTACATAGCACGAATCAATGAAGCTAAGGGAAAATAGAAGCCAAATTTCTAAAGCCATTGAAACCTTGTTATGAGTCATCAAATAATCAAAATATACTTATGATATAGTAACATAGCATTTGAACCTAAAAGCATATTTGAACTAAAAATACCCCTTATGAAAGACCCATCGTTGACTCCTAAGAGAGAGAAAAAGTGCCACCTTATCAAATGATATTTAAAAGAAAAAAAATAAAAATAAAAACCCCTCCTCTTTGTTTGGATCAAGGAGAAAATCAAAATCCAAAATGGAGATGAAGACCTTGATTTTGCAAGAAGTTGATGCTAAATTATTTTGTAAAAACCAAGAATATTTCTTGATCCTAAAAACAATTTATAAATAATCAAAGTACTCCAATAAATACATTATAAAATAATAATTTTATAAAAACTTGATAAACATGCTCAATTAAATCTTTGGGTAGAAAACATATTTTGCATGAATCGAATTATTGAAGCTATATTAATTTCATCATGAGACGAAATCAAAGAAATGTTAGGATTGAAGATGAATCTTTTATTCTCCCCAAAGCATGTTCTACCAAACTCTTGTATATTTTAGGGTTTTATTCTTCGTATATATGAAGCGCTGAGGAGCGATTGGGTTTTGATGGATGAGAACTATAAAAACTGAAAAGGAAAATAGAGCAGTATGCCTTATTAGTTAATATTAAACCATCATATAAATGACTCATAATTAACATACACAATTATACAATTAAAATTGTAATATAATTATGCTTAGTCCATAATTAATAAATTAATATAATATTTTCTCACTTGGACGATATAATCATAACTCAAATGCTTTCTTAATAGATTTACATAGTTATAACAAATCGTATCTGATTAATGCCCAGAGATGATGCGTAAATGTGCATGTCGGAGTCTTTACTAATCAAAATCATAAGCCCAAAATGCTTGATAAGAGACTTACGTAACCGTAACGATATTATCTGATTAATATGCAAGATGATGCATAAATCCCATACACTTGTCGAGGAATGATGCGATCTAGAAGCATTTCAATGACAAAATTATTGATTCAATAAAAAGAGAAAACATCATTCTATCATTCGTCTGATCAAAATAACATAAAATCATAAGATAATGAAAAACATCAAAATATGCATGTAATAACGTAAAATATGAGCTTTCCTTACAAAATACATGAAAGACAAAGCTCCCTTCAAAGAACAAATGTTCTAGGCTCTAACAATCCCATCGCGGTGACGTGGCGAAGCGCCTGAATAAGGTAGCGCTTTGGTTAATTAGATTCTGCCGTATGCTAGTCACGCCAGGCGTGTCTTCGGCGAAATGAGGGCTACGCAGCTTTTTAACTCGCGGGCTTCATCGATGTTAACTTGGAGGCGAGAAGTGCTTATAGTGTTCTTAGAGAAAGATACAACTGCTGAATTATCATAGAACAATTTCAGCGGTCTAGAAATGGAGTGAATAACGTCCAAAGCTGAAATGAAGTTCCGCAACTATATTGTATGACAAGTAGCCTCATAACATACCACATACTCTGCCTGCAAAGTAGAAGAAGTTGTAAGTGTTTGTGGCGGCTTTTCCGTAAGCTTGACTCGCTGACCCGTCACTTAAAAATATAACTAGAAGTTGACTTTTTTATCATGCGTAGCCTACATGTCGAGTCGGCTGAACCCGGCCTTGAGTGTGATGCGTCGATATATCAACATGAGATCCTTGGTACCCTGAAGATATCTTAAAACTTTCTTAGCCGCTTTCTAGTGGATTTTGCAGGGATCATAAGTATCATGACCTGCGGTGACAACAGCGATATCGGGACGTGTGCATCTTACGAGCATATATCGGGTTGTCCATGACTAAAAAGAATAAAGAGATTGCTTTTATGCGGTCTCTCTCGATATCATTATAGCGACATTGGTCTTTGGAAAATGCATGCTATAACACCCCAATTATACCATATGATTTATAGCATGTTTGAGTATATCATGATATCTTATGTATTTTGAAATAAAATAATGCTAAAAATAAAATAAGCAAACGAAATTTATCGAAAAACAAGGAATGAGTGGTCATTTACCAATTTGGACTTAAAGTCGTAATCTCATAGATTATGTGCAAAGTGAAATATAGTATAAGTTGGATTTGTAAAATATAAATGAGATGGGGACATGTGCCAAATAAAGAAGTAAGTATAAAAGGAGGAGAGACCAAAATATACCTCATTTTTGGTCTCAAAAAACTCATATGGTTGAGAGAAGAAGAGACGGAAGAAGAGAAAGAAGAAGAGAAGAAAGAGAAGAAGAAGAGGGCGAGAAGAGAAGAAGAGGCAATTTATGAAATTCTAAAAGTTTTGTATGGATTTCCATGAAATTGCTTATGGATTTCCAGCCGGAATTTGTATCAGATAGTGGCTTGTCCCCCGAGCTAGGGTTTTGTTGGGATTTCATCGACCACAGATTTTCTTGAAAGTAGAAGGTTGGTAAAACCCCAATGATCTGAAGAGTATGGAATCCTACGCTTTGAGGGTTGGATTAAACAGTTTAATGTAGTAATGGAGTTTGGGTTTGAGAGCAATACTAGCCCAATCTTTATGTTTGGTTTTATGTATGGGTTTTGACCCATATTAGAGTTATTTAGGAGTAATTCATGAAAGGTTTTTTGAGTAAGATAAGTGAAAGATGATTTAGTGAATAGAATTCTGAGATGAGTATGTAATTGGTTTTGATGTGTGGCAATTGAGTATTGAGTTAGTTTGGGTGGAAATATATGGAAAAATGGGAGAAAAATCCTGAAGTTGGGCATTTTCGAGGGGATTGGTATTAATTGCGAAGCGATTAATGCGTATCGGTACCACATGTGTTAAGTCGAGATAGTGCAGAATGCAGAAAGTCGATCTGGGGTACTTGATGTTCTATTTTGGACTGAGCGTTAGTGTTTGCCATCGCGTGGTGATTTCTTTATCCGGTGAGTAATTCGAGTTTACGGGTAAATTAGATTGCAAGGAGAACAAATCTCCTTGAAATAGGTATCTTGAAGTCGACCCCATTTGGCACAAGAGAATCACTCGAGGTAGGTTTGTGTTCAAGCCAATTTACAGTTCTGTTTTTTGAACATAGAGTAGTTCAGGTTATTTAGGACATATCTTGAGTTTCGATTACTCGATTTGGGTGATTCAGTTGGAGAAGAACATGCAGCAACGCTAAGACGAATGAGTCTGAGACAGTGTCATGTATGGAGTTAAGACCCCTGAAATGAGTATTTGTTGTGCTAGTGTATGGAATGAAGTAAACTAGTTTGGCATGAAAATACCATAACTTGAGTTTGGATGATTCGATTTCTAAGTAAAATAGATTCATAGAAAAAAGCAGAATACATGAATGATGTGTGTGAATACATACATTCATATTACCTGATACGGGGAAATGCATATGTAGCAGGCGTGAACAAAAAGATATAGGAAATCACGATATGTATAGATGTGTTATGAAACATGAATATGATATGAAAACATGAATATGATTAAAACAAAACGAAGCTGAAACATGAACATAGAACATAATGATATGTCGCGAACATAAATGTGGTTAAAAATTTAATTATTACGTACGAATAAAAATAGAATATATATATGATTATTATCACATATAACCAGAGAAAAGATAACAAATGATATGTGTTTGAAATATGAACAAGCATATGAATAAGTTGATGTGACAGAAGTACGGTTAAATACAATTAATGAATATCTCATAAGTATACATGATGAGTAGTTATTCGTGTATATGAGATATGTTATAATACATGAATTATTAATAAAGCGGTGCACATGATCGGGTAGATGGATAGATGGCGTACCTATGGGGACACAAGCTGGTGCAACATCGAATCACAGATATTGAGGCCCCGGTTGGGTCGATGGCGGCATGAATCCGTTTGGATCATTATATAGCGACCCCAGTTTGGAATCCTGAGATCAACAACTCTGTACAATGATAGTACCTTTTCAGGTACATACAGAGATAGAGATCATTGTCTCGTGTCTGTGATAATACTTTGAATTTTATACGGATAGAAACGATGATGACGCCCGGGTACATACAGTTCTCTCTGTATCAACACATGTATTTGCGGGCATGAACATAAAGAAAATGAAGTATATGAGAAATGTATAAAGTATATGATATGATATGATAGCAGAGATGCATAGCATTGTTATGCGATCATAGTATACGGTCTGAGAACAAAGAAGTAAAGCATAAAATGACACAAAAAGTATATGAGCTATGATAAGAAAATGAGATATGTCATGAAAAAGCAAATATGAGAAATGGTTAAATATATGTACATGTTATATGAGTCATAAAGATATGCATGTGTTTAAAGTGGGATGGCCTCTTGTTAGAGGTCGTCCATATGTGTAAATTCCCACTAAGCTATATGCTTAGTACGAGGTGTTTAAATCCGTGTAGGCTCTGAGAGAAGAGGAAACGAGGAGGCAGATAGTATCGGCCAAGGTTAACACATCAATAGGGGGTCAACGAAGATTTTGGTATAATGTATATGTCTTTTTGTTTCTTTTTGTAAACAATGTAAATGTTGAACACTTTCATATATGGAGCTTGTATATATTTTGTAATCCGCTGCTACAGAATATAATATAAGTAGAATGTTTAATATTATATGAATGAGCTTAAAGTTATAGTAAATAAAAGTTAATGGTATCAGAGCCCCAACTGGGGGCATCAAAATTTAGTGGCATCCTGGATTCGGTTCGGACCCTTAGCGGGTCGGACTGAAAGAAGTGTTCTGATCACCACTACAATTGGTGCCTTACCAGAAGAACATAATTGCATATTGAACATTTTCAGAATGTGTGCAATATACGTCTGTTGAAACAATCTTAGAATGCCACTAGGTCTATTGTGATGTATATGTATGCCCAAGATATAAGATGCTTCCCCGAGATCCTTCATATAAAAAATAGCTAAACAATATTTGCTTTGTCTCAACGGTAATAAGTCGAATATCATTAAGTTTGTGAGCAAGATCATCAACATATAAAACCAGAATTAATATATTTATACTAACCTTCATATATATACATTGATGACTGATGTTCTCGCGCCCAAACCATTAGCGGTGACAACTTTATCAAACTTGAGATACTGCATGCAGGAAGCACACTTTCATTATAAATGTCCAATAGACTTTTAGGTTTACTTCCCTCAGGTGGTTCATTATCAAAAGTGGCTATTATTGAATCTTAGGAAACAAATGAGTCTAGAGATCGGGTAAGCAATAGGCATATGAATAAAACTGAATCATAAACATAATTTCTCTTGACCCTTGCTTGTGATAATATCATCCTCCAAGTAGATAACTTAATATGCTCAATCACTCTAGTGGTGTGTGACAAAACAATAAAACTTGGAACCTCTTGATCCCCGAACAAGAACGAAATACCCACTAGATTGCGGGTTGTGATGCTTTGCCCAGCTACGATACGAGCATGGGTAATGAGAATTTAAGTTAACTTACATTGACAATAGCTCATATGGGTGCGGAACATACTTAATGAGCATAAGTGTCAAGCGAGAAATCAAGATGAAGGGAAGAATCTCATCTTTAATTAATCTCTCAATTCTCTATCTAGAAATATGAAACGTTTGTGCTAAAAAGTAGAAGACTTTTCATTCAAACTCAAACGTTTAGAGTTACTAGTGGTATTAACAGTAAAGATAGCAGAAACAGAAGGCAAAGTAGACAACTCTAATTTGTAAAGACTCCCACAAAGCATTCCATTGCCAATCAATAAAGAGTCTCGATATAAGTCAATTTTTCTAGTTCCAAAAAAGAAAATTATATCCAAGTCTATCTAAAATAGGTATTGATATCAAATTTCTCCTAATTGAGGGTATGTACAGTACATCCTACAATTCCAATTTTTTTGTATTGAGTAATCTATGACTCTGAAATCAACTTGGACTCTTCTCTTAGTCTCCATTGTTCACATAATGCTCATTACTTGGACTTATTCTGTTTATCGAAACTGTAGAGATTGCAAGCGTGAATGGGCTTAATCTAACCATGCAGTATCAAATGACACATTAATGATTTAGATTCAAAACAAACATTCACCAAATGATTATCATATAACTCATTTTTCCAATTATTTGAAAACTTTGTATATTTCTTGCTAATAGCATACAAGAAATCTTTTGCATTCTCAATCTTGGGAATGCTTGCATAAACAAAATGCTTCATCTGATTCTCATGATTACTCCAGATATTTGTATTATTAGAATACCAGAGTTCTCATATAATTTTTCTCATTTGGCAGAATTCTTAGCGATTGGGTTATGGAGGAACCTATTTAAGGCTAAGTCCATTTTCATAATCGTTAAATTCATCATGATATATTTAACCCATTGCTTGTAATTAGTCATTAAGTTTCGTGATGGTATAGAACTAGAAAAACTCAAAAGTCGAAGGAATAAATAAAGAAACATGTACATGATACATGTAAACACAGACATGTAAAATTTCTCAGATCTTACGACACCTGCCAAATGACCATGAAAGTGGTCGCGAAAATCTTCAAAGTCTTTAAAATACAAAAAGACTCGTACATGGGTAAGAGCAATTCACCAGTCATCATAACCAAACGCATCAATTTCCCATTGATAGGGTAGTAAAATTATGCAGTTCATGACACGTAATAATCTGCTTGCATTAGCATTAAATCTGAATAATAAGGCTATCGATAGGACAACTTCCTTTATTAGTGGGAATCTTGCTGAAATTGATCGCATGAGACGGGAGAAATAAAGTTGTAGCATCTGATTTCAAAAAATATTTGACATGTTATTGAAACTAAGTTCTTAGCATTCAATATTTATAAAAATTTGCAAGTGCAATAATAATAATAATAATAATAGTCATATTAATATGATCTTTATATCTTATAAATATAATTATTAAAAGCAATATTATATGAAAATAAACAGTAATATATTACAAAATTGGGTAAAATTCAATTTTATCCTAAGATCAAATTTGATGTTTAATAGGGTAAAATACCCCATAAAATAACCCATAAAAAATATTAAATTAATAACAAACCAGAATTAGAGTAAGTTCAATTTCACTTGTTATTTGTTTATCTGGGAATTATCCAAAACAAATGATCAATGTTTCATGTCCCAACAATTAATGGAGCAAAGAAATAAATTATTAAAAAATAAATCTATCATCGTTTAGTTTTCCGGAGAAACCCAAAAAAGAAAAAACATAGTTCTTTTCATGACAATGTAATAAACAAATAATAAAAAGAGGATTTTCAAAACCCATCAATCTAATAGTCGATGTTATTGTCTGTCAGTAACAAATAATAAAGGAAAAAAAAACACATGATTGAAATCTAATAATCATGTACTTTGTGTGTCTACAACATTCGTTTATCAAGAAACAAAATTCCTATGATTAAAAACTGACAACTTTTTTTTTTTTTAAATTGCAATTCAATTTAACGAAATAAGCAAATAAAAAAAAAAAAATCCATTTTTGGTTTCATAAATTGTGAATACCATTCACGATAATGGGATAAACCAGTAAATTTTTTTTCTTTGGTTTTCGTGACTGTCATGATTTTGAAAAATTAAATACATATCGATTCTCATGATTTTGAACCCAATAAAAAAAAAAGAACAAAATTTAGAAAATATAGAAAAATAAATTTGATAGCTTCAATGTCAAAGTGACTATGATATTGATTGTTAAATTATTTTATAAAAATCAAAAGTATTTATTGATCTAAAAAACAATTGATCGATAATCAAAGAACCTAATAAATACATTACTCTTATAAATGATTCACTGATAATTATGAATGACCATATATTTATCGATGAATAATTATTATGGTATTGATAACTATAACATTATATATAAGGGTTTCTGGAAGAATGAAAATATAGTTTTCTTACTTGGTCTCTTTATTATGCTTCTATATGCTTTTATCTTTCAACACGTTATCAGCACGAGAGCTCGAACAATCACAAAGTCAGAAAGCTCAAATCCAGGGAACTTAGACCCCAGACGATATTATAAAATCATAAAACAAGAAAGGTACATTTCAATTTCATAGTCTGAAATTTTTTTTTTTTGAAATTATTTTGTTTCGTTGAGTTTAAGCTTGAAGCTTGAGCTACGTTGTAAAAACGACCCGAAACTACGTTTGAAATATTCGAGCTTGATGCTTGAAGATGAAGAAGAATTATTTTCTTTTCTGAAATCAGGCCTGAAGCCTGCGTCTAGAATGTTCAAGCCTGAAGCTTGAAGAGAGAAAAAAAAAAATTTGTTTTTGTTATTTTGATTTTGAAAAAAAAATTTGTTATAAAAAAAAAGGGGAGGTTTATTTCTAACAAAAAAAAAAAAAAAATTTTCTTTCAAGCCAGGTTGAACCCCCTATTAATTACCACTTAAGCTTCGATTATATTATTATTATTAAATACACCACAAATTATAATTTCCTTATATATATATTTTACTTTATTAATATAGTATTAATTATTTCAAATAGAAAATGTCCAATATCACCAAACTCGAATTTGTTGCCCTTGATATTTCGGGCAAAAATTATTTATCTTGGATCTTGGATGTTGAAATCTACTTGGATGCTATGAATCTTGGAAAGCCTTGTCGAAGGAGGAAATAGCATATGCATGATCACGCCTAAGGCATTATGTTCCTTCGCCATCATATTGATGTGAAGGCACAAAGTGAATGTCTAAGTCGAGGATCCGTGATCCTCACGGGCCAGTTTGAAAGAAGCGATATGATCATCAGGCCGTAATTCTTCCGAATGCCCGTTATGATTGGCCCCGTTTACGACTACGAAGATTTCAAGTCAGTTAGTGACTCTGACTGTTTTAATTCAAAAATTAGTTCTCGGTGAAATTATGTGGAAAAGATTACGGATGAGGCGTAGCAATGTGCTGACAGCGGCAATATAGGCGTCATTTTACCCAGATATTATGAGTTAATTGCATGTGTCTCGCGCCGTGACGAATAATGAGCATTTGCCCAAGCACCAATCTCGCCTTCTTGGATGCATGCCGTTTGCACGGAAGCCCGATCTTCTGATTGAGTTAATGGGCGTGGGCGTGGGCGTGGGCGTGGGCATGGATATTATGGACAAGGCTGAGGCTGTGGTCATGGTTACTATAATTCTTGGAATTGAGGTAATTATAATCAGTCTCAGAACAAGAACAATACCTCAAACAACTAGAAGTTGAATAGTTCAGAAAAATTATCTAGAAAGGCAACAAGGCCACATAAAAAGGTTTATGTGGCCAGATGTCTGAGATGTGGAATGAAGGTCCAGTCTGTCTGCGTAAATGCAGTAAGAATATTGGTTGACACTTTATTAGGCCTCCACGTAGAAAAAAAGAACAAACAAATTGAAACAAATTTTATTGTGAGAAAGACACTATGGATCTTGATGATCCTTTCTTTGATGATGGTGCGATACCTTGAAACATTTCATCATTTTATGATTTTTTGAAGGTCAGTGGAAAAATTGACCATTTGATTGGGGATAACAATGTGTATATGATTGCGACATATGATTATCTGTTACTTTTATGTTATTTTATTTTCCATATTTGTTTTTTCCATCTGATTTATCTATAATGCGAACTTGATTTTCCATGGTGAGTTTTTATTTGAAGATATATGGATCTCTCCTTAGAATTGATCGATTATATGCCATTTGTTGGTGATGCATGTCATGTGGCGTACCCTGACCCACAATCTTGCATGATAAGAAATATTTTTCAAACTTCACATTAGCTCGTGTAATGTTTTACCACTATCTAAAGTCCTGGTAACCTAATTAAAGGCTCAGGTAAAGCCACCATTATTCTACGAAAGGCACTAGGTACAAATTGAGGATGCACTTTATTCTAATAAAATCTAGTACAAATTTTCAGTTTCAAAGATATTAGCGAAATGGATATTATATTGAAACTATGAATCATGATGCAAATGAGTATTTACTCATTACTTCTACTATTCACAGGCAAAAATGTATCTTGAACCAATTGCTCTTATCTTGTGGAGTTATATCGAACCAGCTATTAGATACACATTGAATCTATCTTGTCATGAACTAGATATTCATGGCTCAGTGCAGTACACTTTGGCATGAATGACTTGGGCATCCGAATTTCATGATCTTATTTGTATAGTTCAAAATTCAATGACTATCCATTATAATGAAATTTTGTAACTAATGATTATATATCTTGCTTGTTCAAAGACAATTAATTATTAGACTATCTTTACAAATGTTACATTTGAATCCTAAAACTTTTCGACGTATTCAAGGGGACTGTGGAGCTATTCGGCGCACAGTGGGCCTTTAAATTATTTTATGGTTTTAATTGATCGTCCACTCGATGGTCTCATGTATGCCTTCTTTCTAGTAAATGTTGCCTTTGCTAGATTATTGGCTCAAATAATTGGCTTCGAGCACAATTCCTGATCACCTATCAAGACAATTAGATATGATATGTGAGTGAATTCTCATCTCAAACATTCCTTATTGTATGTCTATGGTATCAATGAACAACTCTGTTTGCTCATGTTTATTCTCGAAGAGATGGGTTGAAGTTGAATATTTTATCAAACGTGCGCAATTGATTGCTAGACCACTTTAAATCAAATTGTCTTTATCGGCATGGGGACATGCTATTATACATGCCACAAGTTTTGTTTACCTTAGTCCTATCTAATCACGATTTATCACCATTACAAACAAAGGTCATCAACCCTAATGTTTCATTTGCGAGTTTTGGTTGCGTTGGGCATGTTCCAATTTCCCCATCGACCTAGAGTTCAGGTTCTCAGCGTCGTCTTGGTATTTATGTTGTCTTTCAAATCATCATTATAATTATCATCGAGCCTCTTCTGAGGGAAGTTTTTATTCTTCGATTTGCGGATTGTCGGCTTTGATGAAAATCTTTTATCGCCATTAGGGGAGACCGTAATTCGGAAGAACGAGAAAGTACGCACTTGGAATGAGTCATCTTTATCACCTTGATCCTGTGGCCTAAAGCAATGAACTAAGTTGAGAAAATAATTCATTTACAAGGTATTGCGAATCCATTGCTGATGCTTATTGATTGACAAAAGTTACAAAATCGCATATCCGGTAAAATCAATGAGGTTAAATCCCAACGAGAAAATTACAAAGCGACATGGCTAGATGAACTGTAGCCACGATTAAAAGCGTGGAAGACCTATTGGCTCCCGAAGACCTGATTCTAGAAAAAGGAAGAAGTGCTATATCATGACTCTTGAAGAGGCGTAATATAAGCTGTTAAGCGCAGGTCGATGAACAAGTAGCCTAACGGAAACTACTAGTCAAGGGTTTATATTAATGATGTACCGGTACATAGTAACAATGAAGAGATCTATCAGTGCTCATGAGGCAGGATCGAAATACTATTCTTATAAATAGTAAGCAACACAAGTGGCTATGGACATCATAAGAAATGATGAAAGTCATTTTAAAATCATGAATGAATGTTGACATCGAAGCATGTTGGTTAAGGAATGGAAAGAAGCAATCAAAACATAATTAAGATCAGCAGCTAAGCGAGGTATTTGGACCAGTGGGTGAAACACCTTACTAGATGTGCCTTTGTTTGGATAATAGGTGATCTTTATACTGACGAAATGAGAATAATGAAATAGTGCGATATGAAACCCGCCTTGTGTGAGTTTCTCAAAAAGACCTGGAGTGACTATAGGAGACATATTCTTCGTAATGGACATAATCACATTCCGATATTTGATAAGTTTAGTTGTCTCAAAAGGACTGGATATGCGTTTGATGGATGTAGTCACAGCATGTTATATGGTCTATATACTGTGTATGTATGAAAATCCTAAAAAATTGCTGGAGGCAATGAATTCAAAACCCCTGAGGCGTGTATTCAATCAAGTTGCAAAGATCTTTATGGATTAAAAGCAGTGCGAGGTCGAATGTGTGGTATGTCGTTTAAGCCCGTTATTTCTTTAAAGAAAGGATATGTGAATAATTCAATTTGTCAATGTGTTTTCATCAAGAGAAAATAGGCAATGGATTAGCGATAATAGCGATATGTAGATGATTTAAATTTGATTGGACTGTGACTCATCAAAACAATAACTATTTAAGAAAGATTTGAGATAAAGATGCCGAGGAATAAAATATTGTTTGACTGTGGTCCAGTATTGTTTGAATGGTGTGTTGATTAATCAATCTCATCATATCTGAAAAAAGTCACGAAGCGCTTTATATGGATAAATCACACCTTGTTCTCATTGTTATTTCGATCCTTAAAGTAACACAAAGATCCATTCCGACCTAAGGAAGAAAATGAAGGTTACTTGGTCATGAAGTACCATATCTTGAATCTGCGATTGGTGCACTAAGTATCTTAATAAATTATATACTCGACCAGGACATTGCTTTCTGAGTTAATTTTATTAGCAAAGATACAGCTCGGCTCAAACTAAAGACATTGGGTAAAATCAAACATATAATGGGGTCTCTCAGTGGGGACGGGTGACATGGGATTATTTATTCAGCAGCAAAACCACAATTACTTGGCTATGCAGATGCAGGATATCTTTTGGACCCTCACAAAGCTCGATCACAAACAGGATATATATTTACTTATTGAAATATTGTAATATCATGGAGATCAGTTAAACAAACGATGGTGGCCACCTCCTCTAATCATTCAGAAATACTTGCAATGCATGAAGCTAGTAGAGAATGTGTTTGGTTGAGATCAATGATACAACACATAAGAGAATCATGTGGATTATCTTTTATTAAGAATAATCCAATAGTATTATATGAAGACAATACTGCATGTATTGCGCAAATCAAAGGAGGATATATTAAAGGTGATCGAACTAAGCACATTTCGCCAATGTTCTTCTACACTCATGAACTTAAAAAAAGATGGTAAAAATTGATGTAACAAATAAGGTCGATGATATCTAGCGATTTATTTACTAAAGCCTGCATACGGAACATTCAAAAAGCATCTGGCAGTTGTCGCCAACTTAAAGATCTTCAAATTGAAAAGTTGAAGACAATATAGTGATGTTAGATACTGTACTCTTTTTCCTTTCGTCCAAGTTTTGTCTCACTGAGTTTTACTAGCAAGGTTTTTAATGAGACAGTACTAACAATCTAGTGATGGTCATTCAAGGGGGAGTGTTATAAATGATTCACTAATAGCGTAATGGCTGCTGATTACAGGTGAATAATTACGAGTATTAATAGTATTTGTAACACTATATATATGGGTTTCTGGAAGAATGAAAATATAGTTTTCTTCTTAAATTATATCTATTATTTCTTTTCTCTTTTCTTTATCTTTTAACAATTACAAAATAATAACTTTATTGAAACAATGAAGTATATCAATTCGTACTAGGTAGAAAACATACAGTATGACTTAGAGGTAATAAATTGTTATTAGTCTTTTAAATCGCAAGGGATGAAATCAATGTTAAGATTTGAAGATGAATGTTCATGCAAGTGTGTTATCATAAAAATGGCAGCATATTTATATGATTTTATTTACTTATATATATATATAAAGCACAAGGGAACAGTTGAACTTTGATCAAATGAGCTTACCAAAGTAAAGGAGAGATAAATCCACTTAGGTTCTTAACTGGCCCAATATTAAACCATCTTATAAATAGCGCAATTAACACCACATATAATTATAATTAAAATTATAACCTTGATTATGTTTTAATCCATAATCAATAAATTAATCTAACAGTTGAATCCCCAAATAGAAACAAGGCCTAACAGTTCTCTCCTTGGTTCACATGAGTTCAACGAATAGGAGAGGCTGATGAAAGGGTTTTAAGTTTTTGGTTTTGATTTTGATTTTAGGATTCAACGAAATGCTTTGATTTGGGGTTTCTTATGTTTTCTCCTTGCTTCACGATCCAAGATCGAAAGAAGACGAGTTTTGATTTTGATTTTGATTTTTTTTTAAGTCATTAGATGAGGGGACACATTTTTTTCCTAAGCGTTTTAGTTCAAATGTGATGTTACTCATAACATTTTAAGTTATGTGGAATTACCACATGTTTTGATTATTTTTGGGGACTTATAACATATTTGGATGGTTTTCAAAAATTGGCTTATATTTTCCTCCTTTTGGGTTTATTCATGCCACGTAAACATAATTCCCCATCTTTTTTTGGTTGAGATCTTATTCAACCATTCATTAGATATGAATATGATATACAACATTGCTTCAAAATTTTTTTTTTTATACAATATTTATATCCAAAATAATTTGTTTTTTCACTTAAAAAAACATTTTGAATGTTGAATTTACGAGTATGATATCATTTGAGGTCTTTTAATAAAAAATTTATTGATAAATGGATGTGAAAACTGACATATAGAAATTGTTTAGTAGTGATTCAGAGTACAATTGACTTGATTCTTTGTTATCCATATAGCTTTAACTTGTTAAATGTAGGTCGGAAAAAATATAGTAAAAATGATGCCAAGTCATATGAAGTTGTTAATTGGGGTTCAAGCTTCCCAAAAGCCCCAGCACAATCACTGTAAAAAATCACAAGCATTGTATTCAATTATATGCAGAAATTTTGATTGGCTCCAATCCAAATTTAAGGATAAAGAAAAATATCTGACTTACATGCTATCTCTTTTTCATTTTTTTCTTATTTTGGGGGCACCCATGACTAATAGCCTAACTACATGAGGGTGAATTAATTAAATAATCACATTTTTTTTTAATATTAATTTTTTTTATGGAGGAATTTCATTTCATGCACGACATTAAAGTAAATGGATAATGAAGCAGCTTCCCCTGAATGCCACAAATTGATGAACACAATTTTCTCTAGTTCCAGCCATATGACTGATGGATTCCCCTTATCCTGTTTGTACAATGGGTTTATAATCAGCATCATGTTTTTACATTAATTTTATAACTAAACATGGAATTTCCCCTCAGTTATATTCAACTTCCATAGATTGTGCAGCCTGGAATTGGATTTCCTCTTATGGGGTGATGCTTGTTATGGCTTATGAGGGGGTGCAGGCTCCAGAGAAATGGAACTCAGGCTACACCAAATTCCAATGATTTGTTAGAAAATTTTTCTTTCATTCTGAAAGTCTGGTTGTCATTGTCAGTTTTGCTGCAAGTGGAGAGTTAAGAGAGGTGGAAATCTTTGAACAGGGATCATTGACTTGAATTTGGCTTTACTTTGATCATATATAGAAATGGAATTGAACATGGATCTGATGATTTACATACAAAGATGAATGAATCAATCAATAGGATGCAACACTGGGGCTTACCACACAGGCATGGATATCATCACAACCACATAACAGTTTTGCATTCATGGTGTCTATGGCTTGGAATGATCCTCCTCCTTCACTCCTCTGCATCATAAATTCCATCACTTTCAGTCCTCTCATCTTTACAAACATGAACTTGTTACTCTGTTTTTGTTACTCCGTTTTCTCTCTCTCTCTCTCTCTATATATCTATGTATTTCACAAACATAAGGAAAGTAATGAATAGAAAAATGCGTACCTTATAGTAATCGACCGCGACAAAGTTGGCCCATCTGTTGCCTGCAGCTCCATAACAAGTATGGAGCATGTTGATAAGGTTTCCTGAGTTTTGCTCGCATGTCGGTTGCTTCAGGGGAATGGTCTTGAAGTAGTTAACCAAGACCAAAGATTTAGTCATATCGTTCAGCGGGGCCGATTCTGCCCTTGCAGGGCAGTTTCCTCTGTGCATTCCGCCATCCCCATCTACAGTTTTCATCCAACTGATCAATCTAAAATCATTTAGCTTATGAGGACCAAAGGGAGAGCTTCTTTACATTGGATTCTCAATAGTAATTCCACTGGTATGCAATCCCCTCAGTCTCTTGCTTGGATTTAATTGAAGTGAATACAATTAGCCTCTGGTTCTTAGCAACCATGTCACTGACTAGCGGCCAGTCCTCGCCGTCCCCGGGCATACTAGTCACCGGAAACCAGTATTTCATCAAGCCAGCATCGGTGAAGACCTTGGTTAGTCCATTTGGTGCTTTAACATAGTCTTCTAGTATTATTGTCACGATCTCCACTGGATTTGCTGATAAAAATGCTTCAACACCCACTTAGTGTGTCATAAGCTGGCTAGAAGAAGTGTACACCAATGTTCGTTTCAAGATTATAATAGATTCTGCATAATTGATTGTAATCTAAATACTCACAAATGCTGTGTAGTCATGGCACATTCTCCTCGAATGGCACAACCATACATCTCCTTCGAATCTATATGTATCCAGCATTAATATGAGCTCCATTCTATAAATTGAGTAGCAGTAGCTGATTAGCTCTCTCTCTCTCTGTTAATGCATCAGAAAAGAAAGGACCACACAACAGAGTCTGATCTTACTTTTAGCTGTTGAGTGACATTATCTTCTTGGTTTGTAAACGTAAGCCGACGAACTCCAGTGTGAGATGGCTCTCCATCAATGGCGTATGAATTGTGGGTCGTTAAGAATGCATACTTGTTGAATGGAAGAGAATTGTTCTATCCCAACAAGAATAAAAAAAAAAAAAAAAATTATAATGAAGAAGCTTGATATATCAAAGCCATCCAATTAGAATGCCACCAAAGGTATTTAACCAATGGGCTTAGAAAATGGTGGATCATGTGATGATAGTTTGTTTTTTAGCAGCCCATTTGTCATGATTTTCAATTTGATGATTGCAGACATCGGCCTTTTTTCAGATCCATCCTGAAAGTAATCTGTTTGTTGAAGACACTTTGCCAGTGCTGAGTTCTTACTTAGGTTTCAGACCAGAATAATCATGATTACTTTTTGAACTTCAAAACTTGTAGAAATATGTTTGATGAAACGAAATTTCTTCCTTGAATTATTTTTGTTGTCTAGCTCCTTTGATGATGATTTATCTTTGACCAAAAATTTGGAAAGGTTTAAAAGGTTGAAAATAATTTAACTTATATATCAATCCTCCAATGAAAAATACAATAATTAATATCATTTGCACAAAAAAAAAAAAAAAAAAAAAAACCTATATGAAACTGAACTCCCTCCTTTAAGAATGTTATCGAATAATATTAAAGAAAAATACAACAAATGAAAAGAAAATAGGCAAAAGTAAAAGAAAAGAAAAAAAATGATGGAAAATCAAAATAGAGCTAAATCCATTATATCATTTTTACTTGCTACTTCATATCCACTTTATTTATTTTTACATATCAATATAAAGATTAAATAATTTAATAACATATAAATTTATTTGATTTTCTTTGAGATTTTTCTTTAGACAATCAAACATAACAAAATAATTTTCTTTCACATATTTTTTTTCTTTCCTAATTACCCAGAACCAAACACAACCTGAATGGTAAATATAAAAAAGAAAAAAGGAAAAAAAGAAAAAAAAAAGCTGAAGATATACTCACCAAGACCTTGAATTGGCGTCATAATGTGATCTGTATCTAGACCAGAAAATCCTTGAGGACAAGAGAAGCAATAGAGCCCACCTCCACAATCTTGATCCGTGTAGCATTTATCAAGCAGCTACATTTACAGACCGATCAGAAGACAGAAATCAAAATCCATTTACAATCCCAATAAAAGAATAAAGCAATCCAACACCAAAATCCTCCTGAAATAAGAGAAAAACAAACCCTGCATTTCCCCATCAGTGCAGAAAGCAGTTGCCAAATGAAGAAAAAAACGAAAGCACGATGAACAACAATTTTGGTGTATGACCCATATTCTCAAAACATGAAATGAAAGGGAGAGGTTATGTGAAGTTTGAAAAGAAATATGTCAACAAGACAGAACTGAAAGAAAATTCACTTTTCCTCTGAAATGAGAGCCTGAAAATCAATATGGGTCTTCTTAGTTTTAGGCTGAGAAAGCAAAGGGAGAATTCTAATAAACAAACAATAGCTGGACGTGTACGCTTGGAAGAGACAATGGAGGAAGCAGCAGGCTACCACGTTCCGACAAAATAATCTTCACTAAAAGTTAATGACTGATCGGTTTAATCATTGAAAACTTTCATCCGGCTAATGGGTACTGTTTGATTCGATAATTATGCATATACCACGTTTCGAACCGTGCGATGGATGTAAAATACCCGTTACTGACCATCAATGGCTTTGGAGGGCATGGTGAGCTCACAGTGGATACTGGCTATGGAGTAAACTAAATATTTGTGCTACAACCAAAGTACAGTTCTTTTTTCTTTTTTAAATAATTTTGGGAATCCTGAATCTAAAGTTGATCGGACGGTGATCATAAAGGGGACTCGAGGACTTGTCAGAACAAATATGACTGTATAAATCAAACTCAAAAGTCATATCAACTGAGTTATAATTGAGGTTATTATATCTTTGGTGATTACATGTGATTCATAAGTGTGGTTGAGAATTGGATAACAGATTAGTGCTTGAAAGGTGAGTTCATCTACATCCATCGTGTCGAATCTAGCCTGGGTATTAACACAAGCTAGAGCTAAATGAGAACATTTGCTGAAACTCAAGAAGTATTATGGATTAAGTGAAAGAAAGGATTTAAGTCCAGATTTCTTTTCAAAAAAAAAAAAAAAGAAGTCCATTTTCAATCATAATTCGTATCCTATACACAAATAAATCAAGTGAGATTCACTAAACTTGCACCCAAAAAATAAAAACATGTCATTATTGGTTCATTGGTCTATAATGAAAAAATATCTCAAGATTGATTCGGTAAGGAGTCCTGATTAAGTTTCGAGATGGGAATGACTAGTAGGACATGATGGTCCTGTGATTGATTGTGGTTTCCCTTCGTGGCAGCAACATCCTGCTAGGAGAATCAGGGATGGAAGAGCTAATAAGTGTTGTAAAATCAAAATCAGATTATAGTTAAATAGGAGAGTAAACAACAAAGAGCAAGATGGTGAAATTTGAAAATGCAAAGGTCGTTTTGAGATGTACGAAGGAAGACATTGTCTTTAAAATATTTCTGATATCGTTTGAGATGTTTAAGGTTGGCCGCTTGCTAAAGTGGTATTGCAATAAGACAGCTTTTAACTAATGTTCCTCTGGATCGTTGCATGGTAAAGGCAGATTAAAATTGGTCTCTTCAAAACTAATAGGACTCTCGTTCTCTTTAACTACAAAGGTTGTGTACTGACGGTGTTGAGCTGTTAAAAAGAAATATTAGATCACGTTTAGTTTATTTGTTTTGATCTAGGTGGAAATAAAAATAGGATAGAAACAGCGTAACAAAATAGGATTATGTATTTATATAAATCATGACCATAGTCATTCCTTAATTCAGTGGAAAATTATCATAAGTTCTTTATGAGCATGTCAATTGATCACACAATACGAGAATCTATAACTCAGTAGAAGTAGTTTTGAAATAGTAATAAGATTCATCTTGTTAGACAACAAATATCAATTTATAGGGAGATTGAATGCATTGGATAATAGGTTATAAACGTGAACACTTAGTGGCTTCTTGTTATTTATATAGAACAAAGAACTGCTTAGAAAGAATCTAATATGGTTAGTAAGACCATAATGATCGTAATTTCCTTGTCAATCTCAATTCTAGAGATCTCTATCTCATCAAAAGTATGATTATAAATCTCAACTCTAGTGTTCATAATAATCTTTAAGGTAGCTTGTCCAATTGACAACCTTTGTCACCAAACATGTCATAAAGACTAAAGAGAATATCTTAAGTCATGTATCAAACATGTGCTATGATTATAACATGTGATCTAAAGATCCAAGTATGATACACTTAGCCTTTTAATATGTCATATGTCGACTACGATATGTGTCCCTCTCTCCCTATGTGGATGGTTGATTAAGGATATTTGGAGCAAATTTCTAAATTATCCATTTCAACTATTTTTATGTGAAATAGTATGTCTAAAATCATCCAATATGTAGGTGAGATGGTTGGAGTCTCATGCTCTTGTCGATGATGCCGAGTTGATTTATGGAATATAGCGTATTTAGTAGTAGAGTTTTACCGTCTTTATAATCCTCCCGGCTCTTATGAGGATTAGTGCAGGTGTGATATGAGCAGACATTTTATGTATGCACGAATTTGTTCAAAGATACCTCATGATTTGACAAAAAAAAAAAAGTATATCTAGATTTTTTTTAATCCTCAAAGTTAGGTTCAATCTATTTGTTACTTAAAAAAATAATTGATTTTGAAAAGGAAATTAAAAGCAGGCCTTAAGTTTTTTGAATTTTTCTTTAAAAAAATTCCTTAACCTTGACACTTTCCGGCTTAAATAGTCTCCTTTGGAAGATCATGAATATCTATATCTAATTGCTTTAGCTCTCTTAGGAGCATTTGAGCATCCAAATTGCTTGAATGTTAACCGAATTTCTTGAGCAGTATCACATTTTCACAACTTATTGTCAAAAGTTGACTAGTCTTTAACTGAAGGTTTAAAAAAAAAGAAAGAATTGTAGTCGTAATTCGTGTGTTTATGGGCATATGTCATGCTTTGGAGTAGCTTAGAAAGTCAAATCAAGGAAGAGAAAGACTAGAAAAAGGTTTAGTAACTTCTATATCCTTTGCTGATTTTAGTAAGAGGTTACCAAATTTTGCGAACAACTATATATTAGATAAAGCTTGATTATTACAAGCTTCTAATGATTCATATGCACTTGTGGATTTTGCTTAGTCACTATGAACATTTGGTTCACAAAAAGATTTCTAGTCATTGCTAACTTTTAACTTGGGTATATCAACTTTCTAAGCCGCATGTATTTTAATTTGATACTTTTAAGTTTTAAGGTATCATGTGATAGACTAACTAAAACATCTTAAACAAGGATTTAGATTTCTAATTTGAAACTTTTGATCATTATCATAATTTTTTTAACCTTCTAATAATGAATAGATATTTTCTTCTCTCCCCGAATTTTCTAAATCATAAGTATGAGTAGTTAAGTCCTCCAAAAGAAGAAGGATTTAGAGATTGAATCTTTAGTGTATTATGCTGTCAAACATTAAGGGAAAAGGTAATTTGATCTAATTTGATCGATTAATGGATGAAATTGAGATTTTTTTTTAAATTGCTTGAATGACTTTTATATGACAATTTAAATGATTGATTGAATTCTTAATGATAGATTTGTTAATTGTTCTGCGCGGATGTGTGCATGCTTTTGAGATGAATAGGTCTCAATAATTATAATTGATCAATTGAGTTGATTTGATTTGTTTAATTTTAACTGAATTTAAATTTAGACAAATATTATGATTAAAAATGATAACACGATGGATCTGGTATTGGTATCTGTTTGGTGGATTTTCTAGTGGAATTCACCAAAACATACAAAAAGCATGAAAATTGGTGAATGTGTGGGCTTACCAAGAAATTATAGTATTTCCAAATTGAAACTATGTCAAAATCTAACTTTTGCTCAAACGAAAAATGGATCCCCGAGTTCCCTTGATTTCTTAGATTCTAAGCGGAAAAATACCTTGAAAATTAGATTGCATAGATTGAATTGAAAGGTAAGAGAAAACTTAATGGACTAGTTTGAAAAATAACAGATTTCATTATAGAATTGGACTTAAAATCAAATGTTGAAGCAAGAAAGTTTTGAAGTAACAAAATTCTTGGAAAGAAAAACATATAAAACTAAGTTAAGACTTTGGAAAAGAAGGTTGCTGAACTTATAGAAATGCTTAAATGCTCTTACTCGGTTTTGAGTGTTCAATTATCGGTCCCTTACTCTGATGCTTTGATTCCCTTTTATAGATTCTTCACATTCTTCCTCAACTATCGTCCCACTCTCTCATTAGGGTCACTGCTTAAATTAACTCCTTCCTTAGAGAAACTGCCATTCCCCACTATTTGCTTGGGGAATACTCTTTTTATAACTTCTTCACGTCTCATAGTCCTTTTATCTCACCTTTACACATGTCCTTGACCTTTTCCATTACCTTGGCTTTCCAGATCTTCAACCTCTCTACATAGATGTTCTTCCACGTGTCTTTCCTCCAATATTTACTTTGCATAGTCATCTAACCATTTCCTTCAATTTAAAAATTCCATGGGCAAGAGAAATAACTATTAAGCTTTGAGAAATAAACCTTGGACTGACATCTTCTTGAGTCGACTTTATCTGACAGTCGCTCACACTCTGCCAAATACATATCTATTCGACCATTCCACTACCATTCGGCCAAAAAATTATTTTAATGTCAACACATTCGTGATACAATATGGCCCATAGCCATATCAGATGTATTAAAACCTCAAAAGTATTCTAGGCTTATTTCAACCATGAAACCCAAAATCCATCTTTCAACCCACGCATACGGAGTTCAATGACAAAAACGAGCCAAGCCTGACAACAATTATCGATTTCCCAAGAAAAAGTTCGCCATCATCAAGTTTAAACCTCCAACTTTTGTTCTTTCTGCACCAAAGGATTTTGTTCTTCTAAAGAAAAACCATCCAACTTCTCTTCCAAGCAACTTAGGATTTTGTTCTTTCCTTCTCAAAAAAAAATTATTTTCTCTTTCTAAAACAAACCTCACTTGTTCGGAGAAAGGAGACTTTTTCATTTTACCCTTTTTATTCCTTTCTCTTTCATTCCTTCACTGTTGCCACCGGCATTGGCACTTTACCGCCATGTTATCGCGAACCGCTCACCAACCAAAGAGTTGAGAATGACGCCATCGACACGCCGGTCGAAGATCGAATCGTTGTCGCCTCTGAGAAGCCCGCTGTTACATCCCGCCATCGACGGAGAGGAACTCACCTTCGCGACTCACACGCCGGTCGACACTAGAGTCGCGCTCAAGCAGGCCAAATGCCGACTACAACAATCTTTACTGGCTCTTCAGCCCCCTGATTGTCAAGGCCGACCGACGACGCTCGTCATTCGGCAGAAGGTTGTTCGTAAGATAAGATCTTTACTACTTTCCTTGATAATGAATTTATGATTTAGAATTTCTTGTTGAAAAAACTTGTTTTGGATGATTTCCAAGGTTTCTTAGCTTTCTTTGTTGATGCTAAAAAATTGAAACTTTTCCTTGAGGTTTATTTGAAACTTTTCCTATGTATAGATTTTTCAAAGAATCATCTTGAAAAATTCTTTAAAGTTTTAAGCTTGTTTCAAACATTTCCTGGGATGTAGAATTTGAACATAATCATGAGTATCCAATTCGAAAAAATTCATTGAATCTTTTCGACTTATTACGAAAGTTTTCTTAGGTGTAGACTCTTGAAAAGAGTCGAGAATACACATTTGAAAATATTCTGAAGCCGTTGGTTGTTTCGAACCTTTTTCTAGGGTGTATATTTTGAAAATAAACATGACTACACTATTTGAAAAAATTCATTGAAACTTTTCGGCTTATTACGAAAGTTTTCTTAGGTGCAAACTCTTGAAAAGAGTTGAGAATACACATTTGAAAAATTTTCTGAAGCCATTTGGTTGTTTCAAACTTTTTATGGGGAGTATATTTTGAAAATAGACATGAGTACACCCTTCAAAAAAATTCATTAAAGCTTTTTGGCCTATTACGAAAGTTTTCTTAGGTGTAGACTCTTGAAAAGAGTTGAGAATAATCTTCGAAAAATTTTCTGAAGCCGTTTGGATGTTTCGAACCTTTTCCAGGGTGTAGAATTTGAACATAATCATGAGTACACCCTTCAAAACTTTTAGGCTTATTACGAAAGTTTTCTTAGGTGCAGACTCTGAAAATAGTCTAAAATACAACTTCAAAACAATTCTTTGATTTTTTTTTAGAGTGTTGACTGGAATTTTCAACAATGATTTTTGATAACTCCTTTTTTAAAATTCTTTTGCCATTGGTCGAGTGACCTTTCACCTGGCTGAACTTTCATTTCTCGTTAGCATACTGTAGCTTACATAATGCCAGAGACTTTCAATTTTTCTACCGACGGAAACGACTTAAAAGTAACTTTCTAAGCTTCTACCAGATAGACTTGAATTTTTTCCTTGGGAGACTTTAGAAATTACTTCAATCTAGTCATTCCAGTATCCATTATTTCGACCTTACAGCTTGAAACTTGCATTTTTTTTTATGACTATAACTTTTCGACCTTGTTCTTAGGATTTTTCAAAGGTTCAATGGCTTCTAACCCGATACCAACTTCATCAAGGTAATCCCACTCCTTTTGCTTGTGCTCTTTTCCCTTAACCTGTATGTACTTTGATATAACTTATGCTCTGCAGTACTCTATTTCTTCCACCTTTGATAGGGTCAAAGATTGCACATTTTTTTGGTGAAGTATATAACTCTTTACCCTCTTTTGTGCATTTGTATTTCATAGCCCATGATGACAACTGATTGTCTTGAGGCTCTTATACCCTTTCCTACTTTTGCTAGGTGGTCGTCGGCCTACCATTTTTGCTTAGTGGAATAAGGAGAATTGGAATGTCTTCCTAAGATGTACTGATTTATCGCTGAGAATCATCGAAAGTACACATCGCACAAAGCACTTATAGCCATGACATCAGATTAAGGATCAAGGTGGCACTAGGCCTACCTTTTGATGTGTGTTGAATGCCTATGGAATGAACTACGAAAAATCACTGAACACCAACACACTACACTACAACCATGACATTGTATTAGTGGATCAAGGTGGTGCTAGGCTTACCTTTTGATGTGTGTTGATTGCCTATGGAATGAATTGTGGAAAATCACTGACACCAAAACACGTACACTACAACCATGATATTGCATTAGTGGACCAAAGTGACATTAGGCCTACCTCTGGATGCGTGTTTGATCTAAAATTTGCACAAGCTTACTTGCATGTGGATGAACTAGTGGATCAAGGTGGCACTAGGCCTACCTTTGGATATTTATTGAAAATTTACTTTGAATAATTATTGAATGATTGTTGTTATTGGGATAAGTACATTTTTTAGGATGCTATATTCCCTTGATTTAGTGGCCATAAGGCCTACTTTATTTATTTATTGTGATTAGGATGAGCTTGATAAAAACCAAAACCCATTTTCTTGAACCGTGGCCAATGGCCTACTTTACCTTACTCCCCTCAGCTCTTAGAACCCATTCCAAGCTTAGAATATCTATGGAACCTAATTTGTCCTTTATGCATATTGTATAATATTTGAAAAATATATGCACCTAGGACCCATTAGCTAAAAGCCTACTATGTTCATCCAACTAGTACACCAACACCAATTTTCCAACTTTATAGTAGCAGTGAGGCTTCACTCTATCACTGTGCAACTTTTATGATGTAATGTGTCCACCTTTAGAAAATTTTATTTGAAAATGTGCAGTGGTTATTACAAAGCTCACTTTCTCTTTACTCCACCAACATGAGGGTTTATTTCCTCAATCTTAGAGTGATTATGATACCTTCATGAACTTGTCCAAGTGTTTCTATTTAGGAAATATAAAATTTAAAATGCTCAGTACCTACCTTATTCACTCGGATATTTCCACCCCTATTTCCCCAATCTTGATGTGGTTAAGTCTTCCTTGGGAAATCAGTAAGGAATTTGGAAGAATTTTGTGTTTTTGAGTTGAAGTGGCCAAAGGCTAATTTAATTACCTCAAATCCTATCTTGGAACTGGTCTCATACCTATAGTGGTCAAGGAACCAACTTTAGGGAATTGAGGGGTATATGCATTTCAAGAAAAATCATGAATGCGAGGAAACCATCGACAAGCAGTCTATCCAACTAGTCTATTTGTACTCTATATTTCTTCTAACACCAAATAGTCCTGAGACCTACTTATGAGATTTTTAGAAACTCCAAGAGGCAACAAGAACACTTTTTGGAGAAACAAGGTACTTCAGCTTGAGTGCAATGGCTAAGAAGCCACTTTATCACTATATCATCTCATATTTCTTTAGTCCTAAAGTGATAATGGAACCTACTTATGGAGAATTGATGACAGAACAAGCCTATTCTTAGGGAAAAGCCTTTATTTAGGATCAATAAGGATCACAAAACCTACTTTAACTTTCCAATCAAAGATAAGTATCTACTTCCCCCAATTTTAAAGAGGTCAGGAGACATTATTTATTCATAAAACATTAAGGGTATAAAAAGTATGAAATTGAGGAATACAAAAGGTTTAAGCAGTGAGTGGCCAAATCAACCTACTTTATCACTAAAAGTAACTACTAGGAATAGTTTTCCAAATCCAAAAGTGGTCAATGAGACATATTTTGCTTGCACTCCTCATTCCCTTACCTTAGTTTTTCAAGAAGAAATCTAGCATTTCCTACATCAGGAAAGTATTTCTTAAGGCATTCTATTGATAAACTCGTGTGGCTCCTTCTCAAGGCTTCGACAAATTACCAGGCATTCTAGTAGTATTTGGTGAACCTTGAATGGTCCCTCCTAGTTAGGAGACCATTTCCCCAATTCTCTTTCTTTAGAACTGATGGGCAGCACCACTTTCCAAATGAGATCCCCTTCTTCAAAACTCTTTCTTCTGACCCACTTTTTTAGGCTCGAGCCACCTTCTTATTCTAGATCATGATGTGGTCGAGTGCTTGTAATCTCTTCCCATGCAATGCCTCAAGTTCCATCATCATGGCCTCACTTATTCGAGATTAAAGTTTATTCATGGATACCTGAGAAAACTACCTCACCAAGAGGGACAAAATTATGTGATCGAAGCCACCCTAATGGGGACCTTGCCTATTAGTGGTCTCTAAATATTTCGCTATTATTTCTAGATTTCTGCAACATTCTCAAGAGATCTATACTGACAACTTCTAATTTGATATCCCTTTCATAAATTGAGGGGTGATTCTTTTTTCCTATCACAATGAGCTTATGAGTCAATTCTTTGCTCATCTTCACACCTGAGGCTACTTGTGCTAGCTTACCCGCTTCCCAATTAGATTCCCTAGGCACATAATCAAAATCCACGGAGTGGAAAAAACCTAACAATTGAGTGGAAGCAGTATAATAAGGAGCTAGCAATAAGTCAAGCAGATCATATTCCCTTGTTAGTTGCCAAAGCACTAAATGGGAGTCTCCAATGATATGTACCTCTTGTGCTCTAAGTTCGAACAAGATCTCCAAATCGATCACTAAAGCCTCATATTCAACTTGATTGTCGATGCACTTGATGGCCAAGTTGAAAGATAGGTTAGTCTTTATCCCTTTTGGTGAGATGATTACTATCCCAACTCCAACGAATTGCTGAGCCATCAAACTTAAGAACCCACGCCACTGCTCTACTTCATATCCCTAATTCCACATCCCTTTCGTTTGATTTAATAAAGGATGATCACTAGAAACGAAGCAAAGCTGCTCCCCTTAACTGATTTATGAAAATGTATCAAGTTGAACTCTAACAAAGCAAGTGACCATTTCCCCGATTCATTCAAAGGATTATGCCCACTTAGTACGTATTTGATCAAGTCTGGCCAGAGACCACATACACTGAGACTGATTAAGTGCACGTCTCACTTATTACGCAAAGTATGAGCCAACACAACTTCTCAATGGTTGTATACCTTGTTTATGTTGAATTTAAGACCCTACTCAAATAATAAACAACCTGCTCATGGCCTTCAACATTATTTTGTGACAAAAGGCAATTACAGACTCTTCAGATCTATATCAGATAGTTTCGAGTGGCCAACCCTGTAGGTGGCATTAAAAACAGCAAGCTTATAAAGGTAGCCTTTGATTCCATCAAAAGCTACCCATGCCTTTCCCTCCCATTTCTAAACTCTTCCACTTCTCAAATCCCTGATTAGGTTAGAGAACATCTTAGTCTTCCAAATTTCCAGATTAGAAATGAACCTCCTTAAATAGTTCACTAATTCAAGAACTTATTTCTTCTTATTTTAAGGCTCGGCTAAACATTTGCTTTTCTTAGATTTGTTTTTGATCCACTTCACTCCTTCAGAAACTTAAACCCTAAAAATTTTCATTCTTGAACTCCAGTTAATGCTGGAGTGAACTGAAGCTTCTTAGTTGATAGAGTCTCATTTTTTCAAAACTTTTCCTTAAATGATTCACATGTTCGACGACCTTCTTAGATTTAACCACAATGTCATCGATATAAATCTTCATGTGGTGGCCTAAAATATCATGATATATGACATTCATAGCCTTGGTAAGTTGCATTAGTGTTCTTCAAACCAAAGGCAAGACCAGCCATTCAAATGTTCCTTAGGAACTAGAACATCTGAAGGCATTCTTAGATATAATATCAATTCCATCATAGATTTGTTGTTCGTAGAAATCGTCATGAAGGATAATAATCATTATTGGAAGTGAGTAAACTAACATGTTAGCACAGACATTACACACATGTCTTTTTAGAGTGGCAACATTTAAAACTTTAAAATCTGGCTACGTAACCTAAGTTTCTCATTCTTCTTCATCACAGGACAATGTCATTAACCACTACACATACCTTGTAGGTCTGATGAATTAGGCCTTAAAAAGCTTCTCAATCTCCCTTCTTTCACCTTCAAATTTCTACCTTCGACATTCTTCTAGGTGGTTGCTGAAAGGGGTGGAACTTCGATTTGATAGGCAAGCGGTGTTCCACCAAGCTTATGTCCAACCTTGGCATCTCATCATAATTCCAAGAAAAGTAGTCTTTGAACTCCTGTAGTATTGCAATAATCCCTTCCTTTAAGTCGGAAGGCAACAACGAACTAATATAAGTAATCCTCGACTCTTCCATAGTGCCGAGGTTCACTTCCTCCATGGGGTCGTGTACTTAAGGCTGTGTGTCTTCGAACTTAGGAGGGGCTTTCTCCAAATCCTCCATATGTATTTCTTCATTTTCTTCATATACATCCCCTTCAAAATCATCTCAGCCCCACAAGTGTCCTCTAGAGGTGCTCTTCTTCAATCCTTTTCTTTCCTACAGCTCACCGTGATTTTCATTTTCAATATGGTAGTCGTAGCTAATGCCTTTTCTTCCTTTGAGAGTAATCGGGCCATCAATCGACTTCCTCGATGATCGACCATTTTGGCTTTTGTAAGGCATGATTAGTCACCTTTAGAGTTTAGCCACCTCCTTTTGATTTCCATAGAGCCATTCGAGTCCATGTATGCTTTGGGACCCAATTTCTCTTCCTTTTACTAGTGAATCCTGGATCTGACCTAATTTCATCATAATACCGACTATGCTAGGATCTCAGAGCCACCATGAGCTGGTTGTTTATCTCCCCCCCGCACTCACTTCACTTCATTACCCTTCCAAAATAGTAAGAATTGGTGAAAAGAGGATGACACACACTAGTTGACATGAATTTAGTATCTCCCTAGAAAAATGTTGTAATTTGTAGTAGAGTCTATTACAAAAAAGACAGATAATGAAGTTTTACTACCAATGGTGATATCTATAGCACTACAAGAAATCTGAGAAATAGAGACGGAAAATAGAGACGGAATTCCGTCTCTAATTGAAAATAGAGACTAAACAGAGACCTTAAATTTTTCCGTCTCATTTCGGCTTCTGGCCCTAAAAATTAGAGACCAAAATGTTCCGTCTATTTTTAGAGACTTTAATTGATTTTCCGTTTTCTAGAAATACAGATTCGATCTTACTCCGTTTCTCTATTTTTAGAGACCGAAACGTCCCTTCCGTCTCTAAAAATAGAGACGAATGAATTATTCGGCTCTAAAATGTAGACAGAAAATCAATTCCACGCTAGACAGAGACTTAAATAAATTATTCCGGTTTTCTATTTTAGAGACTTAAAATCAATTCCGTTCTATTTTTATCAATTTTTTTAATATTAAAATAATATTGATTCATTTCCCTTTTCCTTAATTTTATATAATGAATTTCGTTTCAATTTATTGGAATTTTTTTAATATATTAAAAATAAATAATATTAAATTTAATTATTTTAATTTTATATATTAAAAAAATTAAATAAATAATAAATAAATACATGAACATATTGTATTATAATGTATTAATATATAAAAGTGTAGTGAGATTTGCCAAATAAAAAAGATAATACAATTCTAAAATAATAACTAAGATGAGGAGAATGCTGACGATCACAGACTACATTTATGTCACAGACCTACTAATGAAGTCTCCACTTATCGATACTACTCCACAAGACGACCGTATCGCTGCAGCTCTCAATGACATCACAGAAGTTGCCGCAGTTTCACTAGCCGTAGCCGAGGAGGAGGAGGACGCATGCGAATACCAAACATTCGCGTAGGAGCTCAAACCAAAGACCCGTCCACGATTTATCCCTACCGCACAAGAAGGACATACACGAGCATGATCAACATTATCGCTAAGCCATTCCCATATGATCAAGACTTCTACTACTGCCTCGTAAAATTAATCTAATGTAAAGTGTAAATAGTAAATGAAACTAAGAAGAGGTTAAAAGAAAATGAATATTAAGTTTTGGGGAAATTAGTGTACATGAATTTGTTCATAGTTAATTTATCGCGATCGAATGTCACACCGTCATGATTCCGCGTATGAGTGCGCAAAAACAACTCACAGATAAAAGCATCGTATCATAGAAGACTCCTTAATAACAAGAATACATGCAGATATGCATTGCTATTTTAAACGACAACGTAATAGAAATATAGAGTCCTACTCCAACACTTAACGCGTTCACTTAAAAAATTTCTATGAGAATTTCATATATTTTGTAAAAACTTGACGTAGTCTCCTCATACTCAGTCCCTATCCCCTCACAAACATTAGCACTCTTACCACTCCTGCAAAATATCAACCACGCAACCCACAACATGATCGTGACTTACACATTACATCTCATTAAAACAATATACATACACACCAATGTACATACACAATTGAATATAACTATAGATTCAAATAACACTAAATACCATACATTCAAATGATATAAAAAAAAAAAAATTATAATGCTTAATGTGGTAAAAGACTAAAAAAAATAATTACACTCTCAAATATAACACAAAATATATCTAAATAATATAACATAGTAAAAACATATTAGAACAATTAAAATACAAATTAATTAACTATTAATTTATTAACCAACATATTAAAAATACATTAAACTACTTAATTAACATATTAAACTACAATAAAGTATTAACCAACATATTAACCACATTAGCTATTATGAATTAATCGAACAAATTACATTGAAAAATAACCATTACAAATTAATTAACATAAATGCATTAGAACAAACAAGATTACAAAATATAAATTAACAGAATAATAAAAAAATATAAAAATATAAACCAATGAAATAAATTAACACATAAATATTATATAATACATAAATAAAATAATAAAAAAAATTAAAAAAATTACTCCTAGTCATATTTAGTCACGACTCGGAGGAGGGGGAGTTAGCCATGCCTACGCACAGGGAGGAAGCCTGACACATTCAAGGAAGAAGGAGCACCCGCGGGTTCACAAGGGGAAGAGACACGACTGGGAAGAAAGGAAAAGGGAAGGGCTCATGGGAGGGGGCGGTGCGTGCGATGCATGGGAGGAATATCCCTTCATTGACGGCTGCTGTGGGAGAGGGCGCTGCTGGTGTTCACACAGGGAGGAAGGGGAGAAAGGGAAAAAAGATAAAGGAGATGAAGGAAAAGAAGGAGAGGAAAATAAAATATCCCGAGGCCAGAGACTAAAAGGGATTCCGTTTCTATTTAGAGACGGAAAGCAATATCATGCCTCTGTTTAGAGATTCGAAAATTGTTTCCGTTTTCTAGAAATTAGAGACGAAAAAAACACTGGTCATTTAGAGACTAAAAGCATTCATTCTTCATTTTCATTCTCTATTCTTCAAAATCGGGAGGAATTCTATCACTACACAATTTTTTAGAGACTGAATTTTAAGGCTCTAAATAGAGACGGAATAATTTTCCGTCTCAACAGAGATCAAAACCTGTTTTCTTCTGCTCTATTTAGAGATTTTAACGTCCGTTCTAAAATTAGAGACTAAAAAAATATTCCGCTCTATTTAGAGACTAAAAGTATTCGGCCCTATTTTCGTCTCAAATTCTTGAGGGAACTTCACTTTAGAGACGAGTCTCCGGGAGACGAAATTTTTCTCGTTTCAACAGAGACGGAAATACTTCGTTTTGTCAGGACGAAATTGTTTTCCTCGCTCTTCTATTTAGAGATTGTAAACGTTTTGCCTTAAATAGAGACGGAAAACGCTTCGTTTCCTCTATTTTTCTCGCTCTATTCTTCAATTTTCAGAGTGTAGGTAGTATCCTGTGGTCTTCGATACTTTCAATAAAGACGCATAATCACCTCTGCTTCTATCAATCACTAATGCTCTTCGTATTTCTGCATCCTCAATAGCATTATATTTACCGATCCATTATTTATCGCATTCCTGATATTGGTCTCGCAATGGGAGATGGGCTCTAAGTACAAAGGCTCTTTATGTGCCTCGTCATTTCCATAGAGAGTTTATCAAGTATCATCCTTTGGGGTTTGCATTCTTAGAGTGATCTCAGACCTATCGTGGCTCTCATCTCCTCTATCACGTGGTGCTTCCTCTTCACTCCTTACTCAGGTCTCCTTCGCTCTTTAACCTTGAAGATAATTGGCAATGTTAAAGAAACAATGGAACAATTTAACGAAACAGGGATTTCACCTATTAATAAGGCCTCCGAGTCCATTACTTCATCTACACTACCCATTGACTCCATATCCTTAGTAGCTTTCCTCCCAAACTTTGTTTATTCCAAATTAGGAACCATTCCTTCCTTCACTTTCTCTAATTCCATGTAATTCTCCAAGAGTGTTTTATTAGTACATCAATGACGCTTTCATCAGTGCTCTGCCTCGCATCCACCTCTCTAAGTCTTGGGAAAGCCTGGGGGAATTTTTTTTACAGGCCAGACTGCAGTAATCCCTCAATTTTTCCCCTCAACACTTGCATTTATCCATGGGGTGTCACACTCACCATCGCTCTCATATACACCATTAAGTACTCTTTGTGCCATTATCTCCGAGCCCTGTGGGCTTGTATGGTCCGCTGAAAAGGTGATGTAGAGTTCACTTTAGAGGGTCATGGATTATTTTTTTAGTTATCGCATCATGCTATAGGAAGGTAGCTTCTTATGTTTGGGAATAATCAAAGTTTATTAGGGTATGTCAAATTCAGAGCACTTGAACTTGTTTCGATCGTATCTCCTTGGTCCAAACTCAGAATCGTTCACTGTTTGTTTTGTTGGATTCCTTATTCGCTAAGGAGGTTTCTGTTAAAATTCATAATTTTTTCAACCGTTGACCAATCTGCTTAATTGGTTCATCAAAGGCAATACGATACAACATTGTTTTTTTGGTGATTTTGGTGAGCACTCCTCCTTGTTTCGATCATACTTCCTCATATCCGACTCTGGAATGGTGCAACGTTTTTTTTGTTGGTCTCCTATTCTTCAGTGGGAACATTCTATCGTAATCATAATTTTTCCTCAACCTGATGGACCGGTCAGCATCCGTCTCAACCGGTTAGCCAGCCACTTGTGTGGGAGCTGCTTTTTTTTTTTTTTTGTGATTGAGCCCAAATCCTATATGGTTCGGGTCCATAAGCTCCACCAATTAAGGGCACATTAGGGTCCATTTGGCCTTGGCTTGTTATACAAAATTCTGCACCATGAATCCATATGGATATTTGAGATGAAGCAAGCTGAAAACTTAAGATATTCAACTCAGTATGGAAAATGAGGAGAGGAGTTACTGGGGGAAGTTAAGCCTAAACTGGATTGGGCTCTTTCAAAGCTTGAAGGTGGAAAACACTGTGTAGGCTCAACAGGTGGGAATCAAGATGCAAAAGGAGAAAGATCAAAGTGGAAGCGACTCGAGGGACACTTTTCTCTCAAACCCGCATGCTTACCGATTCTCGCTGATGCTTAGCTTCGCTTTCTTCTCAAGCGTTGTGGAAGAGGTAAGAAATAGACCTTGGCTCCACTCTAATTTTAAGAGACATTCTGATCAAATTTTGAGGTTTCTCCTCACCATTTGAGCCTGCTTTCACGCTCACGTGAGAGCCGGTTCAACAGTCACGGGCATTTAGGTTTTAGAGAACAACGGTTTGTTTTGGTTGGTTCTCACTCATCCGAAATGAGAATCGATCACCGTTTGTTTTGTTAGATTCCTGAATCTTTTAGGAAGTGTTCGAAAATTTTGTGAGCCTTTCAACGAGATGGACTGGCTGGGAAACCAGATCAATCGGTTCATTTAGTTAGGCTCAGCAGGAACGATACAGTAGTTTGGTTTGTTGGCCGGCTCTCACCATCCAGCTGAGAATCGATCACCGTTTGGTTTTTTTTGTGATTCCTGAATATTTTAGGAAGGTTCTGAAAATTTTGAGAGCCTCTCTCAACGAGATGGACTAGTTAGAAACCGTAGACAATGGGTTCATATTTAGGTTAGGTTTGCAGAACGGCAATGCAGGCTTGTTTGTTTTGGTTGGTTCTCACTCATCCGAGCTAAGAATCGATCACCGTTTGTTTTGTTAGATTCATGAATCTTTTAGGAAGGTTCTGGAAAATTTTGTGAGTCTCTTCAACGAGATGGACCGGGTTGGGAAACCAGACTGGCCGCGGTTCATTTAGGTTAGGCCTTGGCAGAACGCGCTTTGGGTAGTTTGGTTGCTTTGGTTGGTTCTCACTCATTCAGCCGAATCGATCACCGTTTGTTTTTTTTAGATTCCTGGAATCTTTAGGAAGGTTCTGAAAATTTTAGAGCCTCTCTCAACGAGATGGACTGGTTGGGAAACCATCAACTTGCTCATTTAGGCTAGGTTTGCGTGAGCGCAAATTTTTGGTTTGTTTTGATTTCGGGTTCTCACTCATCCGACGAGAATCGATCACCGTTTGTTTTGTTAGATTCCTGAATCATTTAGGAAGGTTCTGGAAAATTTTGAGAGCCTCTTCACGAGAGATGGATCAAGTTGGGAAACCGGGGACGCTGGTTCATTTAGGGTTCGGTTTCAGAACTACAGCTTTGGGTAGTTTGCAAGTATTTGTGTTGGTTCTTGGTCATTCGGAGTCGGAATTGCACTCTGTTTGTCTTTTTGGATTTCTGACTTTGTAAGGAAGGTTCTGAAAATTTTTGAAATCTTTTCAACCGTCGATTGGTTGGGAAACCGAATCCACCGGGTTCATTAGGTTCGGTTTGTCGGAATGGCGCTTGGGTAGTTTATGCTATTTGTGCTGGATTCTTGTCATTCTGAGCCCGAATTGCACTCAGTTTTGTCTTTTTGAATTCCTGACTTTGTAAGGAAAGGTTCTGATTTTTTTGAAATCTTTTCTCAATCATCCGACTGGTTGGGAAACCGAACTACCGCCTATCGCTAGGTTTTCCGTATCGATAGTTCGTACTTTCTTCTGTTTGGGTTAGTTCTGGTCATTCGAAATCGAATCGTGATTCCTTTGTTTTGTTGATTCCTGACTTCTGTGAGGAATTTTCTGACATAGGTTCAGAATTTTTCAATCGTTTGACTTGCTTGAGAACCGATTCAATCGGTTGTGCAAGACAAACATGGCACCCCCTATTTTAGCATTGTGTTTCTGGGCCTCGACCTATCATGGCGTGTCGACTCGCTCTAAGGAACCTGTAGGTTGCCTTGGGTCTGAGTTCAGTTTCGACTTGAACAAAGTGGGGTAGTGGGCAATGTGGGATTGGTATGTATTGTATGGTTTGTGGGATTTTAAAGGGAATGTGTGCTAAAGTAAGCAAACCACTTACCTCTTTTCAGCCTGCTTCCTTTCTTTTGGTATGGGATCCAATATTTGGTTTTAAATGCATGATGTATGATGTATTATTTGCCCTACCTATTCCTGTTGTGCATGGCTAGGAACCCTGCATATGCTTAGGCGTTGGTATTTGTATTCATATGCGATATGGTGTTTGGATTTTGACATTTGTGATGCATTCAGCCTTTGACCGAATTCCTTATGCAAATGGCTGGGCTAGGTATGTGCTTTAATGTTAGGTAATGAATTTCATAATGCTGATGCTTGCGTTTCGGGTGTCATGTATGCTTGCTATGTTTGTCAAGTTAACCTTGATGTAGCGGCCGTGGACCACAAGTACACGCTTATTCGCTCTTTTCGGGTTGAGTGTTTTTAAGTACGCTAGATACCAATTAGGTCGATCTGATCTGGGTTGTATGTTTAGCCCAGAGACTATCTCGATCTCACAGACCTATATGCTCCTACATACCTAATTCACTAGTAGAGACCGAGTTCCGGGCCTAGAGGGGTGCTACCTCATATGAGGTACCTTCCCGATAGGTAACCTGATCCCCGAACCCAGAAATCTAGTTTTCACAGACCGCTTTTCCATACTGGAGTCATTGGGGTTTTTTGTTCTTACTTGGTTTTCCCCTTTATAAAATAACAACAAAAAGTAAGTGGCGACCTAAAGAAAAAACCTGCCTCCCGAGGACGGATTTTCCAAAACTCAAAATCAACCCATTTTCTTTTCATTTTTACATTTTCCTTCCATTTGGGTAAAGTGCTAGTCGCGCCGGTCTGGGTGGATCGTAGGGTCCACACATCATGCCGCCTTTGATAAAGAGAAACCTTAGAGGAATGATACACCCTGGCTAGGCCTTTCCATCTATGCAACCCTCTCCTATGAAAAATAGGTTCGTTTCCCACCATATTCTTTTTTGAGATGTAAACTTTTCTCGGGGGAGACATCATTCCTGCACTTTGAGAATCGGGTCCACCCTCCCCGTAAAAAACGTATTACCGGGAGAAACATGTCCTTCCCCTGCCTTCTCCCTTGAAGAAGTGAAGTTGTCTGCAATCTTCTTTCTTAGGGGAAAGAATCTACCCTTTGGAGGAGTGATTCTATCATCTAGCAGAAACCTTCTTTTACTTAGAGGAACAACTCTATCCCCATATCCACCCTCGCACCCACCCTCGCCTCTTCCCTTGAAAAACAGATTGTTTGCCTTCTTCCTGGGAACAAGAATCCCTTCCTACAACTTGTCATATAGAGGAGTGAACTTATCCCTGGGGTGGGAAAAGACTTTGTTTCGAGGAACATTCTCAAACTTGCTCCTCGCATCATTCTCCCTCGATGCTGAACCTACCTCAGGGAGGGTGGGCCTTTTCTACACTTTTCTAGGAGGAACGAACCCATCTCCTAGGGAGTTCTTCTTGCCTTTTGGGGAAGGTCTCATTTCCTTGGAGAATCGGTTATGCTACTATGTTCCATGTTTTATCCCCTTCACCGAATTTCTCCCTATGGAGGCTCTATATAAACTACAGACCACTCATTTTTCAACTTATCAACATGAACTAGACAATATTTAGGACCCATACCTTTCGAAAGAGTTTCCTCCCGCCTTCTTAGGATTCTATTAATGCCTTAGGTCGAAGCCGGGCAAAGGTTGATCGAGGCCACGCTGGGAAAGGATCCTCATCAATCGTCATAGCCTCTTTCATGTCAAGGAACTTGAGTATCCCTTTGTTAATCTTGTTATGTATGACATTTCTGAAACCCTAACAGGCATTAGTAGTGTGGTTCCATGAATTGTGGTACTTACAATAAGTTTTTCCCTCAGTTCATCCTTATCAGGATCCCAGGGTCTCAGTGGAAGGTAATTATGAATTTTCTCTTCACTAGGAAATCAATACTCTCCGTCTCGCTACCTCAAAAGTATATCGACCTGGCGGTACCACACTTCAGCCTTCTTCCACAAATCAAGTGTCTTTTCTACCAAAAGAGGACAAGTGAATGTCCTTGTAGTAGATAACTGCACTACCACCTCCCGTTCACTCCTTGACAATAGGTCTCATGGATTTCTTCCTCCGGTAATCCTCTTCCGAGCGCCCCATATTTTCACAATCTTAGTTGCAAGTTCATAAAAATCTCTAAATTCCATACCTTGGAATTTTTTTCCGCAACTCAATGTCCAAACCTCTTTGGGCCATTTTCATGTACTCTATCTTTGGAAGATGAATCTTGCATCTATTTTTCTTCTTCTTAAACCGGATTAAAAACAAATAAGCGGTCTCCCAATTTCTTTGAGTCACTCTAGACAGTTTTGCAATGCACACTTAAGGCTCAGCCTTGAAGAATTTAGTGTGGAATCTTTCAAATTGGTGAGTAGACTTTACGCGAGGGTACTGAACCAAGGTATATGTTGGGGGAGATCATGAAACAATTACACAGTAGACTTCTTTGGGGAAAGGTCATTGAAAACGTGAAGTCAGTGCTGCTTAATTGTCCTTGACCTTGCTTAGCTTAAGTTCCTATAAAGCTGCACAACTTTAAGGATCCCTTGATTTTGTGACGATAAAGGCCCTGGGATTGCAAATTTGGTTCATTTTGACTCTCCGTATTGGCGTCGTGTATATCAACACCTGGTGGTCGAGAGGCGCTTTGGTGTCAATTTTATCAAGGTAATGTTGTTATGAGTCCGTTTTCATTGAGACAAGCAAGATGCTAAGCTCGAGAGTGATGAGCGCCCAAAACACTCATCATATACCCGTGTTTGATCACATTTTTTGATCATTTCATCTTAGTAATGCATATGAGCGTATCGTCGATATCTCATACTCGACTTTGTGCATTTCAGTGAAAAGGCGCACTCGAGCTATGTGAGATGTGAAGTAAGGAGATTGAGAACCCAGCCTTAATGTCGCGACGCTCCAACGTCACAACGCTTCCACGCCACGACATCCCAACGCCGCTAACGCCGCGACGCCGAGACATCATGACGTTGTCGATCTTCACCTACGAAGCTTTTCGATATATTAAAAAGAAAAACGACGAGAACGAGGAGGGAGGGGCACAAGATCCAAGACGAAGACGACTACACAGGGTGACTGGAGAGATAGTGTAATAGTTGTATTTCGTATTTTCTTTCTTGAACTCCTATTGATTGAAAACAAAATGATTGTAATTATCATAATGATTTTCTAGTTTTATCTTTAAGGTTTTGCTATACTCTTGTTACACTTGTATGGATTAGTTTTCGATTTAGTGTTATTCAGTATATCTATGGATCAGTCATCACTTGTTGTATTCTCTGTTAATTACCTATATAGTGGTGTTTGACCAACATCAACATGTTTTTACCGGGAATCTGAGATTGAGAGATAAAGGTTTCTGGAGATCCGGGTAGAGTGACACTTGGTTAATTGGAGAGTAGAGATCTCCATTCTGTAAATGATTAGTGGTTTAACCATTTAAGCGCCCTTTGAAAGTTAAGGGTTGATGCAAAGATGGGATCAACCCCACTAGCAAGATAGGCGAATATACCTCGAGATAGGATATCTCGTAGGCACGATCAACCTGCCATAGTGAATCAATTAATATACTGAATAATAAATTTTATGTAGGTTATAATCCATTGAATGTGACAAGGAGAGGCAGAACCCTAGTCCCCATTAATTGAGTAAATAATTCTTTTAGGATAAATTTCCCATCATATTAGTTGTAATTCACTCGACTTTGAGATCTAGATAATAATACTCTAGAGCCGAATCCGATATTCAACACGCTTCTCCTTGTGGGAACAACACTTGACAAGCCACTATATTACGTAAACTCGACATGTATACTTGCATGTACGAAATACGAGTTCACACCCAATTTTATAACTCATTCCGAGCCTCATTAAGTTTTTTAGCACCGCCACGGGAGAAGTTTCTTGTTGATATTGACAATAGCGCAGTTAGATATTATTCTCGAAACATATATATTTTTATTTTATTTTGGTTACACAAGTGCTTGTAATTTGGTCTTTGTGTTTAAAAGTGTGATTGTAGTAAAGGTTAATGTGTGTGTATGCGAAGACGGGATCAAGTTGAACTACTCCCGTTCGATCCTGAGCCAGAGAGAACCTTACACCGATTACGTAGAGAACAAAGAGAAGCAGACCAAAGGAATCTAGCAGTCATGTAGAATTAGGAAGGGCAAGATCAGGGCCAAGAGCAAAACGAGCCGCAAGGGAGGCAGATAGGAATAATGGTAAGGCGTAACTCCCGGTTGATTTATACAGCCAAATGATCCGTTTATGTTGCTAGAGGAGTTAAGCTTTACCACTATAGTTTATTCGATACGCTATCGAAGACCACTATTCAGCCGAAACAATTTTGAGCTGAAAACAGTAACAATGCAAATGCTTCAAAACATTCAGTTCCATGGTCTGCCAAGTGAGAACCCGAACATGCATTTGACAAGCTTCATTGAAGTATGCGGCACAATAAAATATAATGGAGTGACAGAAGAAGCGCTAAGACTGAGATTGTTCCCGCTCTCATTGGGTGATAGAACTAAACACTGGTTGACGAGCCAACCACCAAATTCCATTACCTCATGGATTGATTTGGTGCAGAAATTCCTAACCAAGTTATTTCTGCCCTCAAGATTGCACAGTTGGTGCAAGAGATTAACACATTTAGGCTTGATTCAAGGGGAGAACTTAGCATTTGAAGCATAGGAGAATTTCTTGAGCCCGATGGGGTGTCCCATCCTGAAGCTAACTAGATGGATCTGAGTCCGTACTTTTCTGGCGGTTTGGTGATTATGCGAATAGTTATAGATGCCTCAGTTGGGGTCGCGTTGATGAAGAAGACTACAGATCAAGTGTCACGCTCGGAGGCGTGAGAGACTGGACTGGGACTCTTTACCTGCTTTATCAGACGTTGGTATGTCCAAGTCTTATAACTGTATCCACATATCATATACAAAAATACAAAATAAAACTACCACCGTAGTGGTGTTTACAATATCCTCACATACAGTTTTGAGTCCATTTATATATCTGAAACTATACATTACATTATGATCGGAAGCGCGGAACCTGCGGGATGAACCCCTACTAGTGTCTTTGCTGCCGGTGCGAAGATCCGCAGTCTCCTTCTTTTTGTACCTACACGGATTGAAAACCAGTGCTAAGCTTTCTAAACTTAGTGGAAACATATGTATTATGCATATACACAGTTATAGTAAGCGTATAACAATAACAGTTATCGGGAATTTGTATGCATTCATATAAAGACATACAATTACTTATGCTTCTAACGAGACTTATGCTTATTCGGATCTCATATGTCTCAGCTCACTTGTACTTATAACGACTTTATGCTTACATTCGGATCTCTCATTAGGAGTTCTGTTAACTTTATTACTTGTTCCAGTCTCCTGTGCAAGTTCTGAGCTTATTCTTATTGTACCGAAGTAGGTACACTACGAATCATAACGATACACATTTGTTTACTCTAATTCCTCATTCAGATTATTATCATATAACTATGGGAATACCTAGACCAGTAATAATAAATGAGTAAGACACAACACGATAAGTACCGAAGATCGCATGCGATCTTGAAATTAATAAACATAATGAGTGCAGGAAGCCTTGAACAAGAGTGTTGTAGCACTATTCGAGTCATAGAAGCACTAATCAAACGTGCATATATGTGAAGTGTGGGTCATAAATTGTGCACGAAGTCTTAGGCAGAAATTCCCTCACGATTCTATGTGTTTTGAAACTTCCTAGCAGCTTATTACGAGGCCTGGTTGCCCACATCGAACTGCAGCCGTAGAGGCGGCAACAGTGCGATTGCATTTTCACTTCATTTCTTCCTTATCTATACTCCGGTATGCGAATTATAAACAGCTATCTGAAATGCCAAAACGGAATTTCTGAGATGGTGTACCGGTACCACTCTGTTTGGTATCGGTACCACTCTGTTTAGTATCGGTACCACTACGTTTGAATGCAGAGTACCACTCTGTTTGGTCACCGTGCAAATCGATTTGGAAGTGGTATCGGTACCACCCCCAGATGAATAGGTACCCTTTTCTTACTCTGCATCATTAGTACTAGTACCACCTGTTTTGGTCTGCCGTACTAGGCGCGATTACGCCCAAAAATGGCGAGAATTCACCTATTTCACTCACTTTTCTTCCATAATTACTCTTCTATTCCATCCTTCATCAAAAACTAACATGGAATCCCCTCGAACGCTCCTGAGCGCCAGTGTAAGAAGAATCCAAGGATTTATACGAAGTTCACCAAACTTTACAAAACCATATACACTTATGGAAGGATTCCATGTCTAATTGTTGATATCAACTAGGGATTTTTCAACCCCTAACTTCCCTTTGAATCTAGAGTTAGGATGTATTCTAACAAAACCTTAGAAAGAGGAACCAAACTAATGGCATCGGAAATAAAACCTAGCAATCCATTACCAGTAGTTTTGTACAAACTCATACTAGAATCCATACAAAACTTTAGAATTTCCATCTGATTCCATACTCAAATCCAAAGATCCATACTTTCTTCCACATCTCCCTTCTTCCCTCTTCTTCTTCTCCCTCTTCCTCTTCTTCCCATAATATACTCTTGTTTGGAGACCAAAAATGAGTTATTTTTGTCTCCCTCACAGCACTATAATTAAAGTTTCTTTTATTTGCCTTTTATCCCTCCCTTATTCTATTATTTACATTACAATTCACATTATTTCTACTTTGGCCTCTAATCTTAACAACTTATGACTTTTATGCCCTTTTGAAAAATTACAGGTTTTGTCACGATGTCTTACATGCAATTCAGGTTTCTAAATTTCCATGTTTCGCATTTAATTTACTAAAAATTTAATTTATGCCTACAAATACCTAAACATGTTTGAAAACGACTGGGGTATATTTCGGGGTGTTACATCGAGCATATGGAATCTGGGGACATGGCTGCTAATAGTAACCAATGGCTGCAGGGAGGATGATGCGAGGAAGGAGTGGGAAGTGCAGTTCTGAAGGTCTTGAGCAATTTAGTAAATCATGTTGCACAACTCACCAAAGCGGCTACAAAAGCGTGAGTCTTTGTAAATGCTATTGAGTTAATCCTTGGGAATATGTGAGTCATGTGGAGGCGACATAGTCGCACTATAATCTGGGTTGGGCTAGATGATAGTAGAAGCCGGGAGCTCGGTATGTGTAATTTAATCGAGGGTCGAACTAAAATCGAACCCCGGAACCAAAGGTCGATTATGGGGTAACACTTATCAAAACCGAGTGCAAGGCCAAGAAATTTGGTAGATAATCGGGTATGGATAGAGGGAACAATTAGAATGGTATGCCACCTCCCAAGTGAACAAACAACCGACGAGGAGAAAAAAGTGGATTTGGAAGAAGCGTTAGCTCAAATGCTTACTTCCCATATAGCCTTTATGAATGAAACAAGGCGAATATTATGCGAGAATCAGTCAACTTTGGTGAATAACTAGACGAGGGTAGTTGAAACTGTAGGTTCAAATGGTTCAAATGGCGATCTATTGGTGAGGCGACAAGGTTCTTTGCCAAGGAGATTCGGGAGATAGGCCAGAGGGTGAAGTAAGGGAACATGTTAAGGCTATCACCTTAAGAAGTGGTAGAGCTAGCTACATCGGGCAGCCACCAATAGTAAAGAAGTAGGCGGGAGTATGAGCAGTTCAGCCTAGAGATCAGATGCAAGAGGGTAACTTGAGAGAAGTCGGTAGAAGGCAAAGGAAATGAAGGAAATGAGAATCGACGATTAGAGATAGATCCTTTGCACCGATCAGTATCCCCAACATTTGAAGAAAAACAAACTGGATAAGCAGTTTACCAAATTCATGGAAGTGTTTAAACCCGAGAGGTGAAGGTAAGGAACATGTTAAGGCTATCACCTTAAGAAGTGGTAGAGAGCTAGCTACATCGGGGCAACCACCAATAGTAAGAGAAGTGGAAACTGAGGTAACAAACCAGTTCAGCCTAGAAGATCAGATGCAAGGGGAGTAACCCCAAGAGGAGAAGTCGGTAGAGAGAGAAAAGGAAATGAAGGAGACTGAGAATCAGGCAGTTAGAGATGAATCCTTTGCACCGATCCGTATCTGACATTTGAAGAAAAACAATTGGATAGCGAGTTTACCAAATTCATGGAAGTGTTTAAGAAACTGCATATCAACATTCCGTTTGTAAACGCATTAGAATAGATGCCCAACTATGTCAAATTTATGAAAGATATACTGTTAAGAAAAAAAAGGTTATCAGACTTTGAGATAGTGAATTTTACTGAGGAGTGTAGTGCTATACTTCAGAGGAAATTGTCATAGAAGCTGAAAGATCCAGGCAACTTTACAATCCTATGTAAGATAGGGAACTCGATCTTTGAGAGAGTCCTATGTGACTTGGGAGCCAGTATTAACCTTATGCCTTTATCCATTTCGGGCGGGTTTGGGGTTAGGTGGTAGACCCATGATGGTTACCTTGCAGCTGGCGGATAGATCATTGAAACATCCTCGGGGAGTGATAGAAGATGTGCTAGTAAAGGTAGACAAGTTTATCTTCCTAGTTGATTTCATAGTGTTGGACATGGAGGAAGATAAAGATATACCCATTATACTGGGTAGACCATTTCTAGCGACTGGTAGGGCTATGATTGATGTGAAAAGGGGAGAACTGAAATTAAGAGTGCAGGACGATGAGGTCAAATTCAGTGTATTTAATGTTGTGAGGCATCTAGCGGAGAGCGATGCATGTTTTATGATAGAGGCAGTAGAGGCTATAATGCCTAGCCAATGGTTGGCCCGACCGCTGGGGACTGGCAGTAACGAGAATGCTGGGGAGGAACTAAGTGAAGAGGCCGAAGAGTATGTGAAGTGGATGGAATCCTTCTAGCCGAACAAAAGGAAGTATAATGAACCGTTGGAAGAGAACACTCAAATTTAAATGCCTTCGATTGAATGACCATCTCAGCTAGAGCAAAAGCCACTACCTAGTCACTTGAGGTATGCTTATCTAGGGAATCTCGTCTGCAATGATCATATCAACGCATCTTTTGATGGCAGTGGAAGAAAAGAAGCTTTTGAGAGTACTTTGAGATCACAAGGACGCTATCGGATGGTCTCTAGCTGATTTGAAGGGGATCTGCCCCTCCATGTGTATGCACCAGATCCTATTGGAGGATGGGCACAAACCTTCAGTGGAAGCTCAGAGGAGACTCAACTCGACAATGAAGGAGAATTAGTTTGAAAGGGTATTGGAAATTAGTTAAATCGGGAGTGATCTGCCTATCTCCAAGCGGTTCGTGGGTAAGCCTAGTACATGTTGTTCCAAAAAAAAGAGGAACCACAGTGATAAGGACTAAGAATAATGCTGCTTTGCTTCCTTCTCGAAACGATTCTGAGAATTGGAGAATCTGCAAAGACCTAGGAATTAAAATAAGGCAACGAGAAAAGAATCATTTCCTCGCCCAGTTCTGGATCATATGCTAGACCGGCCGTGAGAACATGGGTAATATTGTTTCTTAGACAGGTATTGAAGTTTATAACCCAGATTACTATATCACTAGGAGGACCAAGATAAAACAACATTCACGTTAATGCGTATGGTCGCGTTCGCTTTGGCTAATGCCCTTTGAACTATGCTTTGCAGGCACATTCGACGTTGCATGATGGCTATATTCTCAAACATGGTCGAGAAAACAATTGAGGTATTCATGGATGATTTCTCGGTGCTAGGGAAGTCCTTTGGAAATTGTCTCAAGAATCTGAGATAGGCACCGATAAGATGTGAGGAAACTAACCTTGTACTGATCTGGGAAAAGTCCCACTTTATGGTGAAGGAAGGCATTGTACTTAGGCACCGGATCTCAGAGAAAGGAATCGAGGTAGATAAAGCCAAGGTTGACACAATAGAGAAACTACCGCCGCCATCCTTAGTGAAGGAATAGGAGTTTTAAGATTGTGGGTTCAACAGGAGATCCATAAAGGATTTCTCCACAATAGCCAAGCCACTGTCAAAATACCTTGTTTAAGGGCGCCTTTTGAGTTGATGATCGATTAATGCGAGCGTTCGTGTTTCTGAAAGAGAAATTGAGTATCAACACTTGTGTAGTAGCAGCACTAGAATCTTCCTTTTGAACTAATGTGTGATGCGAGCGACTACGCAGTAGGGGCCGTACTGGGGCAAAAAAGGGAAAGAACATTCCAGGTTATCTATTATGCGAGCTGGATGTTGAATGATGCGCAACTAAATTATGCAACAACTAAAAAATAACTTTTGGCTATTGTGTTTGCGTTTGACAAGTTCGGCCCGTGCCAAGTTATTAACAGGTAATAGTGCTTTGACCATTCCAGCCATCAAATACTGATGACTAAAAGGGCGAATCGGGAGGCGATAAGGTGGGCACATTGCTACTACGGGAGTTGACACCGGAAATTAAAGATAAGAAAGGAATTGGAAATCACAGTAGCTAGCCATCTTTCACGATTGGAAGAGTGATAAAGAAATTCATATCAATGATGATTTCCGCATGAGCGACTCTTGGAGATTGAAGACAAAGAGCGATTGTGGTTTCTGATTTAGTGAACTGCTTGGTGGCGAGTGCTCACGAGTTTGTGATATCAGCGAAGAAGAGATTTTTGCACGGTTAAAACATTACTCACGGGGACCCCGTGCATATAAGCATTGTGCGACCGGGTGATAAAGTGTGTCCCAGAGGAGGAAATGGAAAGTATATTAAATCACTATCACACTCTAGCATGTGGGGGGCACTTTGGGGGAAATAGAACAGTTGCAAAGGTACTTCAATCGAGATTCTATTGGCCCACCTTATTCAAGGATGTGCACCAGTTTGTGTCCACCTATGAAAAATGCCAAAGAATGGGGAGCATATCAAAACGAGATGAGCTGCCTTTGCAACCCATTTAGAGTAGGATTGTTTGATATGCGGGGATGGATTGTATGGAGTCCCTTTCGCCGTCTTTCGGCCAACCTATACATTCTCTGGCCGTGGTCACGTTTCTGAAATGGGTAGGCCATACCTATCCGAACTAATGATGCCAGAGTGGTAGCAAGCTTTCTTCGTAGTCATATATTCACCCAGTTCGAAACTCCACGGGCGTTGATCACAGATGGAGGAACACATTTCTGTAACAAACTTGTTGATAGCGTGTCGAGAAAATGTGGTGTCTGGAGCAGTGGTACCCCGTGCTTGCATACCACCCATGGAGCTAATGACGGCGAAGTGTCGAATGAAATCAAATCTATCTTAGAATGATGAGTTAATAGCTCGAAAAGAAGAAAGATTAGGCGAAAAAGATAGATGATGCGCTCTAAGCATATACAACAACATTCAAGACACCACTGGGAATGTCACCATTCATGCAAGTGTTTAGGAAAGCGTGCCACTTGCCTGTGGAATTGGAACATAGAGCATACTAGGCAACTCGACAGTTGAATGAACTGATGTAAGATGGCCGGCCCGAAAGCATACTATGTTCGATTAGATTAGAAGAGTCTTGCGATGAGGCGTGTAGCGAAGATATATAAAGAAAAAGCGAAAGCTGGCACAATAAGCATATTGTAGGAAAGAGTTTGGTCAGTCAGCCAGATCCTCTATTTAACTCTAGGCTGCGAAGAGCTCTTCCTAGGAAATTAAAGTCAAGGTGGTAAAGGACCATTTTACTGACTCGAGGTTTTAAGGTATGGAGGAGTGGAATTATGCACCCAGAGAAAGGGAACTTTAAAGTTAACGCACAACGATTGAAGCCATACTTTAGGGGTGAGTTTCATGTAAGCAAGCAGACCATAAATTTGAGCACACCAAAAATAGTGCCGTAAGGAGTTCTTGCAATCCCATAGTCTCGGGAACATTGAGATTCAGGGAAGTCGAGTGCGACATTAAACAGCGCTCCTTGATGACATGCAGCCTAAGTTGTTCATTCATTAGTGTAGCTTTGCATATGTTGTTTATTTTAGAGATGAAAATTTTCTTAGAGACCATAACTTATGCTTGTTGTTATGTTCTCAGGCTCCGAGATCAAAGCGGCGACAAAGTGGCTCGAGGCCGATCGAGTTTGAGGTTGAGACGAGGAGTGGAATCTAGAGAGTGCACTTAAGCTTAGAATTTTTTTTTTTCAAAAAGTTGAGTTTTCTTCTCTGTAATGTCGCGATGTTGAGAAAAAAAAATGAAATCTTAGCTCTCTATAACGTCGTGACGTTGGTTCCTAATGTTGCGATGTTGGCAACTCAAATTTGAGTAACTCTCGGGAACGTTGCGACGTTGGAAGCCTGACATTCTGGAATGTCGCGATGTTGAAAATTTAACTCTCGGGAACGTTGCGACATTGGCCCAAAAGTCGCGATGTTGCCTTGTTTTTATGAACAAGAACGTTCATATTCTCACATCCGAAACCTTTAGAAATCCTAACCGTGCTCTCCGATTTTTGCAGGTACCCAAGCTAAACCTCACCTAACCTTGTCCCAATTAATCTTAGCACCTTCCAAGGCCCTAATCACGTTCCTAAATCCAAAAACCCTAGTATTCACCTTTGTATGGACATAAATGTGTAGTCACAGTTTTCGGGTGAGTTAGGTACTTGGGTGATTTTTATTCAATTTGTTTTTAGGTTGTGTGTTAGAGAGAAGGTACCCTAGGAGTGGTTGAGTGATTAGAGAATCATAGGATAGAATCCAAGAACTTCATCTAACGATGTTAAGACCAAATGCTATATACAAATTTTAAAACACCATCATCGAAAAGTTATTATCAATCCTAAACAGATGCCAAAAACTTGTTAAAACCAAATGATATATACAAATTTTAAAACACCATCATCAAGGATTATTGTCAATCCCAACCGCGGCACCAAAACTTGTTAAGACCATAAGTTATGCTCATAAGAAGAATTGTTGTCAACGAACTCATTTAAAAATTTAGTTAGGTCTTAAAGCGCAAATTACGGGTTGTACAAGTAATAAAGTGGATCTATAGAATCCGGATATCGTTCCCACAGATTGAAAATAATTTAAACTTCAACTACCTAACTTCTCAAGTTCTACTATTTGAGCGTCCAGTTTAGAGAAAATTTAATGCTTGACCAAGAATTTTAATAAGCTGGGAATCACCATTTAAATAAAGGAAAAAAGTTAAACCACTGAAAATAATAAGCTGGTAGGCAGGATTATTCTTGAAGTAGACAGCACGGGATTTCCTTTATTTGTGAAATTATCAATTCCTGCATCATAATCTCATTCTATTTTCCCCTAAGTTGGAATTTGAGTTTGTCAAGAGGCAAGGTAGTATAGTTTGGATTCCTCCTCTAACTATACTTTTCACTGAGTAGAGATTCATGTTCATAACTGAAACATGATTCTAATCAATTACTTGTAATTAGAATTTCTTTATAAGATTTGGGGTATATTTCACTCGATAACTTCATACTCATTTCTTGTAGTGCCAGATTTCTTGCTTCCCAAGATAAGGCACTTGCTAGATTCCTACAAAATGAATGATGTCTTATCCTTAAGATCTGAAAGAGTTTTCTCTTTCTTTGATTAGATTTCATGCTAACATGGGATCAAGATCATTCTTTCAAACCAAGGAGAGATCTCTAATTGATTAAATTGATATATCACTCAACCCATTCTAAAACCATGAGAAAATTGAGGATTTATCTAAGTAGCCTTTCAGAGCTCATTAGTTCATCAATATTAGTCTAACATACCCCCAGTAGCGATCTGAAACAAGGAATCTCCATCTACATGTCCTTTCAGAGGGCCTCCTGGAAATTAAAGCAAGACAATAGTCCTTTCATGGTTATAAGCTACTAAAATTGGGAACAATTAATTTGAGAACTTAACACCATTAAAATAAATCAACATTATTTCGGGAAATTTTCTTCTCATCGTGGAAAAGACCGTAGCTTCTCAGATCTTTCCCGGTGGAAGTTGCGTTCTCGTTGGATTACAGGAATACTGAAATACTTATCAGGAATTTCACTACATGCACCCAATCAAGCGAAGGAAATGATTTCGACTTTTATGCAGAGTTCATTGGTGGCTTGATATCGTAAATGAATTTCAACATTAAATTTCAACTTCAAAACTTCTTAACAATTTACTGTTTCAGATCCAATAAACTAATCAAAACTCCTACGCTAAATCTAATCTACCAAGAAAAGAAAAATAAGAAAAAGAAAATAAAAATATAATACAAAAGAGTCCTCGGCTCACGGAGTACTTTGGATTCGTTCAATCTTTGATTATTTTGCCTCTTTCTCGATCGTTTCTATTTATAGAGCCACTGAAATTTGGGCCTAACTGTCTTATTTATGAATCCCTAAATTTTAGGCTGGTCATCTTCTTAGTCGCGACACAGAGGATTATCGTGATAAAGTTTTGAATTTTGTTGCAGGTTTATGTTGTAGCAAACAGTCGTATGTCGCGACCTGTTTCTTGTGTTCTTCCTTGGATTTCAGTTGAGATAGTATTTTCTTGGTCGCGACAGTGATGTTGAGCCGCTTCTTCAAATTGGTGTCATGACCCAGCTTTTCTTATTGCGATGCTTATTACATTCCCAGTTCTTGTTTGCAACATTGTCTTGTATTATTGTCATCTCGGTCACTTGTTGAAAGGTCTGTCGCGACCTGTCTATCGCGATAGAGTTAGCATACCAAGCTTGTTTCCTTATTACGACTTCATGTTTTTATGTTGCAACACGGACTTTTGTGTTGGGGATGTTTATATCGCGACCCCGATATGTTATGTCTCAACGACCTTTACGCGTAGCGGATATTTTCATGCAGCGACCTAATTTTTACGAGTGCGACATAACGCCCTACGTCTTTTGGCTTGTCGCCGTGTCGCGACCCATATTTCTTGTCATGGCGGGACTTTTTGTGTTCGGTGATTTACGTATCGCGACACGAGATCTCTGTCGTGACATCAAAAACTACTGCTTCGACGGAAGTATGTCGCGACATTAGGCTCTCCTTGTTACTTGACCAGAAGTCGATTCATCCAAATTCAGCACCCTTTGTCATGACCTAGTTTTCTTGTCGCGCCCTAAACTTCTTCTTCACATCTTTTGTCTCCAACAAACTTTTCCATGTTACGGAAGTTAGTGTAAATATGACGAGGGTTAATGCGCAACAAATATTCTGCCTTCAGTTTAGCATTATGTCATAACACAAACTATCTTGTTCCCAGCTGACTTGCATATGTTTTTCCCATTCTCTATCGCAACCTACTGTCTTTTGTCACGACCTAACTTAATTGTCAACAATCAGATTATGGTGTTGCCACACAGGAAGTGTTGTTTTGACACGGTTTTTTTGGTAATTGCTTGGAAGTTTGTCACGATACACAAATTTGATCCACGACATAGGCGCTCAATAGCGATGAAGTGCCTAAAACACTCATATTATGCTCATGTCGGTGTCATTTTCCTATTTATTTTAAGAATTATTTTTATAATTTTGGCGGCTAGAATGCGAGTTGATGTCTTTGGTGAATGCGAGGAGCATTGGGGTGAAAGGCGACAACGGGAAGGCGATTTTGGAGCAAATGGGAGCAATGGATGAAGTACACGTCAACGTCGCCACGGCGTCCCCACGTCGTGACTTCCCCACGTCGCGACGTCAGCTCGAGATCTGCCCTCATCATTAAAAGCAAATTAGGGCTCAGAATTAGAATCCATCGGGGCGTACGAAACGGAGGCGCGGTTTCGAGCCCAGTGACAACGACCGAGGAAGTGCGGGAATTATGCGCTTTTCATTTTCGGATATTTTGATTTAGAACAATGTTTCCTTTATTAAGCAGGTTTTATATTTTCTTCCGTATGTTCTAGATCTCTTTCTGAGGTTACATCAAACCACTGTCATGTCAATGGATTAAAGTTTGATCTTTCATGTTGTCAGTTGTTATTAATTTGTCACATCTCTCTATACCGCATTCAATTATATGTTAATGTCGGCCAATGTTACTCTTATGCTTGGAGATCAAGATTCGAGATGAAATTCGGGGGGATGCGGGTAGAAGTAGCCTTTAGCGGTCGGTTAATAGAATATTAGAGCGCGAAGGTAGCGGTGAGGTTAGAGCGTTTAAGCATTTCGAATCTTAGAGTCGAAGATAGAGATATACTCGATTCTATTCACGAGATAGACGGATATACCTCGAAGAGATATCTAGTAAGCGAATCACCTCGCTAATTGACATATTACAAATAGATTGAATAACAATATCTTTAGAAAATAATCCATTGAGAACCGTGATGAGGCGATTTAACAGCGTATTTCCACCATTAATTCACGAGGAGAATCGGCTTGGTTGAGTTTCCTTACTTAATTTTTACCATAAACTCCTTTATTAGGATATTGTGCGAAGCGGAACCTCGTCAATCCGATTTGCACTTTCGCGTGGATCGATATCGTCTTTAAATCTGTTTATGTTGCAGGGCTCTGCGTGCATGCATAGGCATTCATTTATACACGCGTTTCGGCTGTCGAGTTTTGGCGCCGTTCTTGGTGACCGGTTTAAGATGATATAGAGAAGTGAGCATAGATAGTGATACAGATTTTAACATTTTTGTTATGTTACAAGTCTTGGTAATTGGGTTTGTTAGTTTGTGTGTTATTGCGATACGGGTTTAGGTGGTACGTAAATGACAAAATCGAATTAATCAACGCTTGTGATCTGAGCGAGAGAAAGACACGCGCAGTTAGCGAAACGAGCGAACATGTGGAACTTGATAGTCGTGGAAAGCGTTTGGAAACGAGATTTTGGCGTTGAACAAAGTATTGAACCCACGGAGGAGCGAAATAGGAATCAGCGCCCGGGCCATTTATACAGCAGGAGCGATCCTTACATGCTATTAGATGAGTTTGTTTTACCTCCAACAGTGGATTGACGTCAGGCGGCCGCAGTTAAGCAAACAATTTGAATTGAAGTCGATCCGCGGTCTGGTCTTGGAACATATTGTTCCATGGACTACCCGTGAGAACCGAACATGCATTTGACTAACTTCCTCGAAGTTTGCGATACCATCAAATACAAGCGGAGTTCTTTTGAAGAAGCCCTAAGTTTCTTTGGTTATTCCTCTCACTCGGGGATAGAGGCCAAGCATTTAGCTAACCGGTCGACCACCGGACTCCATTACACATGAACAGGGGTTGGTACAAAAGTTTCGCTGAGTTCTTTGCAGCCGAGAAGATTGCACAGGCGAAGTGCGAGAGATCGTGTTTGGTCAGCTAGAGGAGAGCACCGCGGAAGGCATGGACGAGTTCCATGAATTATTGCGAAGTGTCCTCACCACCGACTAACGGATGGATGCAAGTCACAGCTACAATGAGTGCAGAAATACGGCGACGATGATAGATCTCGCGCCATTTGGAGGATCATTGATGAAGAAAACCTGGGGGCCCGGGCGTATGAAGATATTGGAAGATCTTTGCAGCCAACACTGTCGGTGGCCTAGAGAGAGGCTACACCCCGATAAACACGGTGGGTGGCGCAGAATGTGGTCCTTAACAGCACAGTGGTCATGTGGCGCGACTATGCGCGGTTGAATAGGCCAGTGAGGAGCAGTGAACGCCGTACAAACTAATCCATGGGAGTTGTGTGAATTTTGTGGAGGGCGGCTGCTGGCGGAATGTCGGTCGATAAACCCTCTGAGTAGAGCAAGCCCGGTCACGTGTCGAGGTTTGAAAAGTGAGAAGGAATCCAATCACGACGACGAGGACCGTGTAAGTGCGCCGGTTGCAGGAATCGAATCGAGAGATGGGGATGGCATGTATTCGGGCAGAATAATCAAAACAACCAAGGGTATGGGTGGCGGAACAATCAGAACAGTACGCAATTGAACCGAGCTAATGAACCACCCCCTGAAAGAAAATTTGGTTAGAGCAAGCTCTAGCACGGATAATTAACTTCTCATTAAAGCGTTCATGGAATGAGACTAAGGCGAACATGCGTGACCAATCAACCCAGGTTAAACGATCAAACCTTAACACAACTAAGGAGTTTGGAGGCACAAATGGGCCAAATGGCAAACACGAAGACAGCGGGTTCTCAGTAGGAGCAATTCGGTAAACCCGAGAAGAGATGGGAATGAGCACGTTAAAGCGGTCACTACGAGAAGTGGGAAAGTGGAATCACAAGTGCAACCCTCAATCGTAGGCAGTTAGGGGCGGGAGATCTGGCCCGAACGGAAGATGATCTGATCAAAAAACGATCCACGAGCTTGATGGCGAGACCTCACAGTAAACGAAGCCCGGCCTCTGGGTCCCGCACCCCTGGCGTCTCAAAGAAACATAAAGCTGGGCCAAGCAATTCCACGAAGTTCATGGATGTTTTTCAAAAGTGCATATAAACATTCCATTTCTTTGATGCCCTAGAGCAAATGCCCGGTTATGTAAAGTTCATGAAGACATTTTTGTCTCGAAGAAAGGTGCGAACCGAGGCGGTAGAAACAGGAATGCGGTGCCATCGCGGAAGGCTGCGCGAGGCTCAAAGACCAGGCAGTTTCACTATCCCGGGTGCACGATTGGAAATGCTATTTTTTGAGAGGCTATTTGTGTGATTTAGTGCCGACATTAATCTTATGCCCTTATCCATCTTTAAGCGTTTGGGATTAGGAGAAGCCGTCCGACTCTGATCACTCTTGAAGCAGACAGATCTTTGGGAAGTATCAGGAGAGATAGCAGAGAATGTCTTAGTAAAGGTCGACAAGTTTTATCTTTCCGGCATATTTCATAGTTTAGACATGGAGGAAGATAAAGAAATCTAGATTATTTTGGGAGAAGACCTTTTCTAACGGCCCGGTAGGGCAATGATTGATGTGCGGAGAGCGGCCCGAACTAAGAGTCTGAAGAAAGTAAAATTCAATGTCTTGACGTTGAGACACCCGGTAGTGATACGTGCTTAATGGTTGATATAGTGAGGCTATAGTGTCTGGCCAAAGTGGTCATCAACGACCCTTTGGAGACAGCCTAGTGGCGAATGCATCGGAACTTGAGTGAGCGAGAATCACGTTAAGTGGATGGATTCCTTTGGGCGCGATAGAAGGAAATACTTGAATGCGCTAGGCGAAGGAGCTAAGCCGGCCCGGTTCCATCAATTGAGCAACCGCAGATGGAACAAAACCTCTACCTAGCCATTTGAAGTATGCATATCACGGGGGTAGAATCGCTACCACGTAATTATCTACGTCATCCCCCAACTGAAATGGAGGAAGAGAGAAGTTATTGAGGTTCTTGATCTAAACAAGCACTCGGATGGTCTCTGGCCGGCTAAAAGGGATCCGCCCTTTATGTGTATGCACACCTTATTTTATTAGAAGATGGCCACAAGCCCTCGGTGGAGGCGCGAGGAAGGAGGTTGAATCCGGCTGATGAAGGAGTAGTTCGGAAGAAGTTCTAAAATGGCTGAATCTTTGGGGTGATTTGCCCCATTTCGAGCAGCGCGTAGGTAAGCCTGTTCGGGTAGTGCCAAAGAAAAGGGGATCGCCCATTATCAAAGGCGAAAACAATATCTTCTTGCCATCTAGAGCATTGTAGGGTGGAAATTTGTATTGACTGAAGGCTGAACAAGGCCACTTGAAAGAATCACTTTCCTTGCCATTTCTAGATCAGATGCCGTCGATTAGCCGGGTATAGATATTATTGCTTTTTGGATGGATATTCAGTTACAGCCAAGTGCCATAGCTCTGAGGTCGGGAGAAAACAGCGTTCACTTGTCCTTATGGTACATTCGCATTCGCGGATGCCGCTGGGTAATGCAATGCTGCCGGAGTACCTTCCGTGATGCATGATGGCCATATTCTCGACATGGTGGAAGGCGATTGAGAGGAAATCTTCATGGGCGATTTCGGTAATGGGAAATTCATTTGACAATTGTCTACTTAAATTTGAGAAGTACATGTAGCAAGATGTGAAGAGACGATTTAGTACTCAATTGGGAAAAGTGCATTCATGGTACAAGAGGAGTATTGATCGCGGACATCGGATCTCGACAAGAGGGATAGAGGTAGATAGGGCGAAGATTGAAGCAATTGAGAGATTACCTCCGCTAACCCCGGTGAAAGGGTCCAGAAGTTTTCTAGGCCATCTTTGGATTTTATAGGCGGTTTTATCAAGGATTTCTCCGCAGTTAACGAAACCATTGTCTAATTTGCTAGTCCAGGGGATCCCATTCGAATTTGACTCCCAATGCGTACATGCTTTCACTGTATTGAAGAATAAGTTGATCTCAGCTCCTATTGTTGTAGCTCCAGATTGGTCTTTTCCATTTGAGCTGATGTGTGATGCAAGCGACTATGCGATTGGAGCAGTACTAGGGCAGAAACGAGAGAAAATCTTTCAGGTGATTTACTATGCAAGTAGGACTTTGAATGACGCTCATTAGTGCCACTACTAAGAAAGAGCGGTAGTATTGTCTTTGCTTTCGATAGGTCGAGGCCATATTTGATTAGCGACAAAGTCGTGGTACCTGTGATCATTAAACCATTAAGTATGATGACGAAAGATGCAAAACCAGTTGATTCGGTGGAGTCTAACACATTTGCAAGAGTTAAACGTGAAATCAAGGACAAGAAAACCTTGAAATTTAGTGCGGGACCGCTTTCCAGCATTTGGAAGGGACGAAGATGATATTACGGTAATGTAATTTCAGACGAGAAACTTTTGCTGGTCTGGACAGAGGCGAGTTCCTTGGTTTTGGATTATGTGAACTATTTGGTGGCCAAAGTGATTCCCAGAAATTTAACTTCTCGGAGAAGAAGAAAAGGTTTTTCGCACACCTTAAGCACTACTATTGGGAAGAGCGATTCTTTCACGGGCAACATCGCGATCGGAGTGATAAGGAGGATGTGTGCAGAAGATGAAATGCTCAGTATTACAGACCATTGTCACACTCTATCGTGTGGTGGACACTTTGGTGGCCGAAGGCAATGACGAGGTTCTGATCGGTTTTTATTGGCCTTCCTTTATTTAAAGATGCTCATCGGTCGTTTCCTTGTGACAAATCTCCGGCGGATGGGAACATCTTTAGAAAGAACCAACCACCCATGCGTCTATCTTGGAGGGTTGAGTTGTTCGACTTATGGGGATCGATTCATTGGGACCATTTCTGCATCATAAACAATTTATACATCTTGTTGGCATGGTATGTCTGAAGTGGGTAGAAGCCGGTCCCGAGCACGATTGATGATGCAGATTGTAGCCCGATTTCTACGCGGCTCCAATATATTCTCACGTTTGGAACTCCTCGAGCTTTAATCACCGAGATAATGAGTACGCATTTACGCAATAAGGTAAGCAAACGGAGTTTTTGCAGTAATAAGTGCGTCATACATTACATCTCTTGCATACCACCCGCAAATCAAGCGAGCGAAGCGAGTATCAATAGAAATCAGTACATCCCTCGAAAACTGATCCAATAACTCCAAGAAGTTGGTCTAAGATAGGCGATGCGCTCTGGGCGCCACCGCACCCATTTAAAACTCCTTTAAGGTATGTCCCAGATTCGAACTTGTTGCCATTAAAGCGTGCCACCTTCCCGGTAGAATTGGGCACTTCGAGCCTATTGGGCCACTCGACAATAAACATGGGCGATGCTGGGTGGTGAAAAGCGACTACTCAACTCGATGAGCTAGATGAGTTCGAGAAAGCGAAGCATATAGAGCTGTATTTATAAGGAAGGGCCCGAGGCACGGCACGATGAGCACATCACCGAAAGAATTCACGGCCAGGACAACAAGTCCTTCTATTCCATTCCGACTAAAAACTTTTCAGGAAATTGGAAGTCACCGATGGTCGGGACCTTTCACGGTAACGAGGTCTTTTCACATGGTAGAGGCGAGGAAGTTTCACATCACGAAGGCGTTCTGATGCATACCGGCGGCAGGCCGTACTATGGAGCGAGTTTCTTGCGGAACAAGCCGTCATTCCTTTAATGACCCATGAAGAAGTATAGTCACTTGATCACAAGAGTTTGAGTTCTTGAGCACATTGAGTTTAGAATTCGTCAGGCTAACGACATTAAACATGGCGCTTCTTGGGAAGCTGACCAAGTGTTCCTAAATTTTGTAGTTTCAAGTTCTATTGGTTATTTTCAGCAATTTTTGGTTTCTAGTTGTGTTCATGATCAGTGTTTATCATTGTTGGTTTAATTGCAGGACCCGGAAGCGTGGGTGCAGGTCTTTCAGCGTGTTCAATGCCCGGAATGATGTTTACATGTGGAGAGTTCTCGAAAAAGTGGGCTGAGTTGTGTGTTGAAATTTCATGCGAGACACTCTCTTCAATGCGGCGTGGAGATCTCCGCGTCATGACGTCAAAGATTTCATCTCTGCCACGTCGCGACGTGGAGATCTCACGTCGTGACGTCAAAATTTCATCTCTCTGTCACGTCGCGACGTGGAATTCTCACGTCGCGACGTCATTTTTTGAAGCCCTCTGTCACGTCGCGGCGTCGTTTTGAAGCCATGTGTGTGCATTCGCGGCGTCATTTTGAAGCTCTACGTCGCGTCGCGGCGTGGAGATTCTCCGCGTCGCGACGTCATTTTTGAGAAGCCCTGCGTCGCGTCGCGGCGTGGATTCTCCGCGTCGCTGACATCGTGCGAAGCTCTGTCGCGTCGCGGCGTGGAGATTCTCCGCGTCGCGGCGTCGTTTGGTCATTTATACGCGCGTCGCGACGTGGTCCCACACGTCGTTGGAAAATGGTGCGATCTTGTGTTACGTCGCGGCGTGAACCCGCCTGATATGACGTGGCCACATTTTTAGCCTAAGAATAGTTCATTTTGGCTCTTCATCTCACACACCTTCACTCCTTCGAAGCCTAGCTCCACGCATCTCGGCCTTCAGGACTGTCGAGGGCTCCCATCACGGTGGAAACCCTCCTTGCTTCGCCGGAGACCCTTGTAAGTCACCCTCTTTGGCCAGTTTTGGGTCATAGTGGCATTCCAGGCTGTGTGCAGATTCTAGCAGATGCGATGGTCTGGGGTTTCTTTGTTGCTAGTTTGGTCTAGAGGTATTGTAGGTCTCATTTTGGGTCTTCTGGGTTCCTTTAGAATCTCTCTGAGTCCCATTTGGGTTTTGTTGAGTCCTTAGGTAGTTATTTAGTTGATTTTGTGGTGTTAGGTGTTTGATATTTTTTTGTCTGGGTTAGTATGTGCGCGAGAGGCAAAGTTGCTTGCCAAGCGGTCGACCCATCGGGACCGGGCTCCGCGTTCGATACTCACGTTTATAAAGCGGCGCCGGATCGGTTTAGCCTGATTTGCAGCAGATTCTTCGTCAGAGAGAAGGGGTTTCATCGCCTGGAGTGATTTCTTTGAAGAGCAGTGAGGCTAAAGTGGCGTGCCTTATGCCAACCCCTGCGTCCGGCGGCAATGAGGCGTGGTTCGAATTTACGCCAGCGCAAGCCACGTGTCCTCGAGGTCGAGTGCGAGGTGTATTGATCGACTTCGGTTCTTCGGTCGATCAATGGATTCTATGGCCTAGAGCATGTCCTGCAAGGTTCGCTGATCGACTCCGCGACATCCGACTACCATGAGGTCATCGTATTGACGGCGGGGTGAGTGGAGGATCCAGCGGTCACGAACCCGTGCGTGATCCCGATTGAGCCCGGCATTTGGCTACATTCCCGAGTTTGGCATCATTTCATCGGCCCGGCGTCTTATCCCGGCAGCCCAGTGTGTGTGAGGTAATGACCAGTTCCTTGCTCAACCGCTATCATCCGGAGATATCCCATTCGATGTTAGGCGAGGTTATCGAAGAGGATGTGCCATCCCAGTGTGCTTAGGGATGCGAAGATGAACTTTGAGGCACCCTTTTACGATATTTGGCTTGTACAAACAAGCGGGAATTGTACCAGCGACAATGAGGCGGCTTCATCCGATCAAGGCAATATGCATCGGTCAGCCCCGGGGTGCATTGTCCCATGACACGAGGAGCCTGCGATTGGTCACGAGCCCCTCGGACCGGGACGAGCTTTATAGTATCGGGCTCGTTATATGGATCACTGGGCGTCGGAGACCTTGGCGATCCGTCGGCCACCTCCCACCACCATCCCGGCCACCTCCGCCCACCTCCCGGCGGCCACGGGCGTACTCCCTCTAGTCCTTCCCAGATCTTGAGGGCGGTGCTCGCTCAGCGGCGTTTGGCGCTATACGGGATGAGACCGGGAGGCCGCAGGAGTCACCGTTACCGGGACATGAGCGTTGCGTGGCGATATCGCGGGCGATTACGGCGATCGAGGCCATCATTCTGACGGCGGCCCGGTCTATCTCTGCGAGCCCGGCTCGCCCGGCTCTTGGCTTTTCTGGCCTCCACCACCTCCGCCGCCGGTGATATTGAGGGTTTCGCCACCCTCTATGCTTTTATCTTGCGGTCGGACCGCGTTTATTTTGTTTGGGGGGGGAGAGAGAGAGTGTGTTGATAGAGACCTTATGTTTTTGGTTTTGTTTAGGGTACTATGTTTTTGTTCTTGTTTATTGTTGTTTTGATTTCCGTAATATGCAGTATTTTTTTTTAGTGTGTTCCGCATATTAGTGTGTTTTGTTTTCAGTTTATTTTACATCGCACTTTCATGTTCATGAGTCATGTGTTATTTGTTTGATTATATTTTAGGGCATTCTTGCATGTAGTAATTGCATACATGTGTGCCATTCTGGATATTGAGGATCAATTTTGGATTGAGTTCACTATAAACTTGTTCAAATGCATACATTTGCTTGATGCTCGGTAATTAGGTTGAATAGTTGAAAAGGGCTAGTGAATCAATTCCGGGTAGTCAAGAAACCATTTCTCTAAACCACTATCACCTCCACGCACTAGTGACTTTGGGTATGCATAAGTGTCGAACCTGACTACTAAAGTTCGATCAGCACAGGGAATTGAACCATTTGAGTGATGGGACACCTAATCAAAGAGAGTGCCATAGAGCCCCAACCAAAAGAGAAAATACAAAACAATGAAAAGAGAAAAGAAAGAAATATGGCAAAATAAGTATATGCATAGGAATAGAGCGGGATCATCGATCGGAATCCAGGAGCACGATCTGAGGGCCTATCAAAGCCTATTCTTACTGAGCATTGGTAGGAGTCATTGACTTCAACGCGCCCGCTGTGGAATGAGAAGATGGATCATTCATGACCTAGGGCCTTTGAGTTTGGTTGGTGTTAAAGTGAAGATTTGAAGGGAATTGAATGCACGGTGCCCTTAACAGTGGTGAAGTCTGATGGATCAGCTGCGAGGAACACTTCGACTAAAACTGCTTGACACTGAGTCTTCCTTCCATTGTGTTTAATAATACGTAGGAAATTTCTAAGTATGAACATGAATAAATGGGTGTTCCTATCCTTTCCTAGTTAGCTTCTTCCTAATAGGCGAGTTGGAAAACCCAAAAGTTTGGGAGTGATGTCAGGGAACCTAGGCATATCTTGAGTCACTTTCGTTATAAGCACGTAGGGATTTTGGGAAGGAGCTGTTGAACACCATGGGATTTGATGCCCTAGTCGGTTTCACCTATCTCAATCGAATTTACCGAGAGTCAAATATCTGTATGTCTTGATAGACATTGAGAGAAAAAGCAGTGGGTATGTGAGTCGATCCAAAGTGATCCCACATTTTCGGCATGTGCATCCAGCATCTTCGTGTTAGAGCATTATATCGTGTGTGTGTTAAATGCAAGTCGGTTCTTGTGAGGACAAGCAAGAAACTAGAGACTGGGGAGTGTGATGAGTGCTAAAACACTCTCATATTATCTTTCGCGTCGATCGTCCCGAATTTCTGTTTATTTTAGAGTATTTTATAATTTTTGTGACTAGAATGCGAGTTGATGTCTTTAGGTAGATGCGGGAGCATTGGGGTGAAAGCGACGCTGAGGCGAATTTGGAGCAAATGGGAACAAGGCGATGAAGGAAGTGCACATCCGCGTCGCGACGTTCCGCGTCATGACGTCCCAGCGTGCGGCGATCTCCCATCAGCGACGTCATTTCGAGATACGCCCTCATCATTAAAAACAGGTGGGGCTCGGGAGTGAGATCATCGGGCGTGCGGGGGACGAGAGCCGCCAGTTCCCGAGGAAGCGGTAATGCTGACTTGAGAAGTGCGGGAATTATGCCTTTTCATTTTTCGGATATTTTCGGATTTTAAGAACAATGTTTCCTTTATTAAACGGTTTTATATTTTCTTCCGGCATTATGTTCCTAGATCTCTTTCTAGGGTTATCAAACACATCATGTCGCGATGGATTAAAGTTTGATCTTTTCATGTTATTCGAGTTGTTATTAATTTGTCACATCTACTCTATACACGCATTTCAATTATATGTTAATGTCGGCTGATGTTGTATATTCGCCTTTGGAGATCCAGGGGTCGAGAGATGAGGTATTCGAGGATACGTTAGAGTAGCCTTTAGCCGATTCGGTTAATAGAGATATTCGAACTTTGAAGGTAGCAATTGAAGTTAGAACATTTACGGCATTTGAATCCCAGGAGTCAAGATAGAGATATACTCGATTACATTCACGAGATAGGCGGATATGCCTCGAGAGGATATCTACGTAGGCAAGATCACCTCGCTAATTGACATATTACAAATAGATTGAATAACAATATCTTTGAAAAGTAATCCATTGAAGAGCGTGATAGAAGCGATTTAGCCTAAGTATGACACCATTAATTCATGAGGAATCAAAATGGCTTAGTTCTGATTTCCTTACTTAATTTTACCACTAAGCGCTCCTTTATTGAATATTTATGCGAAGCGAGAACCTCTGTAGTTAATTTACCTTTCCGCATTGGATCGATATCCGTACTTTAGGAAATCTGTTTTATATTCTTGAAATTTCTGCGTCTTATTTGCTGTGACTTAGGCATTCATTTTATACACCGCGTTTCGAAGCTGTCGTTATGATTGCTCTTTTTCTTATTTCTTGCTAGAAATCTCTCATTTTTGGATTAACTCCTTCAAAACACAAAGTTTGTAAATATTCCATAATTTGGCATTAAAACAGCTCTGAAAATACTTAAAACAAACCAGAAAAATGGATTAAAATGGGTGAGTTTAAGACTCATCGATTTAACTGTGTTAGAGAGAAGGGACCACAGGAGTGGTTGGTGATTAAAGTCACGGGATAGAATCAAGAGCGTCATCTAGCGATTGTCGCATGGGCATTTGATATTTTGCTTAAGTGGGTTTGTGTGGTTTTTTTTTTTATTAGGCACATTGGTTGATGCATCTGCTTGGGTGTTTGGGGCACAGGAGGTCGAATAGGTGTGATCAACTGGCATTCATCAGGCCACGACCACATCAAGTGCTTGATGTCGAACAAGCGAGCGGGCGGCTCGAAAAGAAGCCGAGACAAATGAAGAGCCACTCTCGCCAATTCTGATCAGGAGAAATTTTTCAATGAGGAGTGCGGCTGAGAGGTGTCCTCATCTCGAAGAATAGGTCGCTTTCATCGAGGAGAAAGGGCTTTGCTTCTACAGATGATTTCTTCGCGAAACCATTGCGAATAAGGGATGGAGGGCGCTGTGCCTCCAACCTCAGAGACCGATTCTTAGTAAGTGTGGTACAAGAGTTCTATGCAAGTTAGCTACCCATCTTTGAAAAGGGTCCGAATAGCGCGGGGTTTTGGTAGACTTAAGTGGAATCTATGGCCGAATACTACCAACATAGGCACTGGTGCCTCAGAGCACCATTCGGCTCTATACTGATATGCCAAAGTCTTTAGGATGTTAACCAACAAACAGGGCGAGTGGAAACTAAACAATGAAAGACATGTAGTGCACTTCAAGGCCAAACACTTGACCTACCTTCCTAAGGTATGGCATCACTTCATCACATCGCGTCTCATCCCGACGACTAATGTGTGCGAAGTGACGACCAAGAGGGCCTTGCTTAACTATGCCTTCATCCAGGACATCCCATTTGATGTCGGGCAGGTTATAGAGGATGCAATCCTCTATAACAGGGATGCAAAGATGAATCTCGGGCACCTTCCTTGTCTCAGTTCTCCTGAAGCATGCGGGGAGGTGCCATAGGGACGATGAGGCTTGGATACACTTTCGATCGGCGATCATGGTTAGAAAGACAAGCCAAGGGTATCCCAAGACCGGGTGTCACGATTTGGGCAATAAGCCCTCGGTGAGTGACCTTAAGGCATGTCGGTCTAGGTTAGGATCTTAGCGGGTGCCCGGCGGTGAGCGATGTTAACCAGCATGACCCGTCACAGGAGGAGGACCCGGTTAGTTCTTCTACATTGGAGGACAAGTCTACGGGTTGGCAGCTGGTCGTGCGTCTTTGGGATGGGACCGGGGCACCATGTCTGCATCGGCGAGGACATGGAGCGAACTTCCGGGCCCGATCTGAGCACAATCATGGCGCAATCGGGCGGCCATTCTGGCGACCAGCCCAGTGTCGGGAAGCGACGCGGCTCGCCTTTCATCGCCTCCACCACCACCCGCAGTGATCTAGCGTCACCGGGGAGTTCACTCCACGCTCCTTGCGTTTTTATTGACGTGGGGACCTTTGTCACTTTTTGTTTGGGACGGGGGGCGAGGCCGTGAGTGCTCGGTTTGGATTTTTTTTTTTAGTTGGTTTTTCTTGTTTTAGTTAGTTTTCTATGTTTTAGTTGTTTTTTAGGCTGGGTTGCATGTGTCTTTGTCTTTGTTTTAGGTTGTTTTAGCAACTTTGTGTTTAGGCGTGTTTTAGGTATTAATAATGTGAGTGGATGTCATAGCTCGTAATGGGAAGTTAATTTGGTAAAAAAAAAAAAAAAAAAATTCAAATGATGAAGCGAGGAGAATGAAAAGGGACCTTAAGTTGTCCATGATGCTGGAATAGTATGCTGGATAGGTTGGGAGTGATTTAGTTTAGTCACCCCCGGTCTGTTCGAAGCCATTTCCCAAGTGATCCTCCTTTTACACACATGTGTAGTCTCTAAGGTATACTAAGGTCTCGGACCTTGCTCACATGTAGTCCTCGCGCCTTGAGGGTTTCTAAACACTCAAGTTATGGGACACCTTTGAAAAAGAGAATTGTCATCGAGCCCCGATACAATAAAAAAAAAAGAAAGATGTGTGAATAAAATAGAATTAGGATGAATCGATCGGAATTAGGGCATAGTCGGTCATTCAAACTTTAATGCTCGAGCATTGATTGAACATTAAACTTCACTTTGCTTGTTACATGGGACAGAAAATGGACTCTTTCCACATTCTAGGGCCTATAGGTTTCGTTGAGTGTTAGGTGAAGTTAGAACTAAATGCCCGATTGCCCTCAACTAAGCGTAGGAGTCTGATGGATCCCAGTATGGGGACACTCGGCTAAAACTCATAGGCCTGAGTGTTGTAATAAATGCTTGGAGTATATGTAAATAAAACGGGTGCATTCTTATCCTTCTATGGTTGAAATCTTTCAAATGGGTGAGTAGACTTCAAGTTTGTGGGTACTAGAACCAAGGTATATGTTGGAGATCATGAAACAATTACACATAGACTTAAGGGGAAGATTAGATTTAACATGGGGGTTGGAGTTGTAAGTGTTTTTGACCTTGTAGCGAGAGTTCCTTAGAAAGTTGCACAACTTTGGGATCCTTGATTTTAGGCGATAAAGGCTTGGATTACTTGATTTGGTTGTTTGACTCTCCCATGTTGGCATCGTGTATATCACACTCATGTCGTAGGCGTTTTGGTGTGTGTCAATTTTCATGCGTAATAGTGTTATGAGTATGTTTCTTGCTTGAGGACAAGCGAAGCTAGAATTTAGAGGGTGTGATGAGTGCTCAGAAACACTCATCATATACCCGTGTTTGATGCGTTCGATTCATTTCATCTAGTAATAAGTGCGATTATCGTCTATATCGTCTTTCGACTTTTGTGTGCATTTTTAGGTGAAAAGGCGGCGCCCAGAGCTATGAAGGGTGGAGAACCCGGCCTCAGCGTCGGCGTCCCGACATCGCGATGTGCGAGATCATATGACGTCCAACCTACGTGACCCAGTCGCGGCGTTCCCGCCAAATCTCAGCGGCGTGCAAATCGAATTCAATCAACAAGTTTTTCTTTGATATATTAAAAGAAAAGCGAGAGAACAAGAGAGGAGCACGAGATCCAGAGCGAAAGCGACTACATAGAATTGTGGAGAGATTGTGTAATTAACATATTTATTATTTTTCTTTCTTGAACTCCTATTGATTGAAAACAAAATGATTGTAATTATCATAATGATGTTCTAGTTTTATCTCTAGGGTTTTGCTATACTCTTGTTACACTCGTATGGATTAGTTTTCGATTTAGTGTTATTCAGTATATCTATGGATCAATCATCGCTTTGCTACATTCTACGTAATTATCTATATGGTGGTGTTTGGCCAACATCAACATGTTTATGCAGGAATGTCTGAGGATCGAGAGAGATAAAGAGTTGTGGGATCGGGTAGAGTGACACTTGGTCAATCGGAGAGTAGAGATCTCTCGATTCTAGGTGTGGCGATTAGGGTTTAACCATTTAAGCATCTTGGAGTTAAGGGTTGATGTAGAGATGTGATCAACCCCACTAGCGAGATAGGCGAATATACCTCGAGAGAGGATATCTCGTAAAGGCAAAGATCAACCGTCAGCGTGAATCAGTTAATATCTTGGAATAATAAATTTTATATTAGGTTATATAATCCATTGAATGCTTGTGAGAGAAATGAAAACCCTAATCAATGTGAGTAAATAATTCATTTAGGATCAATTTCCCACGTCATGATAAGCGTAATTGTAACACTTACGAAATATACCTAGTTATTTTTCAACATGTTAGAATTATTATGTCACGCATAAATTGAGGAGATTTTAAATGAATAGCTGCGAGAAATATAGAAATTTATAAAACCAGAGGTGACAGGTTATAAAAGCGAAACAGTAATTTGTCCAAAATGGGCATCAAAGACATGGATTATGGGAATTATAGGCCAAAATACAATTTTAGGAGATGGAATACAAATAGTTAAAAGTTAAAGGCTAAAATGCTAAATAACATAAGCACTTAGTATAAAGATGTGGGAGACCAAAATGCATTTTTGGTCTCAAGCAAACAACTACGGGAAGGAGAGGAAGAGGGGAGGAGAGAAGAGAAGAGAAAGGAGAAGAAGAGGAAAGGAAAGGAGATCAAGCCCAGAGTATGGATGCTTGACTTTGGTATAATTTTGTATGGAATTCTCAAGTTTTATGTGAAGGTCCATGCACTTGTATGAAGCTAGGAGCTTGCCCCAATTCTATGGTTGTTAAGTTACATCTAACGAGTTTTCTTGAAAGTAGGGTTGCTAAAATTCTAAATGGCACAAGATTGGTATGAAATCCTTATTTTGAGAAGGGATTCATGGTAATTGTGTTAGGGTTTACAAAAAACCCTAAGTAACCTGTATAATTGGTTTATGTATGGGTTATAACCCATAATATAGTTGTTTTGGGGAGGAAGGTCGCTGATAGGTTTTGATCTATGGATGAAAGTGCATGAGAAATGGGAAAATATCGTCTGGGCATTTTCGGGTGACATGTACCAGTACACCTTGAACATGTGCAAAACTGCATTTCAGGTTCTGGTCATTTTGGCCAACATGTACGGTACATATTGGGCTGTGCAGTACACCACATGCAGTTTTCCTATTCGACCCGATTTTTTCGTATTTTAGCCATAACTTACTCATTTCTTATCCAATTTGAGTGATTCAAGTGGATAATTAAAATAGACTTCAAGGAAAATTAAACATATAGAAATAGATACCTCCTAATTCTGATTCTAGGTGGCCCAAAAATTCACTCAAAGTGGGGTCATGTGCAAGCCAATTCACCGTCAATCTTAGGAACATAGAGTAGTAGGGTTGTTTCGGACATGTGGGACCAGTGCTCCAAGGTGGGTGATTCCAGTTGGAATAGAACCCACTTAGCACCTTAGATTTAAAAGAATACCACAAGGAATGAGTGCCAAATGTGAAGTTAAGGCCAGGAAAAGTGAGTATTTCAAAGTGTCACTCCCCGGTAAAATCGGTAAAATGACTAGTTGGCGTGAAAAATCTTAATAACTAGTTGGATGATCAGGTGGATTGATTCCAATTCCTGGGTAAAGTAGATTCATGAGAATAAGAATACATGAATAAAGGTGTGATTTTATGCTCATCATACTTTACCGGTATATGAAGAATACAATCTGTCATGAACACGTAATGTGGTAGAATACTTACATTATAAAACTGGATAAGTTCACACGAAATCATATAATTGTAAAATTACCTAAGACCCGGTTATTAAGATGACACCGCACTCCTATCCACGGTGGTACTCCGGCACTCAATTAATGCCGGTACTCTGATTAAAATGCCAGCCTCGATTAGTGCCGGTACTCTGATTAGTGCTCCGACACTCTGATTAGTGCTTTCCGGCACTCTAGTGAATGCCCGGTACTCTGACTAGTGCTACGGCACTCTTGTCTGACCAGAAGTGCTCTGACACTCTGTGCATGCTTGGAAATCTGCTTTATTAACTTTGACACTTCCGTCTTTGTATAGTGTAACAACCCGAAATATACCCTAACAGTTTTGGACTTGTTTGGGAATTATAGTAAGAAAACAAAAGTATATTTATCAGAAAATAATTCAGACAAAAATAAAATAAGAAAGAACTTTGAATTAATACAACAATTAAGGGTAAGTACTAAATTGCAATTCACTTGACCAAGGGTCATAATATAATAAGTTCATATGCGAAGTAGGAATAAGCATAAGTTAAAATCAAGAGTAATAGAAATTGGAGGACCAAGAGTAATAAAAAAAATTAGAACTCAAATAAGAAAGAAAAATAGTGGAAGAGAGGCAGTAGGCGAAGGAAAGAGGGAGGAGGGTTTCCTCCTTGGAAAGTGAAATAAAAGGGATAAGACCAAAATAAATATCTCATTTTGGTGTAAGAGAAAGAGAGAGAAGAAAAGGAAGAAGAAAGAGAGAAAGAGAGAAAGAAAGAAGAAAGAAGGAAAAGAAAGAGAAGGTCACAGAGTATGGAGCGTGAATATTTGTATGAATATACATGTCTTGGGTTGTATGGAATTCGGGTATGGATACATGGTTTAGAACCCTCTATCTTGTGTACGGTTTAGGTTTTGGGAACTCCTAAACTCATTTCTTGTAGGGTTGAGTTGAGAAGAGCTCTAAGACTCCTAGATATTTGTTTTGAGAGAAATTCAGTTAAGTTGAACCCCGAAAGTGCAATTTTCGAGGTATGTCTCTGATCAGCCGGATATTAGAACAGGTTTTTTTGGGTCAGAAATACGAGCAATTAGGAAGTGAGTCATAGTAAATTGTAGCGCGTCAATTAACTTGATGTTAGGCTTTTAGTTTCTATTCGGACCCCTATGGACGAAGTTATGATCTTTACTCGCACGAGCAGTCAAATGGGCGAAGGTGGCCATAAGTCGCCAAATAGAGGTCGGCCGGACCTTGTCTGAAGAAGCTCGACTCGTCATCTGCGAAGCAACTTCGTCATGCAGGCTCAACTCGTCATGGGAAACTTAAGCTCGTCTGGAAAACTCAGCTCTCTGTGAATGAGCTTGTCACTTGATGCGGCTCGTCGGTCGAGGTCGACTCGTCAAGGCCCGGCTGCGCGCGACCTCCAACCCGGAAGGTCATATCTTCTTTAATTTGAACTACGGTTGGGTGTTCTTGGACTCTATAGAAAAACCCATTGAGTCAAGAACCATCCATATGCCTGAGGAAGATATTGAGATGTCAGACCAGTGTTAAGCCCAGGCTCGTCACTTGGTGCAACTCGTCGATCGAGGTCGACTCGTCAGAAGCGACTCGCGCGACCTCCAACCGGAAGGTCATATCTCATACGTTTGAACCGATTTGGGTGTTCTTGGACTCTATATGCGACCCATTGAGTCAGAATCCATCCATATTCTGAGAAGATATTAGATGTCAGAGCCAAGGTGTTATACTGAGCTCGTCACTTTAGTGCAGCTGAGTCAGATTCAGGTCAGCTCGTGAGGCCATTTGCGCGCGACCTCAACTGAAGGTCATGTCTCCTTCATTTGGGCACTCCGATTTGGGTATTTCTTGGACTCTATGGAGAGAAGCCCATTGAGTCAGAATCCCATCCATATATGCCTGAGGAAGATATTAGATGTGAACTGAGGTGTTAGACTGAGATCGTCACTTCAGTGCAGCTCGTCCAGGTCAGGTCAGCTCGTCAAGACTGACTGCGCATGACCTCCAACTTCGGAAGGTCATATCTCCTTCGTTTGAACTCTGATTCAGGTGTTCTTGGACTCTATGGAAAGCCCAGGTCAAGAACCATTCATATCACCTGAGGAGGCTATTAGATGTCAGACCAAGGTGATAGACCAAGTTTACCGAGGTCATCTCAGCTCGTCAGTTCAGGTCAACTCGTCAAGGTTGACTACGCATGACCTCCAACTTCGGAAGGTCATATCTCCTTCGTTTGAACTCCGATTCAGGTGTTCTTGGACTCTATGGAAAGCCCATTGAGTCAAGAATACAGCCATACCTAGTATGATAAAAGTGGAACTCATATTATGTCCAGAGATAAGGAAAAATAGTAAGTAGATAAGAACAAGAAATAAGAACATAGAAATAGAAATTTAATATGGAGTAAAGTCAATTGGAATACATGATAGAAAAAGAGATAGATATGAATAAGAAATAAGCAACATAATATGTAAGGAATATAGAAGAAAAGATAAAAGGTAAATAGTTTGGACATGAAGGGTACCTAAGGGTATCAAAGTAGAAGTCTACATGTTAAATTCCTACGGGGAGATAGAGACAGTTTGATAAAGCCTGAGAAGTAGTAAAGCGTACACAAGTATAGAAATGTATAGGTATATGTCATAAGATAAGATAGACTAATAAAGTATATGATGATATAAGTAACAAGATATAAGATATTTACGGAATGAATACATGTGCATGAATGATAGGCATGTATGAATATAAGAATGAGTAAATGCATACACGATGATAGGTTATATATAAAGTGCATATGCTAATATATGATAGAATATAATCTGAATACAAGAGTGAAGAAGAGATGGAATATGAGTAAATTTAAAACATGAAACGAAATATGATATAGAATAGAGCATTATATGAAATGACAGTATATATGTATTATAGAGAAATGAGAACCTCAATATGAAATACGGATGAGAGCAATGCAAACTAAAGTAATGATGGTATATATTGCATAAGCAATCATGATAACAATAGTTAATCATGCTTATGAGAATAATAATACGGAAAAATATATAATAACATTGATTATGCAGCAGGAGCACGGTAGAGGATAGAGTAGGCATGCCTATAGGAAGATCTGGGTTGTTGCGGCATAAGAGCCAGATATCGGGGCCCAGTTTGGGTCGATGACATAGATCCCGTTTGGATCGGGGTGGCTGAGGGTCACCACGGCGCCTCCGAGCCCTTATGGATGGTCGCGTGCAAATGCGGTGATGATACCTTCGGGTATAATATTAATCGGGCATAGGTCACTGTCTCGTATAGTGGTATCTCTCGTATAGTGATGATACCTTCGGGTATAATGTCGGGCATGAGTCTTGTCGTCACGGTGATGATATCGGAGTATAATATTAATCGGGCATAGGTCACTTTATCTTATGTGATGATGATACACTGTATACCTCGGGCATGGAGTCAGCGCCTTGTACAGTGATGATACCTTCGGGTATATACAGTACCTTCGGGTACAAACAGTTAGTTCCCGTATCCGTTTCTAAGGTTTATGCAGGCATGAAACATAGAACAAATGAAATGAAGAGAATATATGACAAATTATGAGAAGCGTAGCCTTTGCTATGCGATGATAGTATCTGATTATAAGTACAAGAAGCAAAGTGTCAATGATTACGAAAGGAAATATCTGAACAAGTCACGATTACATGAAGAAAGTAATATATGAAAAGTATAACAGGAAAACAGTATATGAAAATAATACATGAAACAGTACATGATAACAGTACTTAGAAATAGAACATAATAAATGATATAGTCTATATCCATGAAAGTCATATACGATATGAATATATGATAGACATACCTAAATGACGAGATGGAACATGCTAGGAACACGTGATATAAATGCATACCAAGTGCTAGGCGATAGAGATAAGTAAAAGATGACACGATAAAAAAAGTATAGATAGGAAATATGTTAAAGCTGAGAGAACATGTGACATGTGAGATTAATGTAAAGATGATATTAATATAAAGTTATTATGCATATGTATAAGCTTGTGGCCGAGTCACCATTGGTGGTTGTCCATGCTTATGTTCCCACTAAGCGTAAAAAACCTTTGATTTCAATCCGTGTGATACGGCGAAGACAAGGATGAAGGCGGAGACATCCCAAATCATTAAACTGGTATTTCGAGAGATGGGTGCTCTGCGCCTTGCTTCATGATCTCTAATGTTTTTGTATTAGAAAAAAAATGTACATGTATAAGTAAATGGGACTCGGTATATGTATACTGCAGTGTTGAGGGACACCACTCAGTGGTAGTCCTTTTATATGAAAATGATTTTTGTTATTCTGAGAAATTGTTTGTATAACCACGGTCTGAGTTCGGCTGCGAAAAGAAGCCAGGTCAATGAGAGTCCCAGCAGCAGTATATAGTCTCGCACCCAGACTCGGTTCGGATCCGCCATTCGGGTCGGATCGGGAACGGGGGGCGTGACATATAGTATCTTCGGATACTTATTGTGCTGTGTCTTACACTTTTATTAGTACTGGTCTGGGTATTCCCATAATTATATGATAATAACCTGAATAATGAATAAGAGGAAATGAAGGTGTATCGTTCTGATCTGTAATACCTACAGGTATTTCTGAATATGAGTAAACTCTTAGCCAACTCCTCACAGGGAACTTGAATAAATATAAGTCTGTGTGATATAAGTCCAGTAGTACCTACGGGTACTTCCGTATAATGAACCTGTGTAGTACCTACGGGTACTTTTATATAAGAATAAGCATAAGTAATTGTATAAATCCATGATATGAATGCATGTAATTTCCAATATCTGTTATTGTTATATGCTGAACATAAATGTGTACATGCATATCATATATGTTTCCCACTAAGCGTAAAGCTTAGCACGGGTTGTCGGAGTGTAGGTACGGAGAAGGCAGCAGAGAACTTCCGCGTGTGAGCTGGCACGAGTAGGGTTCATCACCGTGGAGTTCCACACTCGATCGGTGGTGGCAAATGTATAGTTTTGAATATGTAATGGGACTCGATGTGTATATGTGTGACCTTTATGAAGAAGCACCACTACGATTGGTAGTTTTATTTTGGACTTTTGTATATGATGTTGATATATTATAAGACTTGGATATACCAATGTCTAATTAAGCGAGTAAGGGTCGAGTATATGTTCTCGCGTCCAGGAAACGGTTCGATCCATGTCGGATCGGACGGGAACCGGATGTGTGATAATTCACTCGACTTTGAGATCCAGATAATACTTTAGAGTCGAATTCGAAATTCAACACGCTTCTCCTTGTGGGAATGACGCCAGCCGAACCACTATATTAATGCTTCGGCAAGCGTATACTTGCGATTACGGGCCTAGGAGTTCACACCAATTTTACATAACCTATTCTAAGCCCGTCAAAGCGAAAAATGGATCACAGTTTGTGGCGGTTTCCTAGATTCTAAGTGGAAAAATGCGGAAAATTGGGTGCATGGGCGGGTGAAAGTTAAGAGGGAAACTTATGATTAGTTTGAAGAAAGCATATTTCATTATAGAATTGGACTAAATCAAATCTTGCGAAGAAAGACTTTGGAAGTAACAAAATGCTTGGAAAAAAACATATAAAACTAAGCTAAGAATCTAGAAAAAGAAAAATTTGTTGAGACATGAAATCTTTAAATCTTTGCTACTGATTTTAGTATTCAATTATTAGCCCCTTGCTCCGATGCTTTGATTCCCTTTTATAGAGGTTAAATTATTCAAGATTCTCTTATTCACATTCTTCTCATTTGTTATCCACTCTCCCATTAAGTCCTTGCTTGATTAACTCATTACCCAGGCTTATTCCCAGTATTTGCTTGAGAATAACTTTTTATAACTTCCTCCGCGTCCTAATAGTCCTTTTTATCTTTACTTTTACATGTGCCCGCTTGACTTTTCCATTGCTTTGAGCGCTAGATCTTCAAACTCTTTGCATAAGATATTAACCGTATTGTCTTTTTCATACGATATTTAAAAACTGCGTAGTCATCTGACCATTTCCTTTAATTTAAAAATTCCATGGGCGGGAGAAATAACTATTAGACTTTGAGAAATAAACCTTGGACTGACATCTTCTTGAGTTGGGCTTCATCTGATTGGATTGGGCTCCCATGATTTGAGCTTGACACATCTATTCAGCTCATTCCATTATCATTTAGGCCAAAAATTGTTTAATGTCAACATTATCTATTTTTCTTTCTTAGAATTTACATATGACAATCATCATGTTAGAATCCCATTGTAATCCTTAAAAGCACCAGTAGTATAAAAAAAAAGTATTTTTAAAATAAACAAAGCCAGCCATTTTGATCAATTTAAAAAATTAACAATTAAAAAAAACTTGATAAGTGATTATTTAGAATATAGTATTATAAACATTTTCTTTAAAAAATATTTTAAAGAGAAATACGATTAAATGTATTCTAAACCTCTTAAACATTTGTTGGTGTATTTGTTGTTACATTTCCAGTCCTGTGTAGCTTGTTGGAAGGCGGACAAAGAAAGTACAGGAAACCTGTACATTTTGAACTAATTATGAAAATTGATCAAACACTAACACCAATGCAATTGTGTTCCCCTAAATCAAAATGGTTTTCCAAGAAGAAATATGACAATGTCAATCAGCCTGAATACATTTATTTTAGCAGGCAGCTAATGAAGATATATATACATGTATCAGCTGTATACATAGGCTATAAATAATTAAATGGGTGGAGTTTCACTTTCACGCTACCCCTGAAAAAACAACCAAACAATCAGCATAACCAAATCGGAGGGAGCAGATGAAGCCTCACGAATTAACTCTTGTCAGGATCAGAGAAGAAGCGATTGGCTCTGACAAAGATTTGAGCGGATTGAGTGCGCAGGTAGCTGCGGAAACCATTCTCTACATATCTTTTCCCTTCCTCTGTATTGTCCAGCATTGCATCCTTACGACCCTCTTTCCATATTCTACAATTTCCAATTTCCAAAATCACTACTATTTCTTCTTTTATATATATATCGATCCAAATGGAGAAAGGTATGAAACAATATTTTAGATTCAATTAAATATTGATATAATCGAGTTTTGAGAGTTTCAAATTCAGGGATAGAGATAAAGATGAATCTTAATATACCCTACTCGTCCTCAACCCGAACAACCAATTAAAAATATACTATATAAACATATATTAGGGTCTTTGGAATAGGGTAAAAACAGGTAAGACTTTTTAAAACAATTCATTTCAAATTGGAATAGGATATTTTGGTAGGATATACGTATCTAATCCTTCAATGAATGTAAGAATAAGGATAAGAAATCAAATCCTCTGCTTATATATAAAGATGTTACTTAGGATGTGTGTACCTGACGGCAGGGTTCATGGTGGCATGTCTTGCGAGGAAAAGAACAACCACTTCACTCCCACCAAGGCCATGGCACCCACTAGGGTACACCTGATATTGCAAAACACATCATTAAATCGTTCAATATTCAAATTGAAAATGCTATGATACCATTTTCATACTCCCTAAATTTTGAATAGCGGTTATTAATAATGTTTAATGATATTTGAACTATTTTTCTTGAGTCCCAGCTCAAATGATAAAAGGAAAATAGAAGCAGGAAGATCTAGGCTCGATTATTCGCAGAATAATATTATAACTTGATATGTAAATTGAACAGATATATAAAAAAAAAAAATTATATTTGATTAAAAGATAAAAATAAATTGAATCATTATAGAAAATAATAAAATCACGACATTAGAAATTATATATATAATAATAATAATAATAATAATAATAATAATAATAAAAGAACATTGCAAATGGGTTCCGATTACATTACAAAGCAAGACATTTACTCTGCATACATTGGTGGTGTGTTTTTAAAATAGATAAATAACGTATGGATTTTTTTCGACAACTAAGCTAGCCATATATAGTAAAAAGTAAATTGATACATTAATTTGTAGAAAAAAATTTAAGATAATTGTAAAAAAAACTTTTTATACAACTAAATATTTTATTAAATTAAATAAAATATCTATCGCGTAGGTTAGGCAGCCAATTTCTTGTCATTGTGCCAAATCAGATTAATATCAAATAGTATAAGATAATATAAAAAGGGAGTATTTAATTAATGAACCGATAATGTAAATTGTGAAACATGAAAAGCATATTCATAGGACATCTCGAAATAACATTCTTAATATTTCTTCCTTCCATCCATGTAACTCCCAAGAAAAGAATCTCAACTCACGATACAAAGTTTATGTCACAAAAAAAAAAAAAAATCATGGTTTAAATATGTAATTCTGGTTTGACCCGTTGAAAAAATTAATTGAACTCCTCATATAGTCATATTGAGCATTTTGAAGTAGATGGCCATGAAAACTTTGGTCATTTGTGTCATCATAACCCGAAAAAACCATCATAATAAATTCAAGAGAAATTACCAAAAAAAAAAAAGAAAAAAAGAAAAATGATTATCAATTGTAAAATGAAAAGGCACCAAATGAAATGAGAATTGAAAAACATGAAGCTGGCTTACCTCTGGTATCAACCATCTCCCCATTGGAAAGTTTGCCCTTCTCTCTGTTTTCTGTAAAAATGATTTGAAATGATGAAGACTTGGACGCCTGAGTCTATATATAGTGCAAATGAGCTTACATTTCAGTTGGCTGTATTAAAGAATTGACTTTGTAGAAACCAGGTGCCTAGCCTGTTGTTTTATTGATTTGGAAAAAATATTGGATTGGGATAACCCTATTGTTCTAGAATCTTGGTCAACCAATCCCTTCATTTTCTATAACTTAATTCTTTTATGTTTAATATATATATATATATATTTTTTTTCTTTTCTTTTTATGTTTAATTTTGTTATGACCTTTCGAATTCAAATATAGAAGAAACATGTATCACGACGGTGGCGTGTGCTATGTGCATTACTTTTATTACCATTTTTAATATTTTTTTTATGTGATACCGGGTAAGTATAATAAAAAAATATATTAAGAAAAAACTATTTTTTTTCATGTTTAATTGTCTAATGAAAACTATTTTAATTTATTTGATTTTATATGAGTGAGTTAAAATAAATAAAATTTATTTTGAAGTAGTAAATGAAATAGCACACAAGATTTAACTCTTTGTTTTATTTTTCATTTTCTTTCACTTATATTCTTCGGAAACAAACATAATAAAAAAGATTTATAATTTAACAAATCAATAGGTTGGTTGATATAAATTTATGCATAGCATTATTATAATATAAGATTTATTAGAGTCAATGGAATGATCAATATGGTTGTGCCACGTGTGAATTTAGGTTTCATTGCTTTGCACCAATTACTGTGTGCTATGACCCTACTCACTTATCCCCTACTCTTATTCCTTAAGACTTAAATCGTTAAATAACATTAAGTATTAAGTTATTTGTTTTTTAACATTTAGTAATGAGTAAGAATGATAACGATGAGAATTATTTCGGGTTTCCACTCTATCCCGTCCTTAATGAGACGAGTTTGATTTAATTATAATCGGATTTTTAGCGGGTTCGAATTTATTTTTTCAAATTTGAGATGGGTTCAGGTATTGTTATTCTTGCCTCACCTCGATTATATTTTAAATTTTTATTATTATTTTATTTTATATTTTAATATAAATAATAGTCAGATATTTTTTAATAAATAATTTATAAAAATATAATATTTTTATTTTTTATGAAATATATTAATTACAATATAATAGAAAATAGGAAAGAAAATATAAAAAAAAACAAATGTAAATAGACGGAGTTTTATGGTACTCTCATCATATAGCTCATGTCACCCGTTTAATTTTTTAAATAAGCAATGTTTGAGAATCGAAAAAAAATAAATAAATTAAATTAAAGGGATGAAATCATTAAATCCAGCAGTATTATAAATAGCGTGTAGTGTTATTAAAATTCTCCTTATTGGACAATGATGTGAGTTTTTTTTTGTTTTGATGGAGGATGATTTTTTCTGATTAGAAAAAAACTAAATATTTTCACTTTTTCTATTTAAAACTTTTTTTAAAAATTTTAGTAATAAATCATGAAAAATTTGAAGCATATGATTGAATCTTTGAAACTATTCCCAAAAACAAATAGCCACTTAGTTTCATTATATAAATGTTTATTCAATAATTATCTATAGAAATTTCAATCTCCATTGTTAAAAAATTATACACAAAGAATACATTATAACAAACAATAACATTAAGACAGAATAAAACTAAGATAAAAATAAATGAATTAATATATCAAACAAAACATCCCATATCAAATGTGAGAAAAAGTTTTGAATATTTTATAAATATGAACTCTTTTTAATCATATAGTGGCGCTTTTAAACCATGAGAGTTTCTATAAAAAAATGTTCAAATTAAATAATATTTACAGGTTATAACAAAATGATTTTAGAATCAATCTTAGATAATATCTATATAGAAATGTTTGCAAAATAGAGCATTTTTTTTACATTATATATGGATTTCAAAACTATGATAACCTGTCTTTTTCCTAAACAAAGCAGGTCCGGTTTTAAAACATGAGAACCATTTTAAATATTTAGTAAAGCAAGTCATAATCTTCATTACTATGGATAAGGAAATAAAATTTCAAAAATATAAGAAAAATTATGAACATTCAAATATTTTTATAAGTTCTAATTAATCTTCGTCTTGTCAGATTTCTATAGATATATACTTAAATCATATTTTCATTTTGAACTCAATAGTCATCTAAATATTATGTTTCTTTTTATTTGAAAATAATTTTATTAAGCTATTTGTTTTGAAGTTTTCTACATGTAAGACTTTGTAATGGCAGGTCATAGAAGTAACCAATACAAGACGAGTCCTTTAGTAAGTCATTGTTTTCTTTTCTGGGTGCCAAATTAATCCGTTACGTTGACCTCAATGGAAATTAACCTTACCAACACAAAATAAAAATCACAAGTAATCTCTTTATTTAATTTTAAGAAAATATTGCCGATTAGGCTTGACTTAATGGTTAAGCATTTGGGAGGGTCATAGAAAAGGGACTAAGTTCAAGTTTATACGAGAACAGAATACTATAATGTAGTAATGCAAAGTTAATAAATGTAAAAAAAACCTTTAAAAAAATATTATTCTAATATTCAAACTTTAGGAAAATCACAAGAAGAAAAACAAAAAAAGCGGACATGGCGCCACCCATCATTGCCTAGTGTCACTGAAAACCGATTATTGATTTTTTGTGGTGCTAAGTTCCAACAGCCAACCTTTCCCATAGTTTCTAAAGTAAATAAATGAGACAAAATATTTTTCTGAGGGAAAAACTCTTCCCTAACTTGTATTTCACTAACGAAATACAAAATTCAGCAAGTATATAACACTCATTACAAAGAGAACCCACAAAATAAAACATACACAACACTTTTCCTTTCACTTACACTTTCCATGTTATCTAACACTTGTGTGTTTACAATGAGAGGAGGAAGGGGCTTTATATAGGGATCTAAGCATCCCTTTGGAATAGTCACAGTACTTATCGAACAAGTGTCTCCTTCACAAGCATCATGTCCTTTTGAACAAGTGCTTCTCTTCCCCAACGGATGTGAGCATATGCTCATGGGCTTGTTCCACTTGAGATACTCGACTACCTCCCTTGTGATCAATTGCATCCCTTCTCAAAGAGGTTCTAGCCCATGGGTGCCTAAGTTTCCTCTAGGATTGGCCCTTGGTTCATGTTTGAAGAGTTGTGTTCATTGCCACCTTCTCCAAAAGGTGTAAGGCACACTAAACCTTCTCAAGCATATGTTGGCTTCCTTAGACAACCTGAAGTGTCATCCCATTGTTGCGAGGTCCTCATGCGCCTTACTCAACCATGCACTACCAACTTCTAATCTAAGTTAACCAAACTATGGCGTTATGCTCATAGCCATACATCATATCTATTGCAACCCTTCTCGAAGGGTGCCAGCCCATAAGTGTCTAAGTTTCCTCGTAGGCCTTTATACATGTGCTTCCGCATTATCTTTGCCACAAAGTCTACGGACTACACTATTCCCTCAATTCTCAAGCATCCCTAATGCGTCGGACCTTGCCACCAAGCAACTCTTCTCGGTGCTTGAGACCCTGCCTATGTGCCACACAAATTTCTCCACTGCTTTGCTTTGCCTTTCTTCAATTCAAGTGTTCTCATGGGCGTAAGGTATACCCATGAGGCCCTCACACTCCAATCATCGACTCAACCTACTGAGGGGCTTACAACCCACCCCCATCGAATGAAGTCGATGCTCTCATTGACTTAAGTTGTAGGTACTCCTCCAAGTACCCATCATCATCTGATTATGAATCACTTTCGTCTCGTTGAAGGACGGACATCTTCTCCTTCTTGGGATAGTCCTTGGCTCAATGCAGACCTTGACATATGAAACATCGAATTCATATGGATGCTTGCTGCGTTCTCCTGCCCTTAATTACCATGACCATGTCACTTCTCTACCCATTAGCCACTTTCGACTCCCTTCCTGAAAATTTTTGCCATCTTGATCCCTTTGATCCCAAAAAATTTCCGTATGTTTTAGCATTCTCAAAGCTTCCCTTGCAAGCCATGTTGTATTTGTGGGAAGGGACTGCTCCCTAAGTTCCTTCTTCAAAGTCAACCAAGTAATGATCCCATGCCTTCGATATACATCCATCTCAATAAGTGTGCTTGCTAAATTTTACATCTCTTGTCCGATACATAGATTGCTTGTTTCTCTAATGCCACTTGTCACACCTCCCAAAATTATCCGCTGATGTTTTGCTAAGTTTGCAATGCTATGTTCCAACTTAGCTAATCTTTCCTGATTTCTAAAAGTAAGTAAAATGAGACAAAACATCATTTATAAGGAAAACTCTTCTCAGCTTGTATTTCCACACTAACAAGTTATAAAAATTCAACAAGCGTCACCGACGCCTCATTACAAAAGAGAACTACAAAATAAAACATACACATCACTCTTCTTGCACTCTCAAACTTTTGTGTTCTTTAACACCTCATATTCTCCTAACACCTCTTTGTGTTCTCTAACACTTGTGTGTTTACAATGAGAGGAGGAATGGGCTTTATATAGGGATCGAGGCATCCCTTTGGAATAGTCACATCACTTCTCGAACAAGCGTCTCCCTTCATAAGCATCATGCTCCTATTGAGCATATGCTTCTCTTCCCAACAAATGTGAGCTCATGCTCCTTGTGTAGCCCATGAGTGCTCGACTACCTCCTTGTGATCAATCGCATCCCTTCTCGAATGATAGGACCGATGTGTGCTCTTTTGTAAAAAGTGTGCGCTATGTGCACAACGTCACCTAAAAAGTAATAAAATTAGTATGAGTATCATCCCGGATTAGGTTACTAAATTGCCGAAATTAAAATAGTCCTATCTTTATTTGGATTAACACAAAGGAAGTTGAAATGAAACAAACTAAACTAAAGTATCTAACATGTAAAGAGAAAATGTAACTATAAGAAAGCCTAGGGTTTTGATTTCATCTAACAAATTCCTATGGTGAGACTCTACTTGTTCCTAATGATGCCTAAATCATATATTAATGGCGAATTTCACGTAAGCACATGATATTCTTTCTCAAGCAATTACAATCTACCATTGGAAAATGTTATATTGTATATCTACCTCAAACCATCATAACCAAGGATGCATTAAGCAATTGAAATCCAACAAGCCACATATAACCCATAAATATTTCTATTCTATGGTGAAACATGACACTCCATTCACGACCTAACCTAATTATTGTTTCTCAATTTCAAATTATGTCACAAATCATGTTAATGGAGATCAATCATCAACAAGCATAAAGACTAGAATATAACATTTAATATAATGAGATTCAAGGTTCAAATATTTACAAATTAAAGCACAACACCACAATTCATTATCAAACTACATCAAAAACCTTAGAAAATGATATTAGCTCATGGAGGGGAGAAATACAACCATAATAAATGAATAAAAGTAGGAAAATAGGAGAAGAAATAAACTAGATTTGGATTGAGGCCCTTCTTCTCTTCCGATCTTCCCTCTCCCTTCTTCTTCAAGATCTTCTTCCCTAAAGATTTTGCTCACAGTGTTTCCACCAGAACCTCCTCTTTACCTCCATGAACTCCCCTTCTAAGCCTTAATTTCCTTCTCTTATAAAGCCAAAACCAAAGAGAGGAGATGAGAAACCCTGACAAAACATAGACCCGAGAGCCGCGTGGCTTGAGTGGATATGCATTGCGACATGGATAAATGGCGGGGAGCTATTGGAAGAGAAGCAGCCAAACCATGCTGAAGCGTGAGCATCCACTGTTGTGGCATAAGTGATAACGCTATAGGCATTAGTGGACTCACTTATTTAAGCGTAAGAGGATATCACGCTAAGGCGTGAGGACTCAGCTTATTCCAAATTACCTTTTGCGTCTCTCCTTCACTTCTCAATGTCATATCTTGTTAATTCGGACTCTAAATCGTGCAATCTTAGTGTCTATGGAAAGCCCTCGGAGTCTAAAATCCACCAGTTCCAATGAGGGATCCATAGAAAGACATCACACATGCAAAAGGATCACATGTTTGCTGCGACTGCATGATTACTTTGTCGATTTTTCTTTGATTTCGCTCATTTCTTCTCAATGGTTAGCCTAATCACAAAATTGAGAAAAAAAAAGAGTATTATGATACTTATTTATCTCATAAAAATACTAAAACCAAAGTAAAACATAGGGATAAAATGAGTATTTAAGATACTGATCACCGAAGAAGTGCCAGCCCATGAGTGTCTAAGTTTCCTCTAGGTCTGGCCAGTTGTGTCCATTGCCACCTTTTCCAAAAGGTGCAAGACACACTAAGGCTTTTCAAGCATATGTTGGCTTTCTTAGACATCCTGAAGTATTATCCCACTATTGCGAGGTCTTCATGCTCCTTGTCGATCCTTGCACTACGACTACAATCTAAGCTAACGAACTAATTGTTGCTCCCATAACCATGCGTCGATATGTTGCATCCTTCTCGAAATTGCCAACCCGTCAGTGTCAAGTTTCCTCTAAGCCTTCATATATGTGCTTCCGACTTATTTCTACCATAGAGTCTTCGGACTGCATAGTTGTCTCAATTCTCGCGCATCCTTTGTAACACCTCAAATTATATCCTTGTAGTTTATTGCATGTTTAGGGTATAATATAAGTAAAATTTGTACTTTTTAGAAATTTAAATACTATGGGTAAATTGGTAATTTGTAAAATGAGGACCCAAGGGTCATAACACAAGAAGATGATATGTTATTGTAGATTTTGGATAAGTTGATGTGTAAATGGAATGAAATAGAAGGACTAAAATGCAAAGAAGAAATTTAAGTCCAAATTGAGATAAAGCTAAACATGGCCTTATAAAAGATATTTCCCATTTGGCTTAGAGAAACTTAGGGCACTTACGGTTTGAGGAGAGGAGCAAGAAGTTTGAGGTTGAGTTCTCCATTTCTTGGTGTTCCTTGTTCAAGCAAAGGGAAGGGAAAAAAGTAGAGAAGAAATCAAGTATGGATTACTTGTATGGAACTTTTGTATGGAAACTATAAGTATAGAACTTTGGTATGGAATACTTGTATGGAAATCCCTCCTTGTCTAGGTTTGGGTAGGAAGAATCCTAATCAAAGTGTTTTTTTTTTTTTGAAGTTTGTTTTGAGGTTGGTTTGTTTTTTGTTGAATGATTTCTAGTGACAATGGGCAAAACTTGTCCATTTCGGTTTATTGACACCCACACACCTAGGCGTAGGTGCGCCTAGGTTATTGGTGCTCCGCCCCCAGGCGAGGTCCTATGACTAAGAGTGGACCCGAGACCCATCCCGAGAAGTTTATGCTACTCCTAGGCAAACCTTTATGCCTAGGCGTAGCACTGCTACGCCTAGGCTAAGCTACAGTTCCAGTTTTGTTCTTTCTTCGGTTAATTCTAGAATCTGTTACTCTTTTGTTTAGACTTTCAATGGAAGATAATTAGGCATAAAATTGGATTAATGAGGATCCTAATAAGTGAATGAAAGGGTTCGTACTAGTATAATAGTTATATGAAAAATTCTCAGTACCTCGTCGCCTCAACGAAGCTATCCCGTCGTTGGGCCAACATTGTTCTTACCCCTTATTTGCTAATGTGTTTAAGAACAATATAACAAGCTCAGTAATACATATAATTATATGCATGCTTAAGACCGAATAGCGAATGAGTAGATACCTCTGATCAGTACTACGACATTCTTGCTAGTACTACGACACTTCTATTGCGATGAAGCGGTACGTCTCACATTTTAGTGTGGCACTCGTTGATGCTCTGATTATACGCTAGTGCTTTAGCACTTTTTGTTGCGATGGGTAGGCACGTCTCGTGTGATCTTGTACCGTACCTTGGTACCTATTATGTTGTATGTCCCTCTCATTCATTATTCTTGGGTCTATACGAGTGAACATTTATATGACAAGAATATGAATAATGAACAATAAGAAAACATAAGAAATTAGCTATGTTTCGTAATGTACCTACGGGTACCTTCTGTATAAGATCTATGTTCTGAACTCCTACGGGAGATATGAAAATCCCATTATAAGAATTATGTTATATGAAAACTCTGTTATAGAATTCTGTCATATGTAAACTCTGACATATGCATTTTGTTATATGTGTGTGGACCACTTCAAGTGGTCATATATGTTATCTGTTTCCCCATGAAGTTATAAGCTTGGCACGGTGTTTCATCAGGTGTAGATCTTCGAAGAGGACATATGAGGGCGCCGCGTCTGGCCGGGGCCCGACCTGACAATAGAAGTCGTACGATGTAGTTTGATATATATATATATATTTTTTGGAATGTAAATGTAAAAGTTTTTGTAATAGTGAGTTTGTGTAAGTACAAGTAAATGAGACTCGAACATGTATGCTCTGAGGACATTTAAACACCACTACGATGATTGTATTACAAGTTGCATTCATTGTAAACTATATAAATGGGCCCCTGATGTTCGAAAATCAATTAAAAGTCTCGGTCTGTGTAGCGCCATCACGGCAGAGGGTTGGGGCATGACTTCATGATGTGTTAGACCTTGCTACTAGCGACCCTTCGTGTCGCATGAGCCTTACATGCCACATTAATTTCTCCACTAATTTGCTTTGCCTTTCTTCATTTAAGGTGTTCTCATGGGCATAAGGCATACTTGTAACACCCCGAATTATACCCTAGTAGTTTATTACTTGTTTAGGGTATAATATAAGTAAAAATTTGTATTTTCCGAAATAGAAATAATAAGTAAGAAAAATGATAAAAAAAAAACCCGAGATTTATCCAAAAGTCAAGGATGAATTAGTAATTTGCCAATTTAAGGACCCAAGTGGCATAAGATGAAAGATTATACGTTAACATAGAAATATGGATAAGTTGAAGTGTAAATAATAGAGAGATAAAAGACCAAATAACAAAAAATGGGAAAAGAATGCAAAAATGGGTTAGCCAAACATGGCCTTAACATTCAAAAAGGGAATAAGATAAAAAAAGATCTCATTTTTGGCTTATTTTGGGTTAGGGCTTACGATTTGAAGAGAGAAAGAGAGAATAGAAGAAGAGAAGAAGAAGAAGAAAGAAGGAAGAAGGAAAAGAAGGAGAAGTTCAGGTATGGAACTTTGTATGGAAACTTTGTGTAAGGATACTTGTATAGAATCTACATATGTTTGGATTATGTATGGAATTATTAGTATGGAAAAAGTGTATGGAATGGTATGGAATTGATGTTTAAAAGTGTTGATAGTTGGTTTAAGTTAGATTTATGGTTTTGTTTCGAAAATGGTGTGTTTTGGTTGAAAGGAATTCGAGTGAAATTAGTAAATGACATTGCATTTACGCTTGACACCCCTACGCCAAGGCGTAGGAGTCCATGCCTAGGCGGAGGCTCCTTCGCTGAGCGGGACCTTGGCTCCCGGGGGTTTTGCATTTTAAGATCGCCCAGGAGTAGCATGCTCCACCTAGGCGAACCTCCGCCTAGGCGTGGCATTGCCGCCTGGGTGTACTATAGAATCTGTTTGGGTTCACTCTCTTGATTAATTCTAACAATTATCCATTGGATTAATGAAGATCCTAATAAGTGAATGAAAGGGTTTGTACAAGTATAAACGTTACATGAACAATATTGTCTACCTCACCGTCGAGGTGAAGTTGGGCAAACATTGTTCCTTGCCCCCAATTGCTAATGAGATTAAGAATGATATAATGAGTCACAGAAACACATGTCGTATGCCTACTTAAGACGAATGGTGAATGAATGGTATCTACGATCGTGTTCGGCACTCCTACTGGTGCCGGCACTCCTGTAGTCTTCACGACACTTTTTATTCACGTGGAGTAGACACATTCGATTAGTGTTTCGGCCAGCTCATAGCTGATCTTCTGGCATATGTTATGTGGGCGAGGCACGATTACGTCTGATGCTTTAGCACTCTTGCTGATCTTACTATCCGCCCCGACCCGCTTAGACGAAAGAGGGGCGCGAGACCGAACTGGGACTCTTTACCTGGCTTTTTCCAGGACATTGGGTAGATACGAGGAGTCTTATCGAATCAAATATCATATACAAAAATACAAAAATAAAACTACCGTGGTGGTATTTACGTGTCAATACATACATACTATCCACAAAATTACATTTCCTTGCACATATACAGCTTTTACAATTTCATTTACACATCATGACCTGCAGAACATATTGTGATGACCTTACTAGTGAAATTTGGCCCATTTGTATGCGGAAGATTGCGGACATCCTCCTCTGTACCTACACAGATTGAAAACCTGTGTTAAGCTTTACACTTAGTGGGAAGCATATCTTAACTCATACTTATACACATGCATTTATACTCACTTACAGTAAACATATAACATTAACGGATATTCAGTAACAATGTTATTTCAAGTACTTGCATATTTTGGCATATACTTTCATCTATATTCTTGTACTTCCCTATATTTTTCATCTTGTAATGTTCATATACTATACTTTCCTATGATTTTCATATACTGTGATTTTCATATACTGTACTTTCATATGCTTTTCATATGCTATCTATCATATACATTTGTGTCATTGACACTTTACTTCTTATGTACTTAACAAACTTATATTTGTTCATATCCTCGTATCTGATGTGAAACATACTATACTTATGACTTATATTTACACACTTATCTTGCCATGTGGACTTAGCTTCTTATTTCCGATCTCATTATAGCCCACATACTTGTTCTTATCTCCCATTAGGACACATACTTTTGCCTCTCGTGGGACTCATGCTTATTCGGTTCTTGTGTCGCGTGCGGGCTTGAACCTTCTTGAGGGTACTGCGTGGGTACTACATAACTTATACTTGTACTTAGTATCTTATCGCTTGTACTCTGGAACATATATCATTGTTTCTGGATCTTATACTTGTATTATGGAGCTTATTCTTGTATTTCGGATCTTATTCTTGTATTTCGGATCTTATACTTGTATTACGGAGCATATACTTGTATTACGGATCTTATACTTGTATTACGGAGTTTATTCTTGTATTTCGGATCTTATACTTGTATTAAGGAGCATATACTTGTCTTACGGAACTTATACTTGTATTACAGAGCTTATTCTTGTATTTCGGATCTTATTCTTGTATTTTGGATATTATACTTGTATTTCGGATCTTATATTTGTATTTTGGATACGGAAGTACCCATAGGTACAACAAAGATTTTACTTGTACAAAAGTACCCGTAGGTACTACATATGAATCTGGTACCAGTAGATACGATTCGGATCTTTATATCATTATTTCTTTGCTCTTATTCTTTGTTCGGAGTCTTATCATATGGCGTTGGATTGCCTGAACCGAGTAATAAGAAATGAGTAGGACATGACACAATAAGTGCCCGGAAGAGTGCATGCGATGCGGGTGTCGTAGCACAAGCGGGTACGAAAGCATGGCAAAATTAATGCGTCGTCAGAGAATGCTGAGTGCTTAGCGATATCGAAGTACTAATTAGAGAGTACCAAAGTACTAATGTGCCGAAGCACGGTCAAAGAGTGTCGTCGCGTCAGTACCGAAGTGTTATACGTAATACGCCGCGTGGCACAAGGTGTCATGTCATTCAATAAGCCCGGTCTTAGGCAGTTCTGCAATTATATGTGATAATAATCATATATAATCTATTATTCATACCAAGTGGTGGGGCATTCTTAACCAGATTATGTGTTCAAGACATATTGCCTTTCCTATCTTTTTCCTGTTTCTTGCACATTACACAGTAGATTTCATATACTTACATGCAGTATGACACCTATGTATTCACCCGTCATTCATGTATTCTTGTTCCTCTATGAATCTACTTTGAAATTGGAATCATTCCAATTGAATCATCAGGCTTCGAGTTATGGCATTTTTCATGCCAAACTAGTCGGTTACCCCGGATTACACTAGGGAATAGTCTGTAATACCCTATTTTGAGGATCTTAACTCCATATTTGACACTGGTTCTTTGTACTCCTTTGAAGGTAGATCAGTAAAGGTTCTTCTCAATGAAATACTTTAATCGAACCAAAGGAAACTCAAGATATGTCTAAACAGCAAGGACTACTCTGTATTCGAAACCGAACTGAGTGGCTTGAACATAGCCCCACTTTGATGAATTTCTGAGCGAATAAATTGAGAATTTAAAGGTACCTGTTCGGGAGATTTGTTCCTCTGATCCCAGTTAACCGATCTTGGATCCTCCATATCGGATAAATGTCAAGTTATGGCCAAAATACTAACATTGGTCCAAAATAGAACATTGGTACCCGAGTACCGGCACCGGTACCGGCACCGATGTGAACACTTATGGTACGAGTACCACTTTCTGTTTGAGTACCCGGTACCACCCTCGAAAATGCCCGAAATGATGGTTTTCTCCGTTTTCCATATTTTTTCTACCCAAACCAACTCAATACTCAATACACACATCAAAACCACTCCATATTCATCTTATAACCTCTATTCTACTAAAATCATCTTTCAATACTCATCTTACTTCAAAAACCTTTCATGAATTACTCCCAAAACAACTCTAATATGGTCATGCCATGCATAAACCAAACATAGAGATTGGTATGATTTGTTCTAGCGACTCCATTACTTTGCTATTAAACATGAATCCAACCTCAAAGAGATTCATATTTTTCTTGTACCATATAGGGTTTTATGACCCTACTTTCAAGAAATCTAGAGTTTGGATGAAATCCTATTTTTCAAAACCACTGAGTTTGAAACCATAGAAATCCCTCTGTGGTCGATTATCACATGTCTGTCTACTGAGTGCATGATTAAATCACAAAATCCAAAGATCCATACAGCAAACTTGGCTTAACTGTAACTATGCTTCCCTTTTCTTCTTCTTCTCCGTTTCTTCTCTAAAAATGAGACCAAATTTAGTCTTAAATAAATATCTCTCCTTGAGCCGTGTTTGGCTCCAAAACCATTTTTGGGTTAAAAGTTTATTTATTCACTTTAGTCATAAGTTCTTCTCTTTTGCAATTAAAGTTAAACATATTTCTATTTAACCCATAGCCTTCTTATTTATGACTTATATGTCATTTTGTAAATTACATATGTACCCTTATTTTGTCTATACAAATTACGGAGTTTCTCGTTTTATTTCAGAATTCATATATAACTTTTATTAAACCTAAACATGTCGAAAGCTTCTAGGGTATATTTCGAGTGTTCTGGCTAAGACACCACATTACGTGGGCGAACACGCGTTATGTTCGATCATTCGCCACTCCTGGCAGTGCTATGGCATTTCTTTATGTGGGCGAGACACATTGTTTAATCTTATCACCGTACCTTGAATTTTTATTGTATTAATATTCTCATTCGTTTTACACGGTCTATGCGGGCCTTCTTACTTATATGTTGAATATCCAAATAATAAGATACATGAAATTAAATGATAAGAATCTGAATGATGAATAAGAAGTAAGCATAAGAAATCAGTATGTTTTGTTCTATATTGTACCCTCGGGTACTCCCTGTATATGATATCTGTTCTGAACTCCTACGAGAGATATGAAAGTTATGTTACAAGAATTATGTACATGAAAACTCTGTTATAGAATTCTGTATACATAAACTCTTACAAATGCTTTATGATATTTGTAATTAATGATAATGGATCACTTAGTGGTCATGTTGTTTCCAGCTCAAAAAGCATTTATAAAGACTGCTTGGAGTGTTTCATCATGGTGCACTAAAGAGGATATCGTAGCGTTCATCATTAGAAGTAATAGTAATGATAAGTCCACGATGTAGGTTTTGTTTTGTTTTGTAATGCATATGTAAAGTCTTTGTAATAGTGGATTGTTTATGTACAAGTAAATGAGACTCGGGAACTATGTATCAGTCGGTTAAATCTTGTGCGGTGGTGGTATTATAAATTTTACTATTTCTTTATGGTTACATAAGAAATGGGATTTACTAAAAAGTCAAAGCAGGTTAAAGAGTCTTGATACGTAATCGCGCCCCTATCTTTGCCTAGGCGGGTAAGGGCGTGACAATACCCATGTGGTCCTAACACTCCGATCATCGGCTCGGCTGCGAGGCCTTACCCTTAACTCGTGTGACGAGGTGTTGATGTTTTGGCGGGAGTATGGGGAGAGGTCAGGGTTCGAGGCCTAGTAGGGACAACACTCATTCTGCTTGAGAGTATTTAAACGCAAAAGAACATACATGGGCTTAAATGAAGGCAAGTAGTGAAGTATAAAATATTTTCATCCTTTATCTTGTTCAAAATTTATTTTGTCATTTTTTCCAAATTTAAATTTTATAAAAAATAAGTATCTAACGAATAAAAATTATTATTTATATTTCCGATTCCTTTTATGGAAATTAATATTTTATTTGTATTAAATATTTTAAAAATTAAAAAAAATCAATCAAAACTATTTTTTATTTAAAACTTACGAATAATTAGATTAGAGCACAAGTCATATCTAAATTTTTCATCAAACGCGTTTTTAAAAACTTCTTAGGCATGTCCATCATGCCTAAATGTGCGTTTTTAAAAACTTCTAAGGTGTGCCCATCACATCTAACTTAAATAGTAGAGCTTTCAATGTTAAAACAAACGAATGACATAAAGAGGGGGAATGTACAGGTTTGAGTCCTAGTGGGGAAAGTATACCATCTTGAAACTAGAGTGTATTCAAAAAGAAACTTCTAAGGTATAAATATTATTCTCATCTTTATCCCAAATACTTATTATTAGAGATAAGATGGGATGAGAATATGAAAAAACTCATCCCATTTTCATTCTCAAATATGAGGGTTTTTTTCATCTTACTATTAAGTTATATCTTACTTCAATAATATATTGTTATGATACCACTATCTGTGTTCTATCATTTACCATGCCTTTCTTATAAACATAATTAAAAATAAATAAATAAGGGAAACAAATTTAAGAACAAAAATTTATTAAGTAAAATAAATCCAAATTACATACAAACATTTATTTAAATATATTTTATATTCTTTATAACAATCCAAGCATAAAAAGTATTTGTTCTTGAAAGTTTTTCTTTCTTCACTACTTTTCTAAAACTAAAACTTATATTCATTTCTATTATTATTATTTTTATAAGAAAACATCTTATTTTAGGTTGCTATATTAAAATTAACAAGTATCTAAATTACCTAAATGAAAGATTGATTTTATAGCAATCCTCAGAGTTTCTTTCTTTAATTTGGTAATGATGATATAAAGGAGTAGGGTTAAAGGGCATTTGGAAAGAGAAGGAAGTTATTGGCTTTTTTAATAGTACAAAATTGTGGCTTTAAATATTACAAAACTAAAAAATAACAAAAAATTAATTAAAGAAGACTAAATTGAATTACAGCCATAGTTGAAGGTTAAATTAATGCCCGAGTCATAGATGAGAAGTAAAATAACAAAAAAAAGTAATTAAGACACTAAAGTTGACACCTGAGTCAGAGTTTAAAAGGTAAAAAAATGTATTTAACTTGAACAACTTTGGATATATTAAGTAGAAAACTCTCATAAAATCGTTGACCAATGTTTTAACTACCATGTCGCAATTCATTTTAGTGGAACTCCAAACATGTCTTGAACTTGAAATTCATAAGAAAATTATTAATGAATTATTTTTTCTTTTAGAAACAATTCCGAAAATTCTATTATTTTTCCGCAAATTCTTAAATGTTGACCATGGAAACATAAATCATTATCATTAAGAATATAAAAATAGAAAATATTAAAACAATCATTATTGTTAATTTTGAAAATATATTTATATTAATTTATTCAAAGAGCTCAAACTTCTTCCAACATGTGATATATAAATAGCGTTTTAAAATATGTTTGTTTCCTTCTATATTTTTCATAAAGAAAAGGAGAATGGGTTTTGTAAAGGAATGTGTGATATAACTTCTATACACTTAATAATTATATAATTATTAAAATATTTATTTTAATAAGAAAAATTGATACAAATAATTATTTTTTTCTCGTTGACATTTATGAAGACTTCGTTTCCTCATTAGAATTGAAGAAAATTCCTTGAAATTAAACCAATACATTTTTTTTTTTTGAAGAATATTGAAAGTTTATGACCATCATCATTAATCATATATTTTATAATTATTTATAATTTGTCATCATCATTATTATAATTTCTTTTCTTTTTTTCTGGTAACATCACTCCAAATAGAATATCAAGAACACATTAGTGTGCGATTGATTTGTTGAAAAAGAAAAATAAAACAATAATTACATTGTATACCAAGATCTTCTTTTCTTATATTCAAACTGTAAGTCAACAAACTCAAAATTCATAAACAATATACTGATTAATCAAAACTGAACACTTATGTGACTAAGCAATCAAGAAAGTAATAAAAGAAATCGCATCACATAGTTATATAGAAATTAGAATTTAGAGCGAGGAGTAAGAAAATAAATCGAATATACCAATTATTATAATTATGATTTACAAAATTATGAAATTTTGCGTCTTTGAATTGATAAATCCTAATGGTTCTTGTCTAGAATTAAAGTTGAAAGTGACACATAGGAATATCATATATTTGTAACACCTCATATTTGGTTGTCTAGGAATTTTTTTTTTTTTTCCTTGTAAATCTAATCCATATTATTGTTATTTTGTTTTATTTTATTTTGTGTAAGCTTAAAGCTAGTCATTACATAACACAACAAGCCAAAGCCTTTTAATGGTTGAATTTTTTATTAGGGATACAATTTTTAAAATGGCATTGGGAATTGTGAAGATGCTTTCTGAAACTTGTTCAATCCCCCATCCCAAGTTACCAACTTTAGGAACCAAGGTGATAAAACAATTATGATTTTGAGAAAAATAAAAATAAAATTCTTTGGAAACCCCATCAATTTTTCTTAACGACTTCCCCAATTTGAAATGTTGAAGAATGCCACATGACACGAAATGATGGTAGCTTTTAAAGAAGTGCACATTGTAGAACTAGTTATGATGATGGCTGGGGCTGCTAATTATAGCACCACCCCCACCCCATTTATTGTGATTGGTTTGTACCGAAAAGATGGCTTCAAAATGTTAAAAAACAATTGAAATTCAATCATACCCATTACACATGGACTTTTTAATCATTTTCTCACATCTCTATCCCTCTTTTATACAAATTATTTAAAAGATAAATAATTTTATTGATTCAAACTAACGATATATTCGATATAAATATATAATCAAATTTATTAAAAACTTTAAAGATAAAATAACGTTCAATTCAATATAATCTGTAATCAATTTATTAAAACTTTAAAAGATAAAATAACATTCGAGTTAATAATATAATGAATGTTTCGGAAACTCTACAAATTTAATATAGCTTTATAATGACTAAATTACATATAACTCTAGTTTTATAGCATGTGGCCGTGATTTGATTTATTATCTATGTTCGATCGAATATGTTTTAATTTTACATGCAAAACGTCAGCGTACTAGTGGCGATGCAACAAGAAAGCGGAAAACCAACCATCATTTTCAAAATGAAGCACAACCACGGCTGCAGATTAGTGACAAAACACCGGCCAAACATGCTTTTCTAATGAAATTAGTGATGAATTAAAATTTAGTCATAAAAATAGTTTTCTGTCAAAATTTGAACGATTTTAGATTATTAATACTATTCACGACCAGTGTTTTGGAAAGGTAGAAGATTTTCAGTAACAACATAACATATAAGCGAGAGAAAAGTTCGTACATTTTCTAGTGCCAATATTTTGTAACAAATACAAAAGATTTACCATAAAAATTTTATCCCTAAATATGAATTTTTTTTTTTGCAGCAAAAATAAATTCGTCATGTAACAACCCAAAATCCTATGGGTCATTTATATATATATATATATATATATATATTTTTAAACAATGTCCGTGAACAATGGCCCAAGCGATTGGCATAGTGCCCAGCGTGCGAGTCTATTACGCATAGTCTTTGCAGCGTGGATACAGCCGGCGTCTGCGCTTCGATGTAACGCAGCCCCGGCCGGCCGGCCTAGTGACGCAGCTTGATCATCCTTGTGCGCGACAAGAGATTTGTTGCAACAAACCTTCTTAAGTGCTTTGCATTGCGATGAAAATTCTCATCGCCCAGCGAAGGATTGGTCCCTTATCGTGATATCGTTTAGTATGCATGACGAGGCATCACTGCGCGGTAAAAACTTCGATCAGCGACCACGCCGCGGTCTGACCTAGCCCGAAAGGGTGCAGCCATAGCGAGAGCTCTCTGTGCGACCGCGATCGCTAATCTCAGCGACCTGCATGCGACACACTAAACTCTGCCGGCGTGCGGGCGGGAAAATTTATGTTGCTTGCAGCGGCGCCGATCCTGGCCTTACGCGGTATTTTTATCGTGTAGCATGCGTCTGGCCGCCATGCGGGCCACTCCAGCGCCTACGAGACGGATGTCGTGCCTAACGCTGCCTGCCGCTGACAGGAATAGCTTTGTCGCGACCGCAGTATACCGAAGCCACATCGTAGCGAGACTTTCTGTCCGAACCGAGGCACCACAATGAGTAGTAGCCCATTACGGCCTCCTGGCTCGGCTCCTTTCTTTCCTTTTTATTGGGTTGACCTCACAAGTCAAGCACGTAAGTGCCATTTTGTATTATTACAAAGTACCTTGGAACACATAAAACTGCCAAATGGATTTATTAATACAAAAGAGTTTAATTACAACTCTTTGTTCTTTACCTGATACAAAGCGGGTTTTTCTACCCTGCATTTTATAATACAAAGTGAGGCCTAATTTGGCCTTTTCTTACATCGTGGAGTCGCCGGATCATTAGATACGAGGTGCGCCCAGTCACATGAAATTGTTATTCCTTGTGAGGTGAAGCGTCTTTGCGTAGTTGAATTTATTTGCATGGGTTGCTCCGCACCTAAGTACTCATGCAATGGCAGAGCAAAACTATTCGAAATCAAATCGTATATTAACTAGCGGATGTCTCACGTCTTAAGATCCGTGGCATAGTCGCCGTAGAACTCTCACACATGCAATTTATCATTGTATGATATATCGTTTTCAAGCAAAGATGTTTGTTTGTTTGTGGACAACCACTGCGATATATGTTTGTGGACTATACTGCGATAATGGTGTGTGGACAACCTCTGATATATTATAATGGACGTGCATAGATAAATAATGAACTGAGTGACTCTCGAAATTATGTCATGCACTTACACCCTCTTTGTTCTATAGTGTCCCGAGTGCGAGATGAAATGCGACATCTTAGTTTAAATGCCAGATTCGTGTTAATATATCGTGCGTGCGTATACTAACATGGTGCTGAATTAGCATGTTATTCATTTTTTAGCAATAACATCAAAAAGCGATACTTGTGCCAATCAACAGTAGGGAAAGTCGTCTCGGCCCATACGAAACATTACAGATCGGGATTGTTCGAAAGCAGGTCTAAAGCCAATTCACTCGGTTCAATCTTTGGGCCGAAAATTTGGTGTCTAGGGCTGAACACTATGACCATTCGTATGGTTGTTGCGAAGATAAATAAAGTAGGAGAAAGCCTGCACTCTTGGAATTTGTCAAAACTCACTTAGGTCTCAATGCAAGCTACAGTACACCCAAGATGAAACTCCCTCTTTCAACATAGCCACTTTGTCCGTCGTCATAAGAAATTTAGAGAAAGTAGAACTACCAACTCTGCGACTCTCTGCTTTCTTTTCTTTCTTTATCCTCTCTCGCGTTTGGTCAAGAGATAGGCCAAGTGGAGGAGCACTTCTCTTGCCATGTCGACCTATCGGTGGTTGGCTTGGATTCTCCTGTCGTTTATCCAAATTTCCGGATTTCTCTCCCGATGGCGTGGTCTGCATGTCTTCTATGGCCCCACTTGAGTTCGTTGTTGACTCATCTCACATGGCTTGTGTAAGTATGAGTTACTCACACATGCAGTGTCCCAGCTTCCCATTCTGCTCCGAAAGGCGTGAAATTTGTTTGTCTGGAGATTCTACGGTCGGCGTGGTAGCTAGATTTCGCGAGACGATTTCAACGATGAAGTCCGTTTTAACCAAAAATTACCGTCTTCCTCTTCCTCGGAAAATTTGGATTTTAGGGGTTTTATACTTGTCGCAAAGTTATAACTTTTATCAATATTTCTAACGAAATATTTTTTTATTGGTGAATGAATTATTCCCTCTAAGTGGAGTAATTTTATTTAATAATAGTGCTATTAAATTGTTATGAAACATAAAGATATATATTATTTAGAAAATTAATATTTGTAGTGCGATAGGTATTTATATTATCTTTTTATGAAATAATAAAAATAGTGAATAAACAAATTATATCCTATAAAAAAATTATTTTAAATTCAATAATTTTTATATAATATTATTAAATTGGTAGAAGTATTGAATTTATGTAATATGGCTGTATTAACATAATATAATGTGATCTCACTTATCATATTATTTTCATTAAAAACTAATATTTTAATAACATTATAGAAACTAAAAAAAAAAAAAACATTATCTGATAAATTAAAATGCATTATTTTAACTGAATTAGAATGATTCATTTCAAAAGCAAATTCGACAATTAACATCTTTGTAATAACTTATGATGATAATATGAAATATCACACAACTAGTTAACAACTGTGTATAAATAATATATAAATTAATAGTTTTAAAATAAATAAAAAATAATATCAAAAATTTTTAAATTAAAATTAAATGGACAAAAATCAAAATTATTGAAAAAACAATCTATACCTATATAATTGTTTGTTATTTAACATTATTCTTTCAGTAAAAAACAACATTATTCTTTTATATATATTGTTTTTATTTGGAATACCTAATCATTAATTAATATACATAATGTAGTTTAATTTAGATTGAATGCAATTATTTAATATACAAAAATAGTTTATCTTATTGGAACTAAATATGAATGATATCTTGACAGTTTTTGATTTAAAAAATATATATTTTAAATCTTCACCTTTAGGTTAATTAATTAAGATTATCAATTTTAAATGATCATCATTAATAAAAAAAATAAAATTATTTTATCAATTTTAATGGTTACTTTCAAACAAATAGATAAATTAATAGTTTTTAAATAAATAAAAAAAATAATATTATTAAAATATTTTTAAATCAAAATTAAATTAAAAACATCAAATGACTTTCAAAAAATCCATATATATATTTTTCTTGTCATTTTAGTATTATATTTTATAAATATATTTTTTTCTATTTGTACTAATTACTAATCTATATAAAGTAGTTTTATTTCAAGTTGAATTAATTATTTAATATTAAAAAAATAGTTATTATACTCTTACTAAATATCAATGATGTATTCACATATTTAAAATTTTAAAATTAACTTTTTTAATTTTTACCTTGACGTTAAAGATAAAGATTCTTCATTTTAAATGATCATCATCAGTAAAAAAAATTAAGGCGACATCAATTAAAACATTAAAGTTTTTTAAATTTATAATTTTACCATTTAAGATATGTTTTATTTTGGATTCAAAAACTAATTTTTTAATAACATTATCTAATAGATTAAAAGTATAATTTAACTAATTAGGAATGACTAATTATAATAGTATGAAGTATCGCAATATGATTAACATTTTTTAATGTATAAATCATATAATTTATTAAAAAATAATGTTGACTTTCAAAATATAAAATCTAGATTAAAAAAGAGTTTTTAAAATTAAAATTAAATGAAAATCAAAATGATTGCAAATCATATATATATATACCATATATATATATATATATATATATATATATATATATATATATATATATATATATGAGTATCTGAATATGATTAACATTTTAAATGTACCAAATCATATAATTTATTAAAAAAATAATGTTGACTTTCAAATATAAATATAGTTTAAAGAGTTTTAAATTAAAATTAAATAAGGAAATCAAAATGATTGCAAAGAAATTATATATATATATATATATATATATATATATATATATATCCTACTATATATATATAAAATAACGTAGTGGAACTAATATCAATGATGTCTGGAAATTTTCAATTTATTTTTAATCTTTACCTTCACATTAAAGTAAGATCTCAGATTTTAATTAGTCACCATTATTAAAAATATTACATTTTTTATCACTTCCAACATTAAATTTTTCAATATTTCCACACTTTACACCATTTAAAATAGTCATATTATTTTCATTCAAAAACTAATTTTTAATAATATTATCCAATCTCCTTTAAAAAAACATTATCTAATAGTTTAAAAAAAAAATACATTATCTAATAAATTAAGTATAATTTAACCAATTAAAATTATTAATGTGTAAATAATATGATTATTAAAAAAAATTACTGGTGACTTTTAGATAAATTAATTGTTTTAAATAAATAAATAAATATATATATATATATATATATATATATATATATATATATATATATATATATATATATATATATATATATATATATAATATTTTAAATCCAATAAACATAAAAAATCAAAATAAATTGTACATATATTTTTACTTAAAATTATTTTTATAAATAAATTGCTTTTAATTTAATGCGCTAATTATTAATTTATATAAAGAAATTTATTTTAGGTTAAATTAATTATTTGATATCAAAAAATAGATTTATCATATTGGAATTAGATATTAATGATGTCTTGCATTTTTTAATTTAAAAAAAAAAAACTTTTGATCTTTACCTTACTTTAAGTTAAGATTCAAAATTTTAAATGATCATCATCAGTAAAAAATAAAAATGATTTAACGTCTTTCATGCTTAAATAATATAATTTATTATAATAAAAATTAGTGAGCTTTCAAACTAATAGATAAATTAATAGTTTTTAAATAAAAATAATAATATTAAGATATTTTTTTTTAATCCCAAAAAATGAAAAAATCATCTCAATTCTCTGAGGAAGTCATTTTTTAATGTCTTACAAACAACTCTCCTTTAGTAAAGAGGAAAAAGGAAAGGGAAAGTAATTTCAAGTAAAGATCATTATGAGAATTGTAATTAATTTATTATTTTGTTTTATTTTTATCTTTTATTTTGTGTTTCACTTTTTATTCTTGGAGAATATATTAAAAGCTTTGATATCTCTTATTGTAGAAATTATGGTAATGATCAAGATGAATATTTTTGAAAAAATTATGTACAAGACAAGTTAGAGACCTTAGTTATGAACAGTTAGATACCGGTTCATCAAGCCAGCTTGCATGGAGCATTGTTTTTATTGATTTTGGAGCTGAGCCCTGCTTTAGTTCGGGCAGCCAAGCCTGCATGTCAGTCTGAGCATGGGTTGGATCCAGTTTTAGGCCATATTATGGGTTTCTTGAAACCACCTTGGAGTCCTTGGGCCTTGGTGGATAGGAAAAATAAATGTGGCCCGTATGGGCCTTGGAATGAAGGAGTGTTTATGGAAATTTGGGAGATCCGGCCCGAATCGAGGAGTTCCGAGGACTAAAAGGTGCACAAAATGGAGTGAGTTTAGGAAAGGAAAGAAGAACAAAACATGTTAAGGAAAAGAAAAAAAAAGAAGGAAAAGAAGAGAGGATAAAGAAAGAAAAAGAAAAAGAGATTCTCTAGATCCGGGTGAGTGTGGTCTCTCTCATTTTGAAGAAGATTTCCTATAGATTTGAAGGAGTGGATACGTAGTTTTGGAAGTAGAAAAGAAAGAAGGAAAATATGGGGGGATAGTCGTGAATCTGGTGCAGAAAGTTATATCTTCCTCCCCGTTTTCTTTTGCGCTTGTCTTTGCCTTTGATGTTTGCAGCCTCCTTTTAGGGTACTAGGCATTGTTCGAGTCAGTTCTCAGTCATTCGGAGTCATAATTGTACTCCGTTTGTTTTGTTAGATTTCTGACTCTATGATGAAAATTCTGAAAAATTTTGAGAACTGCTCTTAATCGGATGAACCAATTGGGAAACCGGATCAACCGATTTATTAAGTTCTGTTTTCCGGAACAGTAGTTAGGGCACTAGGCATTGTTTATGTCATTTCTCAATCATTCAGAGTCGGAATTGTACCCTGTTTATTTTTTTTGGATTCCTGACTCTATGAGGAAAATTTTGACAAATTTTGAGAATTGCTCTTAACCGGATGGACCGGTTGGGAAACCAGATCATCCGGTTCATTAAGTTCTATTTTCCGGAATAGCAGTTAGGGTACTAGGCATCTTTTGTGTCATTTCTCAGTCATTTAGAGTCAAAATTATACTCCGTTTGTTTTGTTGGATTCTTGACTCTGTGAGAAAATTTTTGACAAATTTTGAGAATTGTTCTCAACCGGTTGTACCGGTTGAGAAACCGAATCAGCAGGTTCATTAAGTTCTATTTTCCGGAACATCAGTTAGGGTACTAGGCATCGTTTGTGTCAGTTCTTAGTCATTCGGAGTCGGAAGTGTACTCTATTATTTGCTGATTCTAACTCTGTGAAGATTCTGAAAAAATTTTAGAACTACTCTCGATCGAATAAGACAGTTAAATCGGATCAAGCAGGTTCATTAAGTTCTATTTTTGGAGACAGCAGTTAAGGCCATAGCATCTTTTGTGTCGATTCTCACTTGTTCCGAGATCCCGAAGCCTTACCTTTGTTTGTGGAATTCCTTGCACTATCTGAGAAAGTTTTGAAAAATTTTAGGCGCTCTCAGTGGCTCGACCCGGTTGGGAAACCCGGATCAATAGTTCGGTAGGTTTTATTTTCTGGAACAACAATTAGGGCACTTTGCCTTGTTTGGATCGGTTCTCACTCATCCGGAGTTGGAATCGTACACCGTTGATTTTCTTAGGTTCGTTACTCTGTGAGGAATGTTCTAAAAAAAATCGAGATTTGTTCTTAAACGGCTCAGCCGGTTGGGGAACTAGATCAACCAATCCATTAGGTTTTTTTCCAGGGATAGTAGTTAGGGCATCTTGGCTTGTTTCAGTCAGTTCTCACTCATCCGTGCTCATAATCATGCATCATTTGTTTTTTTAGATTCCTTATTCATTAAAGAATATTTTTGTGAAATTTGAATTTTCATCGTTTGGTGGTTGAAGCAGGTTAAAGTAGTTGTCGCGGAGACGACTTATTGGCATCCCCCCTATTTTAGCAGTTTTCAAGCCTGAATCCCTTGAGGCTCATGCCCGTTTTCACTAATGAATTTGTGGGTCATATTTGGGTCATTGACCTAACTTGAATTAAAGAGGACCGCTCTGCCCGATTAGGACACTTGTGGTTAGGTTGATTTGATTGTGAGTGGTGGTGTGGTTAGTAAATTGTCATTTGAAGAGTGTGGAAAAAACAAACATATGAATCCTCATTTTCATTCACTTCCATTTTGAACACGAGCTTTGGTTACTTGATCATGGATGCATGCTGTGTGTTTGTGTTTTAACTAACCATATCTGCAGCGCATGCCTAGGGACCACAGGTACGTGCTTAGGCTTTGGTATTTGCATTTATATGCGTACACAGTGTTTGGACTTTGATGTTTGTGGTACATTTGGGCTTGTTGATTGACCTCTTATGCAGTGCTTGGCTAAGGACCACAGGTACGCACCCATTGTTTTGTTTGGTCGAGTGTTTAGCCATGTTAACGAATCTTTAAGTGGAGTTGGTGTGATTCAAGTCATGCATTTGCTTGGTGGTCGATTAATCTTTGACCAATATGATCCCACATACCTAATTCACTAGTAGAGGCCCAGAGTTAGGAGCCCTGGGGGTGCTACACTCTTGTGAGTGCCTTCCCGATGGTAACTTTGATCCGGACCCAGAATCTAGTTTTTGCAGACCGCTTTTTCCATACTGGAGTCATTGAGATTTTTTTGTTCTTACTTGTTTTTCCCCTTTATAAAATAAAAATAAAAGTAAGAGACGACTCCAGAGCAAAACCGCTCCTCACTAAGGATGGACTTTCCAAAGCTCGAAAATCAATCCAATTTTCACAATAATAAGTAGTCGCATGACCGTGGATGGTAAGTCCTAAATTAGTGACTCGCTAGGGATCGAACCAAAAAATCCCTGGTTTCATAAGAGGGTTAAGTTTGAACTTACCTGGTTGGTATTTGGCATACACTTGGAGAAATCATGCATCATTAGAAGATCAAAGACTTCCTTTTTTTTTTTTTTTTTTTTCACAAAAGATCAAAGACTTCCTTAGATATAGTTGTTTTATGATAAAAGCAGTGTAATAATAATATTTGTTATTTGTATGGTTTTAATATGCGCATATTCTGTTATTTACAGTACTTCTTTGCATTATGATTAATATTTTATTTTGATTTTTTAATGTTTTAGAATAACATTTTTCCATTATATTTATTGAATTAGGTTCAATTAGTAAAAGAATATATATATATATATATATATATATATATATATATCGATAGAAATTCTAAATACATATTCCATTATGAATTGACAAAAAGTGATGCATTTAGAGACGAGAAATTAATTTGTTAGTAAAAGATTTTCCAATATTAATAATTTATAAACCTAAGCCCTAAATCCTAAATCAATGGTTATTTGCAAAGACAAAAAATTATTATTATTGCTGATGGAATGGTTTGTTAGGAAAAACCTTCACTGAATTTTATTTCATCACCGAAACCTTTGGGTGGTAAAATTTGGATTTCCGTTGGTATACTTTTAATGATGGGTCTAGGGTGACGAACAAGATACAAAATAATTTTCGCAAGGAAATGTTTTTGCATACGAATTTAAACTTTTAATGACAACTTATTTTATCACTAAAATGCAATTTTCTTATAGTAAAATCATAAAAAAAAAAAAACAAACAAATTAAAAACCTAATTATGTGTGAAATAAGTCATTTATTAAGAAAGAAAATTGTGAAAAATATGTTAGACTAGATTTAGGCCAAAATGATTAAAAAAATCACTACTCCGAACTATTGGAAAAGATGCTAGAAGAGAGGACAGATCCTCCTCTCTTACAATTTATTATAATCAAATTCAATAAATTGTGTTAGGCCTAACGCTCTTTGAGAGTTACCCCTCACCTACAATGAAAAACTTGAAGGCTTTACTTTCATCTGGGTTCATCTATATCTATGGAGAATTCCGTTTTGGTAGCTCTCTTGATGAAACCATTTTAATAAATGATGGAAATTAGAAATGGTTGAGAAAAATGTAAAAAAGTGGGAAGCATTGATATGCATGTGGTGGATATAGTTGAGGTCATGTTATGAGAAGGGACTCACTACTTGTCCCTACATTGGTTTCCTTACTTTGCGCTCTTCCTTCTGACCACAAGCATGCAAACAAAAGGTAAGTTACAAGAAAGGGATTTTAGATTCTGTTGGTCTGATCTCATGTAGTTCAATTTTCAAACAGAACCCCCTTTTAGTTGATTGACTGAAATATTTTGATGCTTTGTCACGTCACTTGGATCGGATAAAGAAAAAGTTTTGATCTTTATATAAATCTACGAGTTCTTTATAGATTAATAGATGTGTTTAAAAGTCGTAAGGGTTTGTTGAGTTCGAAATGAATGATATCTACCAAAAATGGCATTATTAAAAATGATCGCTAAATATAAATGAAATCAAGTTCCATTTTCAAAGGGATGATTGAGTAGGGTTATTTGAGTAACTTCAATGTCAAACTACTTACCCATTGGCTGCCACCTTTCTGCTTGAACACGACCGTTGAGATGTTATGGTCAGTCCTTTCCCGCTATTCTCCAAAACCGTTGCTTCAAGATATGGGCAATACAACTCAAAGATGAAAAAAAATTGAAAAATGCCTCAAGCTCTAACCACCAGTAGGTAAGCCAATCTCCTAACTCTACACATTTCCACACAGTTCCTTCCGCAGACTGTCTTTCTCAAATACCTAACACACCCATCCATGCTTACTCAATAGCCCCTGCAATTCATCTCTGCGAGAGAAGGCCTGTTTCTTGAAAATTTGAAGCATGGAACTTCTACCCAAAAACACCATGAACCAAAGTTGCACGCTTGGGAAGATGAGATTTGTCATCTCTGCATTTTTCTTTTTTATGATGTTTTCTCAGACAGGTGAAACTTTTAGATGGTTCTCAGAGTTCAATTTGTTGTTTTTTTGCTCTGTGTTGAATTTCCTGTTCTTGATTTATGTATGCAGCTGCTTGTATGGATCCGAATGGGAACATTACTATCAAATGGGATATCATGTCTTGGACCCCAGATGGCTATGTGGTGAGTAGAATTTCATATATGATTCTCTATAACGGAATCTTAGAATTATGTTGATAACTATGAGGGCTAGTTCAGTTAGTCTAAGACTTTGGGGTTTGACCCAATGGTCACTAGTTCCAGTTCCTTTAGGGTTAGTGAATCATTGGATCGCTTTTGCATTTTGTGAAGCGAGGCTCGTAGGATTAGTCGAGTGCGGATAAGATGTTTGGGCATTAAGTAGTTATCGAAAACAAAACAAAAATAAATTAAAAAAATCTTAGAGTGTACTGATGGGAAAAATGTTGCAGGCGGTGGTGACAATGCACAATTTCCAGATGTACCGGCATATCATAAGCCCGGGTTGGACATTAGGATGGACGTGGGCTAAGAAAGAAGTGTTATGGTCCATGGTGGGAGCTCAAACAGCAGAACTCAAGGAGACTGCTCTGGGTTCCAAAGGAACATACCTCATTGCTGTAAGAAAACTCCCTGATGGTGGACTTGCTCCTGGGGTTCCTCCCCCACAACCAACAGTTCTCAAATTGCTGCAAAGGGAGTGGTGTCCTCATGGGGCCAGATCCTGCTTCTGTCTCTCTGCCTTCCAACTTAGTGTGGGCCTCCCTTTGGTACTTCAACAAGACTGTGAAGCTCCCCAAGAACTTCACTTTGTTAGGACCTGGTCCTGGCTACACCTGTGGCCCTGCCAAGATCGTGCCCCCTACCAATTTCCTCACGCCCGACCGACGCCGCAAAACACAGGCACTCAGTGAGTTCTGTTCGGTTATCTCATGACATTCAACTGTTTCAGTCTCTTATGGAATCATCTTAGGCTAAAGAATTTCAGGACCCTGCTAACATTCTTCTTTATGTCCATCTTTGTGATGTATTCAGTGACATGGAGATGTAACCTGCATATTCACAGTTTCTCGCCCGGAAGAATCCGAGTTGCTGTGTCTCCTTCTCTTCTTTCTACAATGAAACAATCACTCCTTGCCCAACTTGTGCTTGTGGCTGCCAAAACAAAAACAATTGTGTCAAGTAAGTTACCATGTTCACCACCTGCATTTCATGTATCCCCTGTTTTTCTGTGTGCAACTAAACCTATTAATGGTGATGCAGGAGCAATTCAAAACTTTTGAGTATGGTGGGAATAAATACTCCAAGAAAAGATAACGCACCCCTGCTGCAATGCACGCACCATATGTGCCCGGTTCGGGTTCACTGGCATGCCAAGCTCAACTATAAGGACTACTGGCGTGTGAAGGTCTCCATAACCAACTTCAACTACAGGTTGAACTACACAATGTGGACCCTTGTTGTTCAGCATCCAAACCTCAACAATGTTACTCAAGTTTTTAGCTTTGATTACAAGCCTCTGGTCCCCTATGAATCCATAAGTGAGTATCAGAAGACTTCAATTTCATTCTCAGGCAGGGGAAGGGGAGGGTCTATAGGTATTGGTCTGATGTGAATGTGATTTTTGTCTGCAGATGACACAGGAATGTTCTATGGCACGAAATTCTATAATGATCTGCTCATGGGCTGAGCCATTTGTGTCTTCAGTCAGAGGTGCTTCTTCAGAAGGATAAGAACACTTTCACCTTCAAGCAGGATGGGCATTTCCTCGGAAAGTCTACTTTAATGGTGATGAATGCATGCTGCCCCCAACTGATACATATCCATTTCTGCCTAACTCCGCTCATCAAAACCTACTTTCTTTCTCCACCTTCATTTCCTCAATGATTTTCCTATTGGTCACTGTATTGTAGAATGTCTTGATAGTTTCAGAGTTTGCAATGCTGAAACAGTGATACAAGTTTTCAAGACATTGGAGACTACCACATGGAACACTGGTAAAAGAGTCTCAAAAATTCTTTTAAAGTACAATAATGCTAAGGTATACATGAACTAGGGAGAAGGGTGAGACTAGATATGAAAAGAAATATCAGTGAATTTTGAAAGAGCCCGTAATTAAATACTTCCTGCATCACTGTACTCTTCCATTATTTTAATAACATGCAGAGTGCATTTCTCTTAATAATAGCTATTAGTTATGTTGAAGAAATGATAACTCATACAGATATTAGGAAATAGTAGTCATTGGAAACAATCAGTACGAAGACAGTAATTAGCTTTAATTTTCCAGCTTAATGGTTCTTGTTTTTTATTTCAAATGAGTAACACTGGATGTGGAAACCTTCTGGCTTACAAAATAGTACATTAGTAAGTATGCAATACAACAGCTTGGGTAACAAAATTGGCACAGGACTTGGCCCTCACACATACACCCAAAGAAAGAAAGGAAACTACCAGTTTTGCTTTGCTAAATGATCATGCACATAGATGAAAGATGGAAGTCACTGGCTAAAGGTTGACAAGAGAACTTGGCCTAATTCACGGGTTGAACTGATTTGGATGGAAACTTGGGGGCTAACACGTGTTACTGTATGCCACTGGTAGAAATTTAAACATGTGCATTCAACAATAGCAAGGCTGACAAGAGAACCATCATTAGAGTAAGTAGGGAGGTACTTGTCCTTGAGGTGGTATTTGGCAACCATGGATAGGAATCTGGAGGTGGCATGACACAATTATCTCCATTGAAATAGATTCTTGACCCAGCCCTTCGAAAGTAAAGTTGGTTATCCTTCTGAAAGAGTAGCTCTGATTATACATTTCCAAGAGGAGCCAGCTTGCATGAAACAAGATCGTTGTAATACTTTAACCCCCAGAGCATGGCAGTGTCATCTGTTGGGAAAAAATGAAATTGTTATGCCCACATTCAATGGTTGATTTTGTCATAACCCAAAAGGTAAGCATGTATTTCATTATCCCTAGCAATGATAAGCACGCCAGTTTTAACTTCACAGTTCCTATATCCAGAAGAATAACAACTGAGAATTCAGAACCACAAATCAATGAACCCCATCACCATTATTCCCTGTTTTTGTCCATCACATATAATGCAAAGAATATAGGAACAAACAAAAGCAGCACAACTGAAGGCTCAAAACTTACTTATAGATGCATAAGGAGTTAATGGCTTGTAGTTAAAGCTGAAAATCTGGGTCACATTATCAAAGGTTGAGGTGCTGAACCACCAAGGATTCCACTGTGTATGTTCATCCTGTAATTGGGTTTGTAATTGTGACTTTCACCCGCCAGTACTCCTTGTAGCTGAGCTTAACATGCCAATGGACTCGAATGGGACACATATGTTTCGTACACTGGACAAGAGGAGTATAGCTATTCTTCCCAGAACCTGTGACAACTGAAGCCAAATGTGGCGTGTCTTCACTGTAACATTAAATAAAAGGGAATAAAGAGAATATTCAGCTCCGAACTCAGGAGGAGGCTTAAACAAAAAGAACCATTGATTTGGCTAAGTGAACTTACTCTACACAGCTCCCTGGCAGAGTATTGTTGTTCTGGCACCCACAGGTACATGTTGGGCAGGGCACAATTGTTTCATTGTAGAAAGATGAGAGTGAGACACAGCATGTCGGGGTTCTCTGAGACAGGAACTGTGAATACGTGCATGTCACATTCCATATGCTGTCATGGAAAGAGAAGTAAATTTAGAATCAACCACACACTTAATAGTTCAAATTAATTAAGGGAGAAAAAAGTTGCCACCAAGAATTTCTTCCTTGTGAAATATAAGAGTAAACAAAAATCAATCAATTTCAGTATATAATATAACTAACAAGGAGTAGGTTAAAAAGAAAGAAAGCATAGGCATTAAATGATTAAGACCCTACTTTATGTGCAAATAACAGCATTATTAATTCCAATTCAGTTCACCATCTGTGTATGAATATTTAACCATCACTTCATAAATTTTAGATTAATCTACATTGCCATAAATTTGAGAAATCATGGTACTATCTAGGTCACTGAAGTTGAATGAAGTGCATAAACATATCCAAAATACTCTCTAATGTTCACCAAGAAACTTACTCAAAGCTTGAGTGACTCTTCTTCCATCTTGTGTAACAGATCTACTAGATTTAACAACCTTCGCAGGCCACAAGTATAGCCAGGCCCAGAGTGCTTTCAAGGTGAAATTCTTCGAGCGAACTGTTTTTGGAGGTACCAGCTGAACCTACACTAACCTGGAATGAGCTTGCTGCATTAGCAGGATCCTGCACCCATGAACTGAGTACACCTCCTTTGCAGCAATTCGCAATCTGCTGATTGTAGGGAGTTCCTGGCAATAGATCTACAATAGTAGGATCTTTTTTGCAACAATGTGGAACACTTCCCTTATATCTAGAACAATCCCCTTGCTCTGTAGCTTGACCTCCCATCATGCTCCATATCACCTCCTTTTTTGCCCATGTCCACTGCAGTGACCACCCTGGTGATTGAATGTGACGATATTGCTGGAAGTTGTACATGGTGACAACAGCCTATCCAGTACAAGAAAAGTTTATCACATAACTACAAAATGCACTAAAGAAAGGTATCATGACATTCAATTGAAAGTTCCTGGTAAACCAAATTTCAACTTAAAAAAGCAATGATGCCCATCTTGCAAAAGCTGGTTTCTTATATGTTCGCAAGATTCATGCCATTAAATCAACCGGAACCATATCCACATGTAGCTAAAGGGAAATCTAGGACTGTCTGAATCCAAATTAACTTATAAACCGAGGCAATTTTAAGCATGAAATTGGAACTAAAAAATCCTACCAATTGGTAGAGAACATTGATAGACACTTTGGATATGAACACTAATAATAACATCACTTTTTTTTTTTTTTTTGAGCGAAATAACATCTCTTTTTTTTTAGCGAAATAACATCACTTTTTAAGGCTACAAAAGTGTGACAAAATCCTTGTTCCAAAATCAATGCCAAAGGAACCCTATGGAACGTAATCAAAATGAAATTCAGAAAAAAACAAACAGATAATAAAGATTCTGAACACGTCAAGAACCTGATCTGGAACAGATATTAGAACAATAATATATTCTCTGCTGGGATATGGATATGATCAGCTAAAGCAAATGTTATGTGGGATGATAAAACATAAACTCATACTCTGGCGTGAACAACAAGTTCACTACTATCAAGAGAGAGAGTCAAACCCTGTGCTATTAGTTAGAAAGTGTGCAATGAATAAGTACTTACAACATAGCCATCTGGAGTCCAGCTCATAATATCCCATTTGATTGTGATATTTCCATTTGGATCCAGTGCATCATAGGCTTCTGAAAAGAGAACCCCAAAAAATAAAACTAAATCTTCAACCCATTTTCTGAGAAATGTATATTTCATTGACATGCAATAGAGACATTAGAAATCATCAATAGGCTTTTCTGAGGAATAAATATTTCACTGGAAAACGATTTTTATATGTAGCCCGTGATGTTAAGGGTTAAAGGAAGTCCATATACAAAGCACATGCAAAGCTATATAACCTGTATCACTTTATGAAGCAAAACCCAAAACTTTATGATTAGAATTCCTCAGTCCTCTCAAATTTATAATATAAACCTACAGAAATGCATCACCAGTTTATTCTTTCTTTACAAAGGAACATGAAGCACAAAGTTCCAAATTAGCAGAACTTCACTATCTCATCCATGTTTTCAATTACTGTATGAACCAACCCAAATGCTGGTATTTTACAATTATCCAAACCAATAGGCACAAATTGGTGTGCATGTGCTATCAAGCAGTTCAGGAGTGAAAGATGGGAGAAGAGTCTTTCACATTTGAAAGGAACAGATTTGCAACCAAAATTATCTGCCCCTTAACATGATTAAGAGGTATAAGAAATCAATGGACAAAAGAGGAAGGATGAGAAAGATATTTTCTATGTCTGATAATCTGATTACATAACTCTCAAGGCTCCATTTTCCAGATTATCGAGTATTAGGTGGTACATCTCTGTTAGTACCCTAATCAAAATAAAATATCCCTGAAAGTAAAGCTAGCTGCTTATTGGGTAATCATTAATTTGCTTGAAAATGGAGAAAAAGAATGGAACAAGGCACCAAATTATTAGGGTACCACATGCAATAAACCCTTCAAGGCAAAAATAAATTAAATATTTAATCAATTTTGTTTCTGATTTTCCCAAAGATTAAAAAAATTCAAAGCTCAAACATGTAAAATAAGCAATTTTATTTTTATTTTTCCAGTTCTCCATTTCTTCATTTGTAAAGAAATTGCAAGCAGAGAATAATATCGCCAGAAAGTAGAACTTTTCACTCTTAAAGAGTTCATTCTTTTCATAACACATATCTCAGGTAATCAAATACAAGAGTCTAATCTTCAGGTTGTTCGATAAAAACTCTTTTTCATTTTAAAAAAACAGAAGGGAGGCTGAAACAACAACAGCAAAGGATTATTCCATCAACGAAAATAACCCATTTGTAATTTTGCAGGAAAAAACTGTTAAACTCTCAACACCTCTCACCCATCAGTCAATCATGACCCAAAAAAAGCAGCTTTCATGGAAATGAGAAGAATCCACGCTACTAACCAAAACCCATTAAAATGAAGAAAGAAGCAATCAAAAAGGCTCTAAAATTTGGAAACATTAAACAACGAAAAAGGTTAGGAAAAAATGCCCACCTGTGGGAAGTAAACCAGGAGCAAAAGCAGAAACAGGAGCAAAATGGTACCCAGCCACAGAAACTGGAGATGGATCCATGATGGGTGAAACAGAACACCATTTCGTTGCTGCAGACTATTGTAGACGATCTTGTGAGATACTCTATGATCTGCAGAAGACTTGAGGGAGAGCAGAGAGAAGAGAAAAGGGAAGAAAGCTATTTAGGCAGGTTACATTGTGTAGCTGGCTTTTGCTCACGAATTCACATGGCAAGTCCAGTTTGAGAGGTCAATCAACAAGTAGACTTTTGATAGGCCACTCCCAAATCTTAATTTTATTACAAAAATTCTATGTTCTATGGACCCACTGACCCTCTCATCTTCAAATTCTTAACTCTTATTCTGAGCCCCTATTACCCTATATATGTTTTTTTTCTTTGTCAGTTTTTTTCTTTTTTTACCCTTTTTTTTCTCCTTTTATTCCTTCCCTATCATGAGTCATGCCTTCTCACTTTATGCCTAAGTTCATTGAAAAGTGAAGTTTAATACATTATAGGGAAAAATTATCTACTATCAATATGTACAAAAATAATGGGATCAATAATAAGAAATAAGTGTTTCATTTCATGAGTTTGTAGATATTATCATAATTGTTAGGTTATGATAGTATTTAACTAAATTATAATAATTTTTTGTGATTTCTCATTCTTAATTATTAATGTCTAATTATTTTTGTATGGATGAACTGATTTCCATTTTCATTTAGTTGGGTTTAGTATTCAGATTTCCTAAAAAACTCTACTATTATAATATGAACTCCACCAACCCAAACCTTAGACTCCTTGTCCAGACAAAGAGTTTAGCTGTAATAAAAATTTAGTGCGTGATTATATTACCTAAACTGTTGACTTTTCAAAATATTGTTGCTTTCCTTTTTCTAGATGATGTGTTTCAATACATTATTATTTAAAACCAAAATATCATCTCAGCTGCCAGTAAAATTTCTTTGAAATTTGTTCAAAATTATGACAGAAAAAAACAGTTGTTGGGGGTAAAGTAGGGAGGACAAATCAGTTCTGTGCCCTTTTCACATGCAAAGTTTGAGAATTATTAGGTTGGTCAATAATGATACAGAATTTTTCAATATTCTCTTGCTCTTTTCTTTTCTTTTTTTTTCTTTTTTTTTTTCTCTCATAACCCTTTTTTGTGGCTAGTTTTCATCACAATATAAAAATGGGTATTTCTAGAACAGTTCTGGGAGTGAAAGTTAATGAGGAGATATATTTTAATTAAAATGTTTTTATTTTTTGTTAGTTGAAATCTGAAAAATATTAAAGAAGGAAATAAAAAATAAAAAATACAAAAATATAAGTAAAGAAAATTTGAAAAAAAATAAAAAATAGACTTAAACTTAATATTTAAACTTATTTTATTTGTTTCTTTTTATTATATCAAAACTAAAAATTTTAAAAATATATAAAAATTTTAGAAAGTTTAATTATATTTAATTTGATTTTATATTTTTTATCGTGAAACTAAATATGAAAAAAATCATTTTTTTAATTTTTTTTTCTCCCCCTAATATCTTTGGGTTTTAACTGGAATCTCAATGAAATCACTTTTTCCCCCAAAACCAGAGTTCATCAAGTTGATTTAGGCCTTAAAAAGTTAGGGTTAAAATTCAAAGGGAGCGCCATTGAGATGTAGACGCTGGAAGAGAGTGAGATGAGGCGTGCATTCCCAATTCCGGGAGAATTAGAAAAATGTAGTGCTTTATTAAATGATAATAATAAAATAATGGTATGAAGTTCTTCATTGCTGGACAGTGCGAAGACAGCCTATCCAAAGACCAGGTCTAATTTGGCACGTCTCATTCAACAATGCACACCCACACCCACGCTTTCTCCTCCTCCAGGTCTATATTAAAGAAATATGAGATGTTTAATTTACCTTATATCAAATGACTTTTTTTTTAAGTTATAATTACAGTTTAGAGAGCCTTTCAAGCATGTATCAAGTGATAAAAGGATGGGATGGGTTTACGAAAAATCTAAATATTCGAATCCCCAATAGCCTTAAGTCTATGATTTTTAAGATCCTGCATTGCCCGCTGATGGGCTAGGGACCGTTTAGGCTGAGGCACGATTGGTTTGCCTCATAAGGCCCAGGAAAATGACCGCAGACGGGAGAGCTAAAAGGCAGTATGAAACCGAGATTAGAGCTCTTTGAGGAACTTTTCTTGGGCGTCGGTTTGGAGAACGAGTGCGTCGGTCGGGCGTTACTGCTCGTATGGAAACTCTATCCCATAAGGGAAGTTTGTTACGAATAAGGAGGATAGTCCATAAAAGCAATATTATCAACGAATTTTCCAGTTTTCAAATCCCTTACTCCTCGGAGAGATCTTAGATAAGGGAAGGATAATCCCTAATAGGGAAGAATTAGTCGTTGATATGGAAAAACATATGTATCCCTGAAAATAGGAGATTCCTTCCCGAGATATGAGGGAGATTCGGCAAACCATCGTGGATAAATCGGAAAGATCCCCCACAAGGGGAAGGTAAACAATTCCAAGCGTACTTTGTTTTCTTCTCCTTCCAGCACAACTTTTCTTTAAGCTTGTCGTGAAGGGTGGTTGATATCGTAGTCGGATCGCCCTTTTTGCGAGGTTTACGTCGCGCCTCTACGATGCCTAAGAGTCAAATAGTCGAGGTTCACATTATACGATAATGCTTTCGAGGAATTTGACAGTCAAGACCCTACGACTTGACTCGAGAGTTCGTGATCAAAGTCTGACAATTGGCGTCGTATGTGAGGAACAAATAAAAAGTCGTGATGGAACGCGAGGGCTTAGAGCAGCGGAATTATGCAGCGACCCTATTCTGCAGAACTCTTTTGACTCCCCCCTTCATCTAATCTACGAAGCGGTACGCGATGTCGGCGAGCAATCCGATGTATCAAACACACGAAGATCAGATTCCTCCATTGGTGTCGGAGATGGAGAGGAGCCGGGGAGGAAGTAGGCGGGAGCCAGGATGCGAGGATTACGGCTCGCGTTGAATGCTTGCAATGTGAAATAATGGGTCTGAGCCCCGAATAGAAAAAAACCTCGAACTTGGGATGTGCGAGATGATGGGTGCAAATCGTGCGAAACCGCGAACCGTCGTGAGACGGGCCAACGCGACCGATGTCTCGGGATTCGTCGCAGGTCCGGCGAGATGCCGGGACGCAAGGGTCAATGTGCCGCCGCGCGCCGATGATGCCGCGAACGCGTCGATGCCGAGGCAAAACCAACCGCCCGAGCCCTTGAAATCGTCGGTGTGCCAATGACATGATGGCACCGATGCGCCCATGCATCCATAGCCGATGCAAGGTCGACATTCTATCACGACGCTCTGACCTTGGTCCCGGGGCTCGATGACTGTACTCTCTTAGCCCTAGGGCAACACATTCTTAGTTACGAGCAGCCTCGTGGATTTGTCATATCAGCTTTTACCATGTTCGATGGCTCCCTAATGGCCTCGCGTGCATGCTCACTATAATCAAGCAATGACATTAAACACCGGCAACGACCGTCTATTGTGCAAAGTATTCCTAGCTAGTTTGCAAGGGCTTGTGCTAGCCTGGTTCCATAAGCTCCCGTGTAATTCAATAAACTCATTCATTGAGCTTTAGATTGCATTCATCTTTCAGTATCTTTGTTGATGCAGGTAGAGATGAACATTAGCTCTTTGCAAACTATTGTAAAGCAGGAAGAGGAATCCATGAGACTTCACCAGGAGGTTAGGGCAAGTCGTTCAACAGGTAGAGGCTTATAGCATAGACGTAGTCCTTCAAAACTTCAGGAGGAGCTTTCTTCCCCTCACTGCCTTTAGACCCGCCAGCGACAATGGAAGCATTATACAGGTGGGCAGATAGGTATTCAACATTGGAAGATAATATCTGCGCAGCAACACAAACTGTCATGATCACAAGCAAACCGATTTATAGCAACAAATCGGAGGGGAAGAAGCCGTCTGAGTCTAAGGAAGGTCAGAGCAAAAACCAAAAGCGATCTCGTGATCAGTCATAGAAAAAAAGGGAGCCCCTGTAGTTCACCCCCTTGAACATCTCATATGAGAGGTTGCTGCCCCTCATTTGCGACTTGCTAGATTTCAAGTAGCCTGCAGATCAGAGACCCTCTTAGAAACTCATTTTATGCAGTGCGATTATCATAGAGATCACAGGCACGTGACCAACAGGTGCCGAAGCCTAAAGTTCATGGTGGAAAAACTAATCAAAGAAAGGCATCTCAGAAGGTATGACAAGGAAGTTCTGCATGGGGCGAAATCCTAGGCTTGACAATAGACAAAATTACAGCCGGCGCGCGAATCAGTTAGAATCCAGGCCAGGTCGTAAACTATATCTTGAGAGGCAGTGTGATGACCCGGTATCAATCAGCAACAAAAGAAACTCTTGAGCAACCATGATCAAGGCCGGGTGAAATGCTATCCACACGAGAGTCGATCGTGAAGAAACCAATAGATAGATGGCCTCATATCATTTTCCTCTAGTAAGCTTAGAACGGGGTCATTGTACCCCATTGTGATGCTAGTACTCCTTACTATCTTATTAGTGGTTTTAATGTGCATAAGGGATTTTAAGTAATTAACACCAAAGTACCCTAGTTGTTTTTATGACATGTTTAGGGTATAATAAAAAGTAAGAATTGTGTTTCGGAAATTTAAGTGTAGTAATGTTATCAGATTATTAAAGAAGTAAAAAATGGTACCTTTGGTAAATTACCAGTGGAACCCAAATGACATAAAACAAAAGATTATATGTTAAGGTAGAATTTTGATAAGTTGAATTTCAAAATTGATGGGAATTTGAGGACTAAAATGCAGGGCCAATATTAATTCAAAAATTAGTACCAACCTGAAACTTGTCTCTAGAATGGGAGAATTCTTCAATTTGGGGTTGGAGAGCTAGGGCGGAGTGGTTTGGAAAGGCAATTTTGGGTTGATTTCTCTCCATTCTTGGTTCTACTACTTGTTCAAGCAAAGAAGAAGAGAAGCTACTTTGAAGGTGTCAAGAAATCAAGGTTAGGAAACTATCCTAACTTCCTCCTTGTTATGTTGTGTTAGGAAAACCCTAACTCTTCTAAATGTGTTTTTGGGTTGGTTTAAGTTAGGTTTTATGGTTGTTTTGAGTTTGTTTTGTTTTGGTTGGAAATTTTCGATGAAAAATGTCAAAAATGCCTCATTTCCTGACGCCACTTCGCCTAGGCGAAGGAGTGTTCACCTAGGCAAAGGAGTACTCGCCTAGGCGAAGGAGTGCTCACCTAAGCGAAGGAGTGCTCGCCTAGGCGAAGCTCCCCGCCTAAGCGAAGGAGTGCTCACCTAGGCGAACCCAAGACCATATTCTAACCCTTGTCTACTCCTCCTTAGCGAAGGTCTTTTGGCTTAGGTGAATAACCATACGCCTCGTGAGCTTGTTTTTGCCTCTTCTTTTCCTATTTTGCTTTCTATGTTTATAAAGCCTAAACGAATGTTATAAATACTAGTATAAAAATCTCTTAAACACATATAATTGTAGGCTTGCTTAAGACCGGATAGTGATTGAATAGGCACGTCTGTTTAGTGTAGACACTTGTCTGTTTAATTAGCCCCGGCACTCTGTCTGATCTTGGCTTGACACTTTTTTTAAAGTGTGATAGGCCGCGTCGATTAGATAGCGGCACTCCTTGCATAGTGCTCGACCTCTAGTCGTGTTGCAAGCACGTCTGACCGGTCTTACGGCACTTATGTTCAATATTGTACCGTACCTTCAGGTACTTATTGTGTTGTGTCCCTCTCATTCATTGTTACCGGTCTATGCAGGCAAACATTTATATGATAAGTATCTAAATAATGAACCATAAGAAAACAAAGTAAGTCAGCTCTGATGCTAAGGCATATCTCAGTTCTGTATTGTAGTGCACCTACAGGTACCTTCTATTATGAAATTTCTGATAAGTACTCCTACGAGAGATATGAATACTCTAACATGTGAATTATTTTAAATGTATTATGTAATTGAGGACCACTAGAAGTGGTCATATATGTTATCGTTTTCCTGGCTGGTATAAGCTTAACAGTGATTCATCAGGTGAGTCTTGAAGAAGTCGTCAGAGACATCCCGCATTCGCCTAGGCCAACATAGCAATAAGAGTCTTTTTTATGTAGGTTTCCGAATTAGTTTTGTTGTAATGAAAATGTAAATGTAATATTCTGAGATAATGGAACTAGTGTAAATACAAGTAGTTGGACTTAGGTATATATGTATAGGACAATTTAAACACCACTATGATGGTAGTTTTACAAGTTTATGTCTTCATGATTATATACTTGAAATGGGCCCATTAATGTATGGTCAATAGTTCTTTGCCCAGTGTTACGCCCCCTCACTTGACATGGTCGGGGGAAGGGGCGTTACAGTTTTAGTTGGTATGAGAGCCTAGGTTTAGGCGTTTCTGGAAAACTATTAGGTTAAAAACGTACCTACATGGTATTGTGTTGGCCTAATGTGGATGTCCTTGTTTTGTATTTTAACCAGAATTGACCAATCCCAAGAATTCGTGGAAGAAACAATTGAGAGAGTCAATCCTATGGACCTTGATCCATCTGTCTCTAATCCATCTGACTTAGCTAGAAGTGAACATGTGTCAATCGAAGCGTTGTTAAAAATTTCTCAGGATATGGCAAGGGTCTTAGATTGACTCCATGACCCTATCAGCTACGATTGATTCGGTGAGAAAGCGGAATTAGAAGAATTCCATGGTCTGGTTGGAAGACTACGATAAGGCCAGGTTTTGGTGGAGAAATTGCAAAGGACTTTGGGCTGAAGTGAAATGTCAGGCTGCGTGTTCAGATGTGCGGTCTCATACGCAAGGTGCGACATGATTGGTGGAAGCTGGTTTTAAGAAATTCACTACTTCCCGACCCCATTTCATGGGCCTTCTTTGTCCAAGAGTTTTAGACAAAGTATGTCACTGATGATTACCGAGAGACAAAGTGGAAGCAATTCCTAAATTTGAAACAGGGGAAAATGACAGTGGCGAAATATGAGAAAGAGTTTAGCCGCCTTAGTAAGTATGCACCATAACCAATTCTTACTGAAACTTTTCGATGTAGATGGTTTGAGGATGGCCTAAAGGATTCTATAAAAAGGTACCTCACAGTTGTTACATCATTGCATGTGGTGAATTTCTACCAGCTGGTGCAACCGGCTATGAAAATTGAAAAATCTAAAATAATGAGTCAGGAAAGAAAATCAAAGAGAAAGTTCTCCAGGGGTAGTTCCTCCTCAGGTAAAAAACCTAGAGAGTCTCAAGATGAATCAGTATATATTTTAGCAAGCCCCAGAGGTAGAAGGTAGGACCCTACGTGACATCGGGTTCGGGTAGAGTCACTTCAACCAAATAAGAAGAAAGAATTGAATGCCTGCACTGTCACAAACATCATTTTGGTACTTGTAGATGGTTGACCGGGGGTTGTTTCTGATGTGGAAACACTGACCATCTTATAGTAAATTATCCACAAGGATTAAGGAGTTCTAGAAATCCTCAAAGAAGTAGCACAGGAAAATCTAATGTACTTCCATCGACACC